>ML786073.1:377292-455488 GCA_009831015.1 Picea engelmannii | reverse complement strand
AGAAATTCCCTCGCTTGAGGATGATAGGTCTAGCAGGTACATGTTTGGTTGTACCTAAACTCCATTGGATGAAAAAAAGTAGTTAGCAAAATGGGAGAATTAATGGACAATGAATAATTTGACACTATATTTTTAATTCCAAATCCAGATGTTGTCATAATTTTCCCAATACATAATTCACATTTCTGCTATTGTTTTAAAATGGCCAAGTTTTGGATTATAAAGGACCTTTGACTCCTTTATGGAGGCAGAAATGTAATTCAAGCAATTTGTTTTATGGTATTTGTCTAGAATTCTTTCTTGAGAGTTTGAAAGTCAAGGAAACAACCCAAACAATAATGAAATACTGATATATAAATTCCCATTCTATCATTTACCTAACCATTTGAATTGAGCCAATGCAGATGAGCTTGAAACTGAGCATTTCAAGCCTGCTAGATTTCATCCAAACTCGATATATGGTAAATATTGGTGAACATATTTTTTTTTATTAATCAAAATGGGTATAATATTCAAACTCTCCAAACATAATATACTTGGATGTCCCTAAGATATCCCTAAAATTTCATCGATATTATATCTCCATTCATTTGCAATCAATAATATTTACGAGGGATCTTCTTTATTAGACAAAGATAAAGATGGGCATGCGAGCTTCAAAATCTGCCAAGATTGAAAAGAGAGAAAAATGTTAGAACCAATTAAGAAGGGGCCCCATACTATGTTGTCCCTAAGAGGAATGAGTTTCAAAAATAGTAAGGTGGGTTTTTTTTGGCACAATACCTCCCAAGCATGTTATATGCAAGATAAGAGAGATTTGTTTCTTCATCTCTAGAAGGGAACCAAAGAGTTTGGAGACCTCCCCCTCATCACTTGGGAAAATATATCTCAACCAAAGGAACTTTGAGGTTGGGGTAAACACAGGTAAAATCACCATTTCTCTAGTGAGGAAGGGTGCATGGACACTAATCAATAACACGGGTCTTTGGAAAGAAATACTTAAGGAAAATATATAACAATCACAACCTTAGAGGACTCAATAAGAATCCCAATCAAATCCCATATAATAGGCTCCAATTTTTGGAAATATATTACAACCTCATCCCACATCATCATAATGCACCTCAGTCAAAAAATAGGCAATGGAAACAAAGTTAGAATTGGCCTTGATTCATGGGCAATAAAGGGCCCTTCATATAAAATGCCTTGAGAACTATGGATGCCCTCAAGAATCCACCCATTGTTACCCTAGAATAATTTTTTTCTCAATAAAAAATATCTACCAACCATTGAGCCTAGATGAAATCTATAAAAATAGGCTTGCAAGGAATGTAAATGAGTCAATGGAATGAATGAATCTATCAACTCACTCGAACTAGAATTAAACTTAGAATGGAGGAGCACAACTTATTATGGGAAGCCAATCCCACCCATGGTTTCTACAATTTCAAATTAGGATATATTGTCTAACATCCTCCACATAACCCTAAGACCTTCCTTGGTGAAGGTAAAATACTTTGGAGATAACAACCCCACCAAATAAAAAGTTTTTCTTGTTTGTCCTCGATGCTTGTTGGGATGCATTACAAGGGTGACACATACCTAGAAAATTCCTTTTATGTGTAAATCATGTTGGACACATCGACCAAATTGAGAGGGGGGGTGAATCATTGTAGGGATATTTTTACACTTCTTTCAAAAATTTAGTTAGCAACCACTTCAACATATTATTCATTCATACTTAGCTACTTGCATGTATCGACAATATAAACCATCACCATAATAAACAAAAAGAACACTAGATATTTGTGTAATATTTTTGTATTATGTGTTACATGAGACTACAATCTATGGGGTTTATTAGCACCAAATAAAAAGATCACCAACTGTCAATACAAGACCCATCTTGCAGATCTTAGCACCAACTGAGATGTGAGGAATCCAACCCTCAAGTGCAAGACCCAACTTGTAGACATAAACAAATCTATCAAATGTACCAACATATATGTGACCTGTCTATATTGTAGCACACATATGTACATGACTTGTCTATACTGCGACACACATATGTATGCGACATTCCCTATGTCATCCTGTGTACACCTTAAGAAAACTAGGGTTTTCGAGATTTCTGCAACTTTAAAACTTTTGGCTCTTCAGATCTTCACTGCCTTTGTCACATCCACCTGCAAGTTGTCATTATAAACAACTTGTGTCATCTGTACTATGTCATTAATGAAGCATCTCCAACAAAATATGCATTTCCCTCATTCATACATCATATTACAACATAGATATCCATCAACCATATCAGAACTGTACCATACATAAGAGTGTTGTTCACTCAACCAACCAGCCAAGATATACCATATCTAGATATCACAACAACCATACCAAGAATGCCTCAAGCATTCACCATACCATAAGCAAGAGTGATGATTAAAATAAACATGTAACCATAAAATAACTTATGGAGATGATACGAACCTATGGAATGCTGACCTGGGAACTTGCTTCAAACTTCAGGTACTTGACACCAAAATCTACTCAAATTTTCATGACCTTTTTAGCTGTACGCGCCTTGTTCTTCTACAACCCATGTATGTATGCTACCTTTGCCACAAAAACCCACATATGTACGTGATATCCTCCACTGTAGCCCGCGTACTATTCAGTAACTAGGGTTCTTCTGAAGATCCGAAACTTTCACCGTAAACCTTCCTTTGCTACCTTAGACTTGCATAGCTTCAGATGTATCAATGGGTACCTACAATAAACCTTTCACAAGATAATAGATATTCAATATACTCCAATATTGTTGTCATAGGAGACCCTTTCTCTCTTATTTATATTCTCCAAGTAGCTTCCTCTAGGGGTTATATTCTAACCAACTTCCTTCTTTTGGGGCTAACCCACTTCTAACCACTTTGTCCACTTACAACCACTTTATCCACAAATAGTAATTCTCCACTTCTAGTTTCAACTCATTTATTTTTAATTATTTTCTTATCGCAACAACTTAACCCATGATTAAATCCTAGTTGCAACCACTTTGACTAGTCAACTTCTTCTAGGAGCTTCTAGAATAATTTGACTTCTTTAACCTTCTAGGGGCTTCTAGATAACTCATGAGGGTGCTCTAACTTCACAAAGCCATAAATCTCTAACCATGAGGAGATATGTGACGTTCCAAATATCATCAGAAATGGAACGACATGCATTATCCATCTAGAATAGTATTAATTGCAGATTCATTGATATTCATTACATTATTCCTCAACTAAACTTGGGTTCCATAACCACACTCTTTGGTTTCTTGTAGAATTATTCAAAGCATCGTCCCATGAGGGCCATTCTTAGAGCTACGCCATAAGGGGGCCACTTTGGAGACTTCTCCAATTATACCCATCACATCAATCCAACCAACTATCCAAACCAACTAGCTAAACCAACTATCCAATGTCCAAGCCAACCAACTGTCCAATGATCCCGTCCACAAATATGAGGCTTCTCGAATGTGCTTCCAGACATACTCAAGGGTTGACGTCAATCTATAAGGGTTGAAATCAATCTACGATATCACTCTCCAAGGGTTGACATCAATGACAACCATCTATCCAACTGTCCATCAATCTAGACCAACTGTCTGACAATCTCCCCCTTTGGCATTTATGGCAACACCAACATTGATGGAAACACTTAGTCATGACAAAACTAATGCTCATACTCCTTATCAATGTTTCTATATATCCCCCTTTAACATCAATGGAAAAGGGTATCTCCTCTTTGGGGCTTTTCCCCCTGAATGAACTCTCCTTGGGGCTTCTCCCCCTGTCTGCACTATCCTTTCTCATCATCTGAATAATATCTCCTCTTGCAATCATACCTTTGTAACCAATCATGGGAAAAATAATAACTCCCCCTGTGGGTATGCCTCCCCCTATATTCTTTGCAAGATGTCGTGTAATCATTGTGAGTAATATGCTACCATTGTAAACTGCTTCTGCTGCAAATGCTGCTGCTCTATCATAATATTGATGAATTGCTCAAAAACAATATGCCATAAATACCATGATATGTTATTTCTATGATGGTCATTGGACCTGTCCATGCATCATACACTAATCCATCAATCCGTAACTGTTGTCGTACTGTCTCTATCACTTTCAATTGGTCACTATCTCAACAACCTGTATCTGATCATCAACCATTTAAACCTGTGCCATACCATATATCAAGTGTATACATACATACTATCTCATGATATCAACAATGAATGATGAATCATAAGCAAAACATTAACCATGTACAACCAAACATAATCAACCATGCACAAAACTTGTACCAACAAACTGTATTAACACAAGTGCATCAACTATGCATGACACAACCTGTCTCATCAATATCATCAACCAAATCAGATCTATTCACCAAGATCAATCACCAAGAGAATTCTCACCCATCAAGAAGATGTACCATAATCAAGATGCGATTCTAAGAACTATATCCATGCATATATGCCACATCATCCATAAGCCATATGCCAATAATACTACTATCAGGTGCCTCTGACAATGTACCAACTATGTACCAATCATGCATCAACTATAGATCAAGCTATGACTAATCAATATGTACCAAGATCACCATATCGTACACTTCATGTATGTGCCAACTCATCAACTATATGTCCCAATATGTAACTCAACCATATGTCAAATACATATACCAAGATATCCTACAAATAGGCCTCTAAAAATGCATCACACTACCATAAACCCTTATATCATAAGGTATCATTAATGAAGTGCCTCATCCATATTCCAAGAATATGTCCCAAATGTGTACCGAGCATATATCAAGATCATCATCAAGTGCCTCTATCAATGTACCAATACCAATAACATCAACAACCATACACCATGCCAATCCTATACCTCAAACAAGTGTCATATCACTCATGATATGCTTCAATAGATCAATGATATACCTCATAAACAAAGTGCCATAACCTTACTGATAAGTACTTAACATTATCATCATTGTACCTTAACAAAAATTTCCTCAATCCACACACTAGGGTTTGTACCATGCATCCAAGATAGCCTTCAAACATATGCTCCAAAAATCAACCATAAATTATCAGCATATATTCATCAAACACACATACAATTATACTTGTAGTTATGTTGTTGAGTTGTAACCTCATATCTCAGATAACCCAGGCTTACTAAGCTTCTGCAGTCTGTTCCAACCCCTTTTTTCAAGGCTTTACCACATGTACGTGACTTGTTATTCAGACAACTTGTGTATGTATGCGACCTTCCTATAGGTCAACTCACTTATGTATGTGACTGCTCCCATAGGAACCTATGTATGCCTCATAAAATATTAAGCTTTCCTGATTCTTTATGCCTTTAGTCATGTCCAATTGTTTAGTCTTCTTCATCCACTTCTGAAAGTGTCCTAGTTTCTTAGTACTTTTTCTTTTAGCTTCGATCCTTCCAATATTGTCTTTCTTCCATGTTCTTCTTGCGATATTGTATGAAGCATTCCTCATTGACTATCTCCTTGAATTCCATTAATCCTGGGATTTGTGGCCAAACCCACTGCAACTGTAGCATCTCATGGTGTGGCAATGTGCAACAATGTGTCCCACAACATTACATCTCCAACATCTTAAGATTTTATTGAATCTTCCAACCTCTTTCCTTGCATAATTTCTACAATCCAAATCTTTGTGACCATATTCATGACATGAGAACCAGTGACCATGAAAAACATTTTCATACTTGTGCTTTTGTGTAAACCTTGAAGGCGTCTCTCTTCTGAATTTGCTTTGAGGTGTAGGGATGACTTATTGGTGTCTTCCTTGTTTTGATCTTCTGAAGGTTTCCTTGCTTTGTGCAGGTGATTGACTTGTAGCTTTTCTAAGGAAAGAATCAATAATCATGGACAAAGGATGTAAAGAGAAAGGAAAAATAGGGTAAAATGGCGTCAAAAAATGGTCTCATCATTCTAGATGGGTGAGAATGGAAGCCTATGACTTTCCACTCGAAAGATATCAAATCCATGATGCAATGAGGATTATTGAAAAACATAAGTTTGAAGTGAAAATTCCCTTCACTTATGAAAACATGAATTTGAAGAACCAAAAATATGTGCTTTCCATATTATGAGGAGTAGGCCAAGTTGTAGTCGTTAGAAAAAATAAAATAAAATAAAATAAAAGAGGGAAGAAGTAGACAAGTCTGCAACAAAATTTTATGCATTACAAGAGAAGAAAAGAGTTGAGGCCGAGGATAAAAAATAAGACAAATTCTCAAGAAAAATAAAAAACCAAAGCATATGTAGAAGCTCAATCACTTGTAAAATAAGAAGAAATGAGGAACAACGATGAAGAAAAAAACAAGAGGAAAGAGGAAGATGAGTTTAGAATGAAATCTGATGAAGAAACAGAGGTTGAGAAGAAAAATAGAGAGGAAGAATATAAATAATATGGAGAAAAAGGTGAAATTTATATATAAACAATAGAAGAAGTATACACCCCCTAAATTTTTTCTAGCATGTCTTCTCAAGGATTAGTTATTGCTAGAGAAATTCCATTTCCAACACTTGTTGATGAATTGGATAATTTAGAAATGTTCAATTTTGATAGGAAAACAAATATATTTAAGAAAAACTCACAAGAGAGGAGAAATATCATTGTTGATAAAGAGCTTTTGATTACTCCCTAAATTTGTTGTGTTAAATACCAAGAACGTAGATCTAACACCAACCACTTCTATATGGTTTTCATTTTCTCAAGCTACAACTAACAAAGTAGTTAACATAGTAAAACATGTGAAATATTATGAAGCTAAATTTTCACTACTAGAAAATCAAGTAGATAATTACAAATCAAAATAGTATGATGTTACATAGTTCATTGTCTATGTTGGGTTCATATTTTCCGTAAAAAAAACCACCATTCACACCCCCTTTTTACCCAATGTTTCCTCCATTTTTGGCATTTTTTTACCCATTTCCAATTAGTCAAAGATTAATAAAGGATGAAGAGGTAATTATGAGTTTATTTCTATTTTTCATTTAACAAGCAAAAATATTGAATTTTTGAGTTTTTATCAATCATTTACCAGAAAAATTGTGTTCTAGCAATCACTCCTAGGTTAGCATATTTGCAGGCTAGCTGGGAAAATTGGGAACAAGGGTTTTTTTCCCCATGTTCATGACATGGGGGTGCATGAAAACTACCTCACACATGCCCGATCAACAGATAGTCAACTCAACCACTTTGCAACAAGTTTTACAACAAAAAAATCAGGCACTGATCTTCTGATGATATTTCTGGACTAATGAAGATGAATTTGAAAATTATGGGACATGGATTTTGTGCAGAACATGCCCAATCAGGAAATCAAGGGAGCATATTTTGTAGTAAATTTGCGATTTAGGAGATTTTGAGGTTTTTCTAAATATGTAAAGCTAAGATTTTATGGGTGGCTGGTTTTTCATAGGGATTCAAACTACCCATCAAATCATAGAAGAAATCACTCACCTTGAGCTTGATCTAGCATAGATAAGAGGTTGTTAATATTTTTCATTACTCTAGAGAGGGATTTTAGGATCAATAGTTACATTTAATTTTGTATAAATATGTTAAACTATGAGGATTTTAGGGAGAGGTAGAATTGGAGAACTTATGAATCCACTGTGTAATTGATTTTATGATTAATATAAAGATTCCAACTTCCTTTATTTAGTCTTCTTCATCTGTGCATGCACCAACTTGGAGGCCCCCCACGTTTAGTTCATGTGGTAGCATTGTACAATAGTATAACTCGTAATCAATCCTATCCTTCATTGGAAAGTTGAAAATGGGTTTCTCAAAGTATTGCTACAAGCTTCCTCAGACCATTGAGTCGCGTGGAAACACTATAGCCTATTTTACAACCAATAAGAAATCATGGTGGTCATTTGATTGGCTAGATTGAAATATGGATTAGGATTTTATTATTTGAATTCATCAATGCATATGTGTGTTTAAACATTCCTTACAAACATTACCTCACAATTAAACAAAGTATTATTATAGGGATCCACCTCTTGTTGGGTTATTTAAACTTCACAGTTATCATAGTATTATTGTAAAGAACTTTACACTTTACAAGCAACATTTACACCATTGAAAATTTGATAGATACAACTCATCACTTGTGGAGGCAAATTCACTCTACATCTGATTTTCAACCAAGGAGACTATGATAATTAGACTGAAAGAATCTAGCATTTAGATATTTTCATATGATTTGATTTCATGAAGGTGTGGTAAATATTAGTTTAGTCATTGAAATTCATAGTTAACATAGTCTTGTTACAAAGAACTCTCACTTGGTGAGGTAAAATATACTTTGCAATCTTTTTGTCTACCATTGAAGCTGTGGACCTTAGATTGAAAGAATTTAGCTTAGAATCTTTCTATTTGATTTAAGTTAATGAACATGTGATGAATATGCTTTTCCAATCATCAATCTCCATAAGTGAAGAGAGTATTGTTGTGTGAGCCATTTGAGGTGTGATATATCACAACCAGAGTTTCTACCTTTGTAAGTTGTGGCAGCCTATATTGGATATGAATAGTACCATTCTGTTATTTTTCTAGTTTAGAATTTTGTTTCACATTGTAACAGTTCAAGTAAAATCAATTCTTAGTTTGTTGAAATAAGATTTGATCCTGCATTTCTTGTGCTTGTACCTTGAAGTTTACAAAATATCAGATTGATAATTAATGTTCAAAACTTATGCAAATAAGTTTCCCAACATTCTATGCCTTGGAGATTCAAAACAAGAATAATAATACAAAACCAAATTTCTATGAAAAAGTTGCCTAACACCTTCATGGACAAATCCAATATATTTCTATTATCCAACACTAGATACAATCCTAGAAGATATCTCAAGAAAAAGAAAAGTTGAAATTCAATTCCATTAAAAGATGGCAAACTGATATTGGTAATATTCCCCTCGAAGTCTCCTCATTGAATGAAAATAATATTCTTTTCATTTTAATTTTGGTCTCATATATTGGGGGGATTATTCTCATAAGGTATTAAAGGGAATACAACATGAGCTAACAAACTAAGCCGCAAGGTGGCAAGTAACATAAAAACTTGCAGAAACACGCCACCTCTCCTCATTTTGTCCACGTGATGTTTTTCTCCCTCAAGAAGAGGTATTAAAGGCTCTTAAAATGAGATCGAGCAAAAAATACAATCCATTTTCTTCCTTCCTTCTAGGCATGAGAAAGTAAAGTATGAAAATATATGTTGTATACTTAGGTAGAAAAATAACATTAATTAAATCTTAGTTTCCAACGTTAGAAAATTTTGAAAGAAAAAAGAAGCACAAAATAGAATCCATTTGCTTTCTTTTAGGCATTAGAAAGGAATGTATGAAAAACTATGTTTTAGAACTAGGTAGAGAAAGCCCCAAGGGTTAGCTCAGTTGGCAAGACGTGTGCACACTCCCTCGTGTTACGGGGGAGGTCATGAGTTCGGTCCTAGCTAGGGTTCCCGGGGTCGCGGCTTTATCATTCCCATATCATTCACTATGTGGGGAAGTATCGGAGTGAGTTTCCCGTAAGTTAATTTCTCGTTAGAAAAAAAAAAGACCTAAGTAGAAAAATAACATCAATTAAATCTTAGTTTCCAAAGTTAGAAAATTTTGAAAGAAAAATGGATCAAAATACTTATTCATTCAAGGCTCCCCTAAAAAACATCACTTTTTGGAAAATAATTTTATTAAAAAAAAAATTCAAAGCATGGAAATGCTATATTGAGAAATATAGAAAAGAAAAGGAGCAAGGGTTCACAAGCTAGGTGTAGAATACCCATGGTTAGGGAGATGAAGTCTTTCAACTCCTTCACCTTCTTTTTATATAAAGAAGGTTAATGTAAAGGACAAAGGGCTTTTGGCTTGACATGGTAAATTGATTTATAATTTCTCTAATAATGCCCCCCATAACATTAATTAAATCTTAGTATAAAATTTTGAAAGAAAAATGGATCAAAATACTTATTCATTCAAGGCTCCCCTAAAAAACATCACTTTTTGGAAAATAATTTTATTGAAAAAAAAATTCAAAGCATGGAAATACTATATTGAGAAATATAGAAAAGAAAAGGAGCAAGGGTCCACAAGCTAGGTGTAGAATACCTATGGTTAGGGAGATGAAGTCTTTCAACTCCTTCACCTTCTTTTTATATAAAGAAGGTTAATGTAATTGACAAAGGGCTTTTGGCTCGACATGGTAAATTGATTTATAATTTCTCTCACCCTCTATAGAGAAAGTTAATTGAGAACTTAAAATTTGCTAACTTTTAAATATTTATTCTATTATTTGTTATTGTATGTGGCTTTTCCTCTACTTTCTCATGTTGGAATGACTATAAGATTGTTTATTTATGCTATAGACTTTTCAAGTGTATTCATAGTTTATTCTTATTGCTATTTTTAATGGTTTCTAACTATGAATGTGAGACTATCATCGGTAAAACAAATACATGTTTACCTCATTTTCCTTGCTTATTGTTGTTTAGATATTTTTATTATTAACAGACAATAAATTATTTTTTCTATTTCAATTGTAATAATAGATTTTAGTTTCATGTTTCGTCATGTTCTACAAATCCTAGCTAGGTGCTTACAATGTTAGGAATTCATTATGTTTTGGATTAGCATTGCATTTAGGATTTAGAATTTAATAACCAAAAGAAAAACCCAACATTGGTAGAGAGGCCATAAATCAAAGGAGTGTTCTATCTCAAATGAAGAAGAGGCTAATTGGGACTTACCTTTGGGTGTACTCCCAAAATTGATGATAGACATTTTTTAGCATCAGCAATAGGTGGAAGGTAAATAAAGTGTGTCTAAGACACACTTAAATGGCTTGCATGTGACCTAAGAAAATATGTGAGGAAGTATAAGGGATACCTAATCAATGGTTATAATAAATGGAGCAAGAGAAAGCCACCCAAAATAGTGGTGTTTGCATTGAAGCTCAAACTTGATGTGATCAAGTGTCAAAGAAGCAAACCCTATTCTTCATACATCAACATTTTTTGGAGTGATCAAATAAGAAATTAAGAAAGTAGAGTGGACTATTTTTCTATGAGTACATATTGTTCAAATGTGATTGGGTTTATATATACAATAAGAGAGATTAAAAATGACGATTTAGGTTTCACATTGGTGAATCTGAAGAAAAAAAATATTAATTGAAAAAAGTTGGCAAGACAATCCCTTTATTCTAGCATAACATGCAAGACAATTATTCTATGTATAGGTTTTAGTTGAGGTCGATTGGTTTGTAGTTCAACATGTCCTCCAAATGGATATATATATATATATATATATATATATATATATAATGATGCCAATGTGCATTACATCCATCCGAGTTCCAAATGGATTAAGAAGTAAAACCACACACACACACACACACACACACATATATATATATAATGATGCCAATGTAAATTACATCCATTCAAGTTTTGAAGGAATATGGTTGAATGGTGATAAATATAACACATTTTACATTTATGTTTATTTTTTTAGTTTTTATTTAGAAAAGAAAAAAAAAATAGTCTTTTGGTCTATTAAATGTTTGTATATGCATATATTAATTCAATAACAATAGATAGATAAATGTTTTTCTTATTTGGTAGAAAGAACTACTTTTTCTTATTTGGTAGAAAGAACCAACACTATATTTGTAATACAAATACTAAAAAACCATAACTGAAAAAATAAATAAAAATAAACTCTATGTTAATCACCTTAGAGTGCACATATTCATAAAAGAGAAATTTGGTTGAATCACACTTTTTTTTCATGGCTTGAATTCTCCCATTTTAAGGTTGAAAGGTTCTTTATACAATTTTCAAGTATGCTATAAAGACTCTTTACTCTAAGAGTCCTTAAAGCTTTAAGGCCTTATTTGGTCGTGAAACATTCTAAGGTTACTTTATTTTGTATGGATTTTCACCATCTCAAAAAATCAAATATTAAGAATATGTTTGTTCTTTCCATTTTAACTATATCCTTTATTATTGGGATAGAGTTCTATACTTGACTTTTCTAAAAATGATATTTAGATATTGGAAGATCTTGTTTTATTAGTAATAACTAAGAAATTTAGTAACAACTAAGAATTTCTGGTTAGATGAACTAGAATATTTACAGTAAAATAAAGAATATGGAAAGAAATTAAATAGAGCATTATAAATGGAAATATAGTTGCAAAATAAAAAACCAAAGCAAAATTGGAAAATAACACAGTAAGAAAACCTTTGTTGATATTCAAAACTAGATGCAATGTTCACTTGCCTCTTCGAGGGGGTAACCTCCAATATGAGTAGGGATCCAAATACACTAATATTTACTTGAAAACCCATCAGATGGTTTCTAATTGACCAAAACCCTAACCACCTAATGGACCTCCATTAACGAGGCCTCAACCACTATCTAGTGGACCTTCTTTAATGAGGCCATTTTTTTATTGATTTCACACTCTACTACCTTGTGGGGCCTTATTTAATAAAGATGGCCCTAAATATATAAAGTAACAATCTATTCCACTAACTAGGGAAGTTAGGGTGGGACCCTAACATGCCCTCCTCCTTACAAAGTAACCTTGTCCTCTAGGCAAGGGATTATGAAATTAGTGGAGAGTCTTTGTTGGTTCCCATGTAGCATATTAAGGCTATGTATCCTTCCATTGGATCAAAAATTCTTGGAAAGTGCATTAGCAAAGACAATGCTCACATTTGTCCAAAATGGCCTAAGGCTACAATCAAATGGAACCATTCTCATCTAATTCGAGAAGGATATTTTGAACTCCACAATTGGACCCAAGCACATTCTTAGAGCAAGACACATGAAAGGTTTGGTGGATCTTAGAATGGCTAGGAAGAACCAATTTGTAAGCCATTGGACCAATATTTTTTAGTATAATATAGGTTGTAAAGCATGATTATGTAGTATATCTTGAGATGGAGTGGAACTATGTTTTAGATTTTTTAATTTACTCAATGTTTCGATCCATACTATTGGATCATCCTCAGAAGTTTTTAAATATCAGATGTTAACAATCCAAAATTTTTCTCATAAATATAAAAAAAATGTGGAGTCTAATTGCTAATAACCTACATTGGCTATTAAAAACCCTTGTCGGCTATGAGAAATTATTAATTCCTACATTCATATATTTATGTCATTCATTATGAAGGTGTAAAATAGGTTTCCAAGTTTCCCTTATTTTAGTGCCTTCATCTCTATTGAGACTTTCCGGGTTCATTTCAATTTCTACTTTCTCATGTGTCTTCCTCTTAGTATGGTGTTCCACTTTGGCTATGATCTTGGATTTATCTAAGCAGAGTTGGTGGCTAGTTTTATGAGAATTCTTAGTGAAGGTTGACTTTTTAAATCTATCGTGCCTCAAATTAGCACTATGTTCTCTTAAGCTTACCTCCATGGATGTTCTAGTCTCTCCTATATAAACTTTACCAAATGAGCAAGGGATGCAATATACTCCTTTATACAAACCTGGTCTAGTTGGATCCTTTGTGGAGTCCACCATTTGTCGAATGATTTTGGCAGGGGAGAAGGTGACCCTGATGTTTCTTCTTCTTATGATTTTTGCTATTTTGTTTGTGGTTTTTTTTATATAAGGTAAGGAAACCTTCACCCCATCCCTAGCCATTTCTTCTTGTTTTCTTAGGATCTAAGGTTCCACAAAACTTAGGATCTAACTTTTGGTGGATATTCTCTTTAAGTGAGGTCTTCTTATATGGTTGGAGAGGCAACAACACATAATCCTCATCATCAAACTAGTAATTAGAGTTATGTTGATCAATATATTTGCTTCATGTGATTATGAGCCAATACTAGTTTATCTTTGAGGGTGAAAAAAATCTTAGCATAGGTTGCTAAGGTGTTTTCCATCTCCTGAAACTTAAAGAGACTTGGTAAGTACAAGATCATTGAAGGGGGTAGTTGTTCATGGACTTCCTCAAAGGGGTCATTTTAGTAGCACCATGGTAGGTGGTATTGTACCACCATTCAACCAGGGGTAATCCTTGGACCCATTATGATTACTAGTCCAAAGAAAAACATCATAAATAAGATTTTAAACATTTCTTGATTGCTTCCATCTAGCCATCAATTTGGGGGTGATATGTTGTGTTGAGTTTCAATTGGGTACCTTCAAGTTGAAAAAAATCCCGCCAAAATTGATAGTGAAGTTGGGATCAAAATCAATAAAAATAATTTAGGCATGCCATGTAGTATAAAAATATTGTCCATGAAGACATGTGCTACCATGAATGCCTTGAATGGGAGTTGTAAGGCATATAAGTGAGCATATTTGGAAAGGTAGTCAACCATTACCATGATTTCTAATCTGTTGCCATATTTTGGTAACCCCATAATGAAATCCATAGAAATGACATCCCACACAATAGCAAGAATGGGTAAGAGTTGTAATTCTCTTGGAGGTTTTATTGTTAACCCTTTTTGCCATTGGAAAGTATCACATTCTACCAAAACATTGAATATGTTATTATTCCCATTTTATAACAAGAACCTTCTAATAGTGAGAAATCCGACTAATTGGTCCCAAACCACTTTGCTCCATCAACCCGGGGGGGGGGAGTCGAGCTTTCTCCACCAGGTAAACGAGAACCACATCGATTCACGTCTTCACGAACAAAATAAGGAACATGTAATCATGTCATATATTTTCTCAAATCTAGAATGACTCGCTATGGGACATGAGTGTAATTTAGATAACACTTTGGATTTAAATGAGGAATTATAAACCAAAAAAATTACAACCATTGTACTGACGATCATCATTATGACAAGTGTAACATGGGTGTACTTGTGGGTCATCCTATAGATGGCGGATCATGTGCATGATTTTAGAATCCATTGGCCTTTATTGACGTACCACATATAATGACTTAGGCACTAGATAAGGAAAATATGGAGCCTTCCTCATCAAACTTTCTAGAGAGAACATCAACTACCACATTTTCCTTGCCCTTCTTGTAGATAATCTCATAGTCATAACCTAACATTGTTTTTACCTTTTCTTTCTTTGGGGAGGACAACTTCTATTATAGGAAATATTTCTAGGAGGAAAATGCTCTGTTTTAATCTCGAAATGATTCCCCATCAAGTAAGGACTCCACAAATAAATTGCATGAAAAATAACCAATATCTCCTTCTCATAGGTGGATTTTCCAAAGTTTTGATCACACAATTTCTTACTTGTGAAGGAAAACAAGCTTCCCTTTTTCATTAACATAGCCCAATCCATTTTCTTGAGGCATCACATTCCAAAAAAAAAAGTCTTATTGAAGTCAAGTAGGTTGAGGACTAGTGTGGTACACATAGCATCTTTTAAAGCCTAAAAATCATGTTTGGCCTCTTTAATCCAATTGAAGGAATTATTTTTTAGTAGGGTGGTGAGAGGGTGGTAATTTTTCCATGGTTCAAGAAAAAATTCCCATAGTAAATTGTGAATCCAAGAAAACCATTCAAACTTTTTAGGCTCTTGAGACGAGGCCATTCTTTCATTTCCTTAATTTTCCAAGGATCAACACACACATCCTCCCCAATAACATTGAGACCAAAATATTCATCCTTGGAAGCACCAAAATCACATTTAGAATTATTGAGGAATAGATGGTGACTACAAAGACCTCATCCACATGTGTCACATATGTTTCCCAAGTTTTTTTGTAGACCAAGATGTCATCAAAGAAGACTAGGAAAAAATGGTGTAGAAGGGGCTTAAAGATGTGGTTCATGAGGGTTTGAAAGGTTAAATGGGCATTGAAAAGACCAAAAGAAATCACCAATAACTCATAAATATCTTTATGGGCGTGGAAAGTGGTTTTGGGAATATCATCTTCCTTCATGAGAATTTGGTTATAGCTATATAAAATATCAAGTTTGGTGAAGAATTGTGTTCCATGTAGCTCATCTAAGAGATCATCAATGACCAGAATGGGAAACTTAACTTTGACTACCAAGGTGTTAAAATATAAAAAATCACAACACATGTTCCAAGTGCCTTCTTTGATAAGAACCATGACAACTAGAGAAAAGTAGGGACTGGTACCGGTATGGATGATACCAATAGCTAATATCCTCTGTACAATGTTTTCAATTTTATTCCTTTAGAAAAAAGGATGATGTTATAAGTCCACATTGGGTAGTAGGATACTAGGAAGTAGTGGGATTCTATGATCATGCTCTCCCCATGAGGGTGATAATCTTTGGGGATGTTTAAAGACTTGTTGGTGTTTGTTCAATACTAATTACAAATCGAGATAAACTCAATGAAAAATGTCCTCAAAGGTCTAAATATCATCGAAGTGTGCACTACTTCTATAATGACCATTTTTCAGAAGATTTTCCATATAGTGAGAGAAGATTATTTCAAGAGAGCCTACTTTTATATCTTTGTGCATGTAGGAATGGACATCCTTATGAAAAATCATGTATAATTCTAGGAAATCCATAGTAATGGGGGATAATGTTATTAGCTTTTAAAAACCCCAAAAAATATCATAGTCACCCATGTCAATGGAAAACATGTGAGTCTTCAGTGAATACTCATCCATTTGAAGTTTCACATTTTCACCCCATCCATGACATTTAATAGATCCCCTATTAATAATCATAATCTAAAAGTTGTTAGCAACATGGATATAACAATGTGCTTTTTAGGCAACATGACAATGAATGAAATTATGGGTGTTTCCGTTGTTGATTAAGACAATGACCCTTTTTTGCTTGATATAACCAAACAACTTAAATGTCTAAGGAGACAAAATATTAGTTAGAGCTTGAAAGGAGATTTGGATTTCTTTGCCGGGTTGGTCAAGAAGAGGAACTTCCTTAGATATGGGAGGGAAAATTCCTCTTGATTTATTCCATCAAATTCATCATTAGAAATTTCCTCAAAAATGGCCATAAATAATTTATCTTCCTTACATTTATGCCCCATAGAATATTTTTCATCACAGTTGTAGTAGAGATCCTTGAGTCAACATTCCTCCATTTTCACCCATGACAACTTGTGGACCTTGAGGGGTTGGCTAGGTTGTTGAGGAGCCACCATATTTGGGCAGGGATGTGAAGTAAAGGTAGGAAATTTTGAATGAGCATTGGATATAACTTGGGCATGATGAGAAAGCTCAATAGCCTCCAACAAAGTAGTAGGATGGTTCATTTCTATGCGAGATTTCATTTCCTCCTTAAGATCATTGATAAATCATTGCTTAGAAAAATCATCAGTTAAATATTATGTTCTAATAGCTAACCATTCAAAAGTATCAATGTGGTCTATGACCATTCCCATTTGGAACAATTTGGTAAGGTGGCCCAAAAATTCGGTATATTTGATGAATCAAGCAAACAAGGTTTTCACAAATTGCCTCCATGTAATGACCCCTATATATGATTTCTTATGACATTGCCACAACTATTGGTTTTCCTTATACAAATAAAGGATTCTTATGCAGATTTTCAACAGGTCATTTACTATGGCATGAAGGGAAAAGTAGTTTTTCATTTGGCCAATCCATTTAGTTGGAGATTACCCATTAAACTTATTTAGGTCAACTTTAGGAAAGTGGGGAATCAGATTGCAGGAACAATTAAAAAATGAAAAGTTATGATTGAGACCTTCTTCCTCCTGAATGTGCTTACCTTTATGGGATCCTTCACCCAATTCATTATCACCCTCCTTAGGCTTACCCTTCAACTTTGAAATTTGATCTAAATAAATGTTGACTTGTGTAGTGAAGGAAGACATATTGGTTTCCATTTTGCTAACTAACTAGGCAAGAGACTCAATTATTTTATGTATTTCTTATATGGATGACATGTTGTGGTTGTTTTGCATGGAAAGAATGAGTCCACCAAAGAGGTAAACCAAAATTTATCCCAACAAGATCATTGTCTCAAGAGGAATTTGTTGAGAAGGTCCACAAGCAATGGTACTAGCAGGTCCACAAAAAAATTAGTCACTATAGAGTGACACCACGATTATTAGGATCACACGAGGATTTTGTTGAGCTAGGTCTCCCACAATGGCATTAGAAGGCCCTATAATATTTTTTTAAGTCCATGGTGAGTATTACTCCCTACTGTGTATTATTGCATTGATGAAATTCCCAAATTCTTGGTATTGCAAGATGTGTAATAATTTTTTTACATATGTTGTAGAAGCTAGGGTTTGCAAGAAGAGTTTATGATTTTAAGGGTCTTAAGGTCAAAGTAGTGTTAAGTGATATAACACTCTGATATACAAGAGTGTTTACAACAATAGTACTTGGCCGAATCTTTCACAACACCAACTAAGAAGGATAGACCATAGTCATACTAGAACATTCTTTGGTACATGAGAGTGATCTCCCTGAGTGTTTTTCTTAGTGTACTATAGCAACAAGATGACCAAGAGGATTATGTAAGGCTAGTTTCAGGTGTGCCTATGGGGCTTCCAATATACTTAGAGGTACATCAAAGACAATTCCATATATAGGTGTTGTATGATGCAATACTACTCAAAGGGGTACCAATAGAGATTACAAGGGTTTCCAAATAGGTGATGCCTCTTGTATTTTATATATGTATTCTTCCCCAATCACTTGTTTCCTACCAAATGATAAATATTTGTGTTATTTAAAGACACCAAAAAACGTCTCTAGCCTTAAAAAAAATCTTCTAAAATTGGAGCATGTGTTGGTATAGCAAAATGATTTGATACTAACTATGGTGTTCCTTGTTAGTTGAAACAGAATATTCAAAGAACAACAAACAAAGTACAACTACAAAAATAAAATAAATAGACCAATATAAACGAAAATATAGCTACAAAAAGCAAATAACAAAACCAAAATTAAAAAATAACATAATAAGAA
This sequence comes from Picea engelmannii, assembly GCA_009831015.1. Lineage (NCBI taxonomy): Eukaryota > Viridiplantae > Streptophyta > Pinopsida > Pinales > Pinaceae > Picea > Picea engelmannii. Next base: position 436,487 of record ML786073.1, on the reverse strand, counting down.
AATCTTGATATTTAGAGTTGGATGCAATGTTCACTTGTCTCTTTGAGGGGGCAACTTCCAAATGAGTAGAGCTCCAAATACAACAATATTCACTTGAAAACCCATTACTTAGTTTGTACTACTATATATAGTTTCTAACTGGCCAAATCCCTAACAACAAAATAGACCTCCATTAATGCGGCCTCAACCTAGTGGACCCTCTTTAATGAGGCTACTTATATTTATTGATTTCACACTACACTACCTTGTGGGGCCTTATTTAATAAATACATTCCTCAATACATTAAGTAACAATCTATTCCACTAACTAGGGAAGTTAGGGTGGGAGCCTAACACTTTCATGCCACTATTGGATTAAATATGAGTTTATTTTCATACTTTTTTCCCTTTTCATTTCTTCAAGGACATTCTAAATATAAAATTGGGGGATTTTGTTGGCATATTCTATGTTATCTTATTGGTGCTTTCATAGGTAGTCATATTTATAGATTGGAAATCCTATGTAATATTCTTTGAAAACTTGACATTTTGGGCTAAGAAGCATAACCCATCGTTAGGAGGATATACTCAATGGTTCTCACATGTTTAAAGGCCATGTATTTTTAATTAATAATATTCCACACCATTAATTTGTTAAAAAACAACTACTATGTCGACTCTTTAAGGCAATAATTTATTAATTGTTGCCAATTTGGTTAATAATAGGTTCCCAAGACTTGCTTAATTTCCAACCATCATCCTGATTAATATTGTTTGGGTGTTTCTCTATTTCCATAGCTTCTTTGACCCATCTCTTTGTGTAGTGATCCATGCTGAGAATAACTTCCACATTTTCTATGCAAATATGGTCCCTAGATAATTTGGAATGTTTTTCTAGTGCAAATTTCCTTGCTCATCCATGTACAATGCGAATGCTATACTCTTTTAGCCTTGTCTAAATAGAGCGTCCAATCTCGCCAATATATAACTTACCACAATCACATGGAATATAATAAACACCTTTATTCTCTTTCAGATATGTTTGATCTTTCACATGGTTCAACATCCTTCTCAAGGTATTTGGTGGTGAGAAAGAAACCCTTATTTGTTTCTTTATGAGGATATTGGCTATCTTATCCATTCTACCTTGGATATAGGGTAGTTTTACAGTTTTTAAGATGTTGTCATTTCTTCCTTTTTCTCACCTACCTTCTTGGGATTTTTTTATGGCTTTTCTGATTTGTTTCTCATTGTATCCATTGCTTTTGAATTTTTTTACCAGGTGCTCTAGTTCTTGATTCAAATGTGTTGCATCAGATATTTGTTTGGCTTTGATTTCCAATGTATTTATAACACCTATCTTCTAAGTTGGGTGATGATGAGATTCTACCTGAATATATTTATCTGTGTGCATCTTTTTTTGGGTATACTTGATGTGCCAACATTCCATCATATTTCTTGGTGAGAATGATATCCAAAAAAGGAAGATTTTTATCTTATTTAGTCTCCATAGTAAATTTTATGTCATTTGATTGGTTGTTCATGTGTCTCAAAAAATATTCCAGTCTCTCTTTTCTGTGTGGTTGTATGAAATGCGTTTCATCCACATATCTTCTCCACCGCTCTGGTTTCATTGGAGAAGTGTTGATGGCCATTACCTCAAAATATTCCATATAATTTTTGCCACAATAGGGGAGAGCAGGGATCCCATTGCAAAGCCATTAGTTTGTTCATATATGCCACCTCAAAAGCCAAAGTATGTATATTTCAGACATACTTCCACAAGGTCTGATGTTCCACTATTTGTGACTCCTCTTATAACTTGTATGGCTTCACTTACTATAATTTTGGTGTACAAAGATAAAACGTCGAAACTAACCAATATATTTTCTCCGTTTGTTTTCTTTATTTTATATTTTCTATAAAATGTGAGGATTCCTTGATGAATGATTGAGTGCACCCAACAAGAGGTTTGAGCTTCCCCGTGATTAGTTTTTCTAGTCCATATGAGGGTGATCCGATTGCGTTTATGATTGGTCTAAGTGGACAACATTCTTTGTGTACCTTTGGAAGCCCATATATGCATGGAATAACAATATTTTTAGGAGTCATTTTCCTTTTTAGCTTTCATCCAAGTAGGAGTTTTGTATTCTTTTGTGAATGAAATGGGAATTTAATTCATTCTAGTCCTAAACGGGGTGTCATTTTTTAAATGTGAATAGGATGAAGGATTATGTAGGTTGTAGGCGAGAAGTGATAGAGGAGAGGGAGGATGGAGGGAGAACCTCTTTCCCTGCTCCATATCCTTACTACTTCTCAACATCAGTTGTGAAGTGCCATGTAATTGTTTGATCATAAGGGTAAGGTATGTTCATATGGGATAAGTTGAACATGATTTGAAGGACTTGCATTGGATAAGAAGATGGAGTATTCTCTTTGCTAGAAATGGGGTTTCAAATATCTATTTGGGAAAGGTCATAGATCTCTCTTACTTTGTAGAGATAGGCTCCAAAAATGTTAGAGTTGAGGAGAAGAGTTTCCTTCTCATGGAAATAATCAAGTCAAATTGTTGGGATCTTTCCAATGGGAAGGAGGTGGATGATGGGGAGAAGAAGAAAAATACATGGGAGGGTAAGGAGATCATTGATCCCAATTCAAAGAGATATCATGGGCGACCAAGGAAAATGAATCTTTCCCCTCCATAATCTAGCTATGGAGATGACCATCAAACGTGCTCAATCATACTGAAGGGTAAGCATAGTTTTCCCCCTCCTCTTAGTAAGGGAAGTTATTCTAGCACTACTAATGAGGAGAGTTTTTTCTCTAAGTTCTATAACATTATAATGGAACATAATTTTGACATGGAGGGTAGAGAAAGAGTGTGGGTTAATACCTAGGCTAAGGAAGATGAGGAGTACATCCCCAATGCCCCCATCTATGACACATGCAATTGTAGAGGAAGCAAAACCTTGTTTTCTTGGACTTAATCCCTATTTTGGATCACCAAAAAATTCATGGCCATAACTATGAAGGATTCTAGAAAAAGTGAGTGTGAGTTAAAATGTTATGAGGAAGAACATGGAGATATAATTTTTGAGATGAAACATTCTATTGTGGAATTCAAGAGGGATCTTCACAAGATCCAATTATTATTGGATGGGTTGTAAATTGTTGGTGGTGGGAGATAGTTTGTAGGATCTTATAATTGTCAATGACTAGGCATAGTAGTCTTGGTTTCTATGGTTTTTCCTTGTTTCTCTTGGTTATTTTGTTGGTCTATATTTTTTGAAACTCTTAGTTCGATTATGACTTGCTGCAAACTTTCTTTGTCAATCATTCAAAGTCACGATAATAGTGATTTTGATAGATAGAGGGATTGCATGCCTTGACCTTAGATGTATGGAAAATGGATGAATCTAGTATCATGTTTTTGTCTTAAAGGATATATGTTTTTTGATCTTATGTTAATATAGAGTACTTGACATGTTATGGGTTGCATTTGTATAACTATTTATGGATTGGAAGGACCTCACTTACAAGGTTTGATCACGATGTTGTTGATGAGACCCCACTCGATCATTTCAGCATTGATATACTTCTTTATTTACATGTTAAACTATAAACCAATCACTATGTTTATGCTTTAGGTAGTGAATAATATACAACTACAAATATATAAGTTAACAACATGGGTGCGTATATGCATATTAGGAACAACATTTTGATAAATAATATCCAATGTCACATTAGGGTTTCAGATTTTTCACCACCTATCTTGGTTGATACACTAGGTTATTATTGTATAATTAAAATTACTCATTGTTATCATAAAAGCATGGAATTCCAACCAACCATAGAGTTATTGTGGTGGTTACCGAATAAGGTGATGGTTCTCTTTCTCGTAAAGTTTATTTTTGGAAAATAATCCACATACATAGATATCTCCATACCCAACCTCATCACCACCCTACTTAGAAAGATGTTCTAATCACTCGGGCTCTCAAGATATTTGATACTAGGTAGTTCGACTTTGACGAAATTCATCTTAGAAAATCCCTATGAAATAATGGCTATACTAGCTCTCATATTAATAGTGCCTTCTATAAGGAAAACTATTTTGAAGATCAAACCTCTCCATGAATCCTAATCCACCATCGACCATGCATACCTACCCCACATATAGACCAAAAGCACATATAAACCATCTTCTACCCCTATAAAACCACGAAGAACATTTTTAATAATGTGAAAAAATGAAATTGATTGAAAAAATGAAATTGACTCTCTCTTACAATCGGCTCTAAATTATGGCATTCCTTGTTCATGTGGAGTCTTGTATATTGACCAAATATGTTAATCCATAAAACATATATTGAAAGAACATATCCCTAATATCAATCATGATTTCATTTCTAACAGTAATATATATTAAAGAAACATATCCCTAATATCAACCATGATTTCATTTCTAACTCTAATATATATTGAAGGAACATATCCCTAATATCAACCATGATTTCATTTCTAACTCTAAAATTAATAAATACTTCAATCATATCAAACACTACATTTTTTTAATTAAACAAAAATAATAATCAAAACCTAACATTAATCCATTAAATTCATTTTATTAAAAATCATTTCTAACTCTAAAATTAATAAATACTTCAATCATATCAAACACTACATTTTTTTAACTAAACAAAAATAATAATCAAAACCTAACATTAATCCATTAAATTCATTTTATTAAAAAGATTGTAGAAATTAAATAAAATCATATCATATCGTAATGACATCAATTTGAAAAACAAATATAAACTTAGCTAAATTTAACATCTAATCACCAACTACTTATAAAACCATAAAACCTCCCTCTTTAAACCTCTTCATTCCCTTAACCTCCATGCTTTTTCTTATTTCTTCTCCTCTTATACACTTCTCTTTCCTCCCTCCTATTCTATACTTTGATAATCCGTATTTTTAATCATCTTACTCAATGTAATATATTATTTATTTTAAAATAACATTAATTTTGACATTATTTTCATGAAATTTTTGCCATTAACTTTCATTCCTTCTTTTCATTTTTCATTATCAAAATAATATATTAATATAATTATACATAATCTCGGATTTTGACGGACGATTCGGTGTCAGTACCAACTGTATGTTCCTTTGTCCCGTAAACCTACTGGTGATTTCTTTTTCTTCAAAGTGGCTCCAGTTCCCTGCAATGGAGTCCTTGCTCCCAGCATGGCCACATATATTTCGTTTTTAATAATTATGGGATGGATAAATAATGTTTTATGACGTCGGCCGTGCCTCCTCGAAGAGGACAGTGGTCGGTGGCAGCCTGGTCGGTCCTACAATTGTCGGAGTCTTTTTCCTCCTCGAAGAGGACAGTGGTCGGTGGCAGCCTGGTCGGTCCTGCAATTGTCGGATTCTTTTTCGACTTGATTTGGTATCTGCGTCAAATCAATATGACATTTATTAGTCAGGTGTTTTTATTGCTTTTTTAGTGAGCAATAATTAATCTGCTGCGGGACATTAATGCTGTATCAAGTGATATATACACCATCAGATATATCCTGGTGTATATATCAAGGGAATTCAACGGTGTATATATCAGTGTCGCAATATTAAATGCTGTTCAACAAGCTGGTTATTTTTTTGTCCATTTTTCACATTTAAAAGTAAACTCAGGAATCCCAGAACTAGAGTATGTCATTCGATTTAAATGACTTTATATTTCAGTGTTCATGAAATGTAGAGCATCAAATACTTTGTAAAGATAGAGTAGTTATTGTTAATAGCAAATGTCATTGTAATATTTTTTTTAATAGTGAGAAAATTTATTATAATTTAGTATGTTAACCAGTAGAGGGAACAATTATTATTAGTTGGGCTAGTTAATGTGGATTCACTCATCATTATTATTCAAGAAAAACTAGATACATCTAGATCTTGAATAGTATTAGCGTTAAACATTCTGTAAATGCTACAAATTATTTGGCAATGCTGTAATGCTCTTCACTGGGATGAAGAAAAATGTTGACAACACTTTTTTAACTCAATTCTTGACATTGCGAATAAAGTTTGGATTCCAAGGTTGGTATTTAACACTGTTAGGGAATTTGTACGTTGCTATATTATTCACATTTTCCTCAAAAGATATTCTTAATTTTGCAATCGCAAAGATTTTCAAATTGTTATGCTTCGTGAATTTGGGTGCTTTTTTTAATTTATAAAGTTGCAACATTTTGCTTAAATGTTAAGCCCAAAAAAGGTGAAAAAAAATATAAATAAATAGTGTTGCGTTGATATAAGTGGATTCCTAATGGTAAAAGTGGTGAAAGTACATTCAAAGAAATTTCCTTTCTTATCAATCCAAAAGCATATCGGTAGCCATTGGATGGTAACGAAATTCGATTCAATTGTGAATACTATACTCACCAAAAGTAAAGTATCGTGTTCCAATTTCTTTGTTAAAAGATAAAAAAAAAATTGGATCTTACGGTACTTTCATAAAGTACCAACGAAAAAGCATTAGCCCTTCATCCTCCACGTGTAACAATGAAAGAACATTAACTCTTCATACTCCACGTGTAACAATGAAAAAGCATTAACCCTTCATCCTCCACGTGTGACGGGTGCACTAGTTATAAATTTGACCTTCATGATAATGAATTCCCATGAAGGGTGGGGACATCACCCCTGCCCCATCCATCACATAATACTTGTGCAATGGAAGGACATTGCAATGGTTTCTAACGTCTTTTCTTGTCTTTAGCAATGTTCATAGTGATGTGATCTCATGAGGTCATAATTCTTAAGTATGCGAGAGTAATCATAATATTGTCCTTATTGCATTGACTATAACATAGTTGGCTTATGAGGCCTACGGCATTTTTGCCCTAATGGTCTCTTTTGATTTATTTCTCATTTTACATAGTGGTGTGTATGGATCAATAGATGGTGATGTGACCTAAAAATTTTCAAAATTTTTTCTCGAAGGTGTACCATTTGTCACAAACATAAATGGTTCTCTTGACCATGATCACTAAAACTTCATTGTCAATGGTAGAAAATCATATTACAAGTAAATTATCCAGGTCAATGTTAGAGAATCATATTACAAGTAAATTATCCACTGTTAAAGTGTGCCTACTTGCAAACACACTTTGTTTAGTTAACCAAGCTTCAAGACCAACAAGGGTTATCTCAAAGTGTGAGTTAAAATGTTGAATGGAAGATAAATTACTCCATCAGTGAAATAAGGAAATGTGTTGACAAGAAAGACAAAAAGGAATTGCAGTCATAGTTCAACTTTGAGTATATTTGTGTGAAGACAATGTAATAATTAAAGCTCGAGGCTCGAATAATAAATTAAATAATGTTTTTTTTATGACTCTATTACATTGACATGGTCCTTTAAATATTAGCCCATGTGCATTCGAATGAAGAGTCATGACTTTTTAGTAAGTTTAAATTATTTTTTTATTATCATTAACTTTTTAATTTACTATCTTATTCATTATTTGACTTTATAGTGTATATAACATTACTTTCCCCTTAAGGAATGTTTTGTCCTCAAAGCATGGGCAAGGACAAATGTCGTTGACGAAAAACCTTTGTCTCCCAAGAAGCATCTTCTTTTGGTAGGTTCTTCCACTCGGTTATATACTCTATAATTACTCACAACCACAATGTCTTCTCTCTGGTGGAAAGAATAACTTATGGTTCTAAAACGATCTCTCCTTCATCATCAAACGTATGAGGCATTGTCTGAGTTTTTTGGTGCTTACCCAACACCTTCTTAAGAAAAGACACATGGAAAACATTGTGAATGTGGCTCTTGTCTGGTAGGTCAAGTCTGTACACTATCTGACTTTTTTTTTGTTAACCTGGTATGGGCCGAAAAATCTTGGAGCTAATTTATTTTTTCCCTGTTGTTTCAACGATAGTTGTTTATAAGGTTGGAGCTTAACGAATACCCAATCTCCAAGCTCAAATTCTCTTTCAGTCCTATGTATGTCAGCTTGTTGGTTCATCTGATTCCTTGTGATATTTAAGTTTTCTTTGAGTGTCTGAAATACTTTTTGGTTTTCTTCTAACCGCTCCCTTATTGCAAAAACTTTTGTTTTTTTGTTAAAGCGAACTCCCTCCATTTAGGCGATTCATAACCGTAAAGGGCCTGAAAAAGAGTCATTTTAGTGGAAGTATGGTATGTTGAATTATACCACCACTCAACGAGATGTAACCATTGGAACCATTTATTTTGTTTATCAATAATGAAACAACATAGGTATGCTTCCAAACACTTATTAACAATTTCGGTTTTCCCATCTGTTTGGGAATGGTAAGTTGAACTCATATTGAGATATGTTCCACCTTGTTTGAAAAATTCCTTCTAGAAATTACCTTTTTCATCTCTGTCGCTAACAATGATTCTTGGAAATCCATGTAACTTGTAAACATTTTTACATAATGTTTTGATAATCTGTTTTGTTGAATCTATTCTTTTGGTTCCTATGAAGTGGGCATACTTAGTAAGTCTATCCACTAGCACAAGAATTTTTCCTTTCCTTCTAACATGGGTAACCCATCGATGAAATCCATGGATATTTCTTCCCATTTTTGCTTAGGAATGTGTAGTGGATGGAACAATCTCGAGGTCATAACATTTTCACTTTTGTTCCTTTGGCATTTCACATTCTGCTACGTATTTTTGAATATCTTTACTCATTACTTTCCCCAAAAAATATTGACGTGCATTGTAGTAGGTCTTGAAAAAACCCACGTGTCTCGCTGCTGTTGAATCATGGGTTTCTTTCAGAATTTTGGACTTAAATTTTGAATGTGAATTTAAGTAAATTCTTCCTTTATACCAAAGGATGTCATTTTTCCATTTGAATTTGGGATCCTGGATAGGATTATTGATGATAACACATGTTTCTAGATATTTTTTTTATTCAGTACGGATTTCATCCATCCATTCTGGAACTACAACCAAGATTGCCAGAGACAATGATTTTTCATCTTTTCGTGAAAAACCATCAACTACTATATTATCCTTACCCTTTTTGTGTATTATCTCCATATCAACGGTGAGTGTAGTATTCCAGATATAAAATAGTATGCAGAACAAAAATATTTTAGCTAGAAATGGCAAAACAACAATGATATAACCAGAACAATACCAAAATAATACCATAATAACACCAAAAAGAGCACTTTGATTAATGATAGCAATGTTCACTTGCCTCTTCGAGGGGGAAACCTCCATCAGAGCAGAGCTCTATTACAATAATATCCAAGACAAAACTTCTCATACCCTCTACTTCTATTTATACTAAATCTGTCTATCCAAAAGAACAATCTAGAGGAAAATCCTTCTAGAAGTGAAAGCTTCTATCAGATATTCTTACATTTGACTTATTCTTCCTTATTGATAGGCCTTATTAATATTGGCCTTTATTACATGGAAATATATTATTCTACCTACGAGAGGGGTTAGGGAGTTTAGGTCCCTTACATGTCCCCCCCTTTAAAAATAACCTTGTCCTCAAGGCTTGAGATGAGGAAATTGTTGCAGAATGGTAGTCGGTTCCCAAGTGGCATCTGCTGGAGTTGTATCTTTCCATTGTATTAACACTTCCTTGATGGTGCGCTGATGCAGACGACGCTTGCGTTGGTCCAAAACTGCTTGTGGCTGCAACCAGATGGAGCCTTCTTCATCCAACTCGGGAAGGGTGGTTTGAGTTTGGTACTTAGTTCCAATCACCTCATTTAAGGAAGATACATTAAAAACAATATGGAGCTTAGAATGATTGGGAAAATCTAACTGATAGGCTACCTGTCCCACACACTTGAGAACGATATAAGGACCATAAAATTTGGGCGCCAGATTATGAAAATGGTTAGCCTTGAGGGAAGTTTTCTTATAAGGTTGCAGTCAAAGAAACACCTGGTCTCCTTCAACAAATTGGCATTCAGAGAGACCTTGATCTGCCTGTTTCTTCATGCAATTCTGGGCCATGACTAAATTCTCTTTGAGGGTACGGAGAATAGCCTCTCGAACTATAAGCGTTTGGTCAACTTCCTGGACCTTCGAGACACCTCACAGGTATGAGAGAATTAAAGGTGGCTTTTGTCCATATACTGCTTCAAAAGGAGTCATGTGGGTAGCTGTATGGTAAGAATTGTTGTACCACCATTCAACTAGTGGTAACCATTCAACCCACTGATTTTTCCTTTCCGATGCAAAACACCTCAAATATGTTTCTAAACATGTGTTGACAACTTCAGTTTGACCATCAGTCTGGGGATGATAAGTTGTGTTGAGATGCAATTGGGTGCCCTGTAGCCTGAACAATTCTTGCCAAAAATTGTTGATGAAAGTGGGGTCTCGATCATAAACAATCGATTGAGGCATGCCATGAATCTTGAAGACCTGATTCATGAAAAGTTAAGCCATAGTGGAGGCAGTAAATGGATGTTGAAGAGCAAAAAAATGAGCATACTTGGAAAGACGATCAACAACCACCATGATGACTGATTTATTTCCCGATTTAGGTAATCCCATAATAAAATCCATAGAGATATTGTAATATACCAGATACAAAAAGTATGCAGAACAAAAATAAAATGCTAGAAATGGCAGAATACCAACAATATAACCAGAATAATCACCACAATAACAATGAAATGATATGAGAATAAAAACATAAATAACACTTTGATTATGAGAGAAATGTTCATGGGCCTCTTTGAGGGGGAAAACTCCATTCGAACAGAGCTCTATTACAATAATATCCAAGCTAGGGTTCTTATACCCTCGACTCCTATTTATACTAAATATGTCTATCAAAAGAAGCATCTAGAGGAAGATCCTTCTAGAAGCGAAAGCTTCTATTAAGTCTTCTTACATTCGACTTGTTCTATTTTATTGCAAGGCCTTATTAATATTGACCTTTATTACATCCGAATATATTGTTCTACCTATGTGCGGGTTAGGACCCTAACATGTCCTCCCCCTTAAAAACAACCTTGTCCTCAAGGCTGGAGATGTGGAAATTGTTGCAGAATGGTAAATGTTTCCAAAGTGGCATCTGCTAGAGTTGTATCTTTCCACTAGATTAACACTTTATTGATGGTTTTCTGATGCAGGCGACGCTCACGCTGGTCCAAAACTGCTTTTGGCTGTAGCCAAATGGATCCTTCTTTGGCTAACTTGAGAAGGTTGGTTTGAATTTGGCACTTAGTTCCGATCACCTTCTTTAAGCAGGAAACATGAAAAACATGATGTAGCTTCGAATGACTGTGCAAAGATAATTGATAGGTCACCTGTCCCACACGCTTGAGAACTATATAAGGACCATAAAATTTGGTTGCTAGCTTTTGAAAATGCTCAACCTTGAGGGAATTCTGCTTGTAAGGTTGCAGGTGAAGAAACACCTGATCCCCTTCTTCAAATTGACGTTCAGAGCGACCTTGATCTGCTTGTTGCTTCATGTGATTCTGTGCCATGACCAAATTCTCTTTGAGGGTATGGAGAATAGCCTCTTGAACTGTAAGTGCTTGGTCAACTGCCTAGACCTTCGAGACACCCGGTAAGTATGAGAGAACTGATGGTGGCTTCTGTCCATATACCGCTTCAAAAGGAGTCATGCATGTAGCTGTATGGTATTAAGTGTTGTACCACCATTCAACTAGGGGTAACCATTGAGCCCACTGGTTTTTATTTTTCGAGGAAAAACACCTCAAATATGTTTCCAAACACTTGTTGACAACTTCTGTTTGACCATCAGTTTGGGGATGATAAGTTGTACTGAGATGCAATTGGGTGCTTTGTAGCTTGAACAGTTCTTGCCAAAAATTGCTTGTGAAAATGGGGTCGCGATCATAAACAATAGGGTGTGGCATGACATGGAGCTTGAAGACTCGATCCATGAAAATTTGAGCCACCGTGGATGCTGTAAACGGGTGTTGAAGAGTGTAGAAATGAGCATACTTGGAAAGGCGATCAACAACCACCATGATGACTAATTTATTTCCCGATTTGGGTAAGCCTGTAATAAAATCCATAGAGATGTCCTTCCAAATAGCTGGTGGAATCGGGAGCGGTTGTAGTGTGCCCAAAGATTTGACTGTTTCTCCCTTGTTGCATTGACACACATCACATTCGACCAAAAAATTACGAATGTCATGTTTCGTGCCATCCCAGAAAAAAAGAACGTTTGACCCTGTCATAGGTTTTGTGAACCTGGAGTGCCCCACTGTCGGTGTAGCATGAAGCTTATAAAGTATTGTGGTTTAAGCTTTGATTATTTACTTAAATACAAACGATCTTTGTATCGAAGCTCATTATGGAGCCAAGAGTACCCTGGGGGAGCTGGAGCACTAGACTGCAATTGTTGGATCAACTGCGAACTTTTGGGATCTTGTAGTCATTCCTGACGAACAACTTGGAGCCAATTTGGTACAATGAAGGAAAGAGAAAAAAGGGATCCTTCATCTTCATATTTGCATGAAAGTGCATTCGCAACCACATTTTCTTTTCCTTTCTTGTAAATGATCTCATAATCATAGCCAAATAGCTTTGTTACCCATTTTTGTTGCTCCGGGGAGGAAATGCGTTGTTCCAAAAAATACTTGAGGCTTTGATGGTCTATATTAATTTGGAAGCGTTGCCCCAATAGATAAGGGCCCCACAAATCAACGACATGTAGGATAGACAAGGGCCCCAACATTTCCTTTTCATAGATATATTTGCCTAGATTTCTTTCAGATAGTTGCTTGCTGGTAAAGGCCAAAGGCCGACCCTCTTGCATAAAGACGACACCAATTCCTTTCCCTGAAGCATCACATTCCAAGACAAAGGTCTTTGTGAAATCAGGAAGGGCCAGGACTGGAGTGGTGCACATGGCCATCTTCAAGGTTTGAAAAGCTTGAGCAGCAGCTGGAGTCCAAGTGAAAGAGTTCTTTTTTAGGAGAGCAGTGATAGGTGCTACAATCTTTCCGTAATTGTTAACAAACTTGCGATAATAGCCTGTTAAGCCCAGAAATCCACGAAATATTTTGAGAGTCTTTGGGTGAGGCCAGTCTTGCATAGCTTCAATCTTTTTAGGATCCACCTTGACGCCATCCTTTCCAAACAGATGACCCAAGTACTCTACTTCTGAGGTGCCCAAAGCACATTTAGACTATTTCAGGAAAAGTTGGTGCTGAGAGAGTAGATGGAGAACTCGATCCACATGAGAAAGATGTTCTTTCTAGGTCTTTCTATAGATGAGGATATCATCAAAGAAAACTAAGACAAAATGATAGAGAAAAGGACAGAAGACTTGATTCATGAGGCTTTGGAAGGTGGAGGGGGCATTAAACAAGCCAAAGTGCATGACTAAAAAATCATAGTGGCCCTCATGAGTTCTAAAGGCAGTCTTGGGAATGTCTGCATATTTCATACGTATCTGGTGGTAGCCTGAACAAAGATCAAGTTTAGTAAAGAATTGGGCGCCACTCAGTTCATCCAAGAGGTGATCAATGACAAGAATGAGAAATTTGTCTTTAATGGTAAGTTTGTTGAGGGCACGGAAGTCAGGACACATTCGCCAAGAACCTTCTTTCTTTGGGACCATGACCACAGGAGAAGAGTAGGGGCTCGTACTAGGGCGGGTAATGCTTGCATTAAGGAGTTCTTGGACCATTTTCTCAATTTCATTTTTTTGGGAAAAGGGGTGACGATATGGATGGATATTGGGAGGAAGGCTTCTGGGTACAAGGGGAATGGAATGATCATGATAACCACGTGAAGGAGGGAGTCCCTAGGGAGTGGAAAGACCACTTGATGTTTAGAAAGGATGACTTGGAGGTCTTGCGGCACCGAGGGTGTTTCTGTTGCTTGGATGGCATGGAGTTGAGCAATAACACCAGAATGACCCTTTTTGAGCAGATTTTCCATGCGATGGGAACTAATGATCTCAGGTGACCCGACGGTGATGCCTTGGAACTTATATTGGTGGCCTTCCTGGTCAAATTGCATGGTTATTTCCTTAAAATCCATGAGAATGGGACCCAAAGTCCTTAGCCAGTCTGCACCCAACACAATGTCACACTTGCCCATGTCTATAGAAAACATATGAGATTTCAGGTGGTAGTCACCAATTTGGAGACACACATTTTCAGAATGCCCTCCACATTTCATGGAGCCACCATTGGCAATCATGATATGGAAATTATTGACGGCATGGATGTAACAACGAGTTTCTTGGGCAATGCGGCAATGAATAAAATTGTGGGTGCTTCCACTATCAACCAGAATGATGACCTTCTGATGCTTGATGTAACCGATTAGCTTGAAGGTTTGGGGAGCAGAGAAGCCAGTGAGAGCATTGAGGGAAATGACTTGTTCTACTATGGAAGGGTCTGAGGGAGGGGTTGTGTCGGGGGTTTCAGGTGACTCAGACACAAGGGGATTTTCAATATCCTCTTCCGAAATATCCTCGGAGATGGCCATAAACAGATTTTGTTCCTCACACTTGTGGCCCGGAAAATATTTTTCATCACAATTATAACAAAGGCCTTTGAGTTGGCGTTCAACCATTTCAGCCCTGGTTAATTTTTGGATCTTTAGTGGAACGAAGGGAGTAGTGGGATTTACTGGTTTAAGGTGAGGGATAAAGGACGGTTTCCGGTTTTGAGAAGATACAACCTGTTGTGCTTCTTTATCTCTTTTAGTAGCCTCCATTCAACTCTGAGGCCGAGCCATGAGGACATGGGCCCAAAGCTCATCCTTGAGGCCACTGATAAAACATTCTCGAAAAAAGGCATCAGACATGCCCTCTGTCTGAAAATCCAGGTGCTCAAAGGCAGCTATAAAGTCTTCCACTGTTCCTGATTGTTTCAATTTTGTCAAACGACCCAAATGGTTGGTGTCAGTGTCAAAGCATTCATAAAGCTCTGCCACAAAGTGTGTCCAAGCAATATACCCTTGATGAGAAGTTTTTCTCCATTGCCACCATTGCCAACGTTCTTGATCTAGATGGAGAACACCATACCAGAGTTTGGCCAAGTCATCTGTAATGCCGTATAAAGAGAAATAATGTTCCATTTGGGTTACCCAACCAGTGGGGTCCGAGCCATCAAATTTGGTCACATACACCTGCGGAAGGCGTAGGTCACGTTGAAAGTGACGGTTCTGAAAGTTATGGGAATCAGAGGAGTGGTCACCTTTAGTATGTGGAGGTGAGGAAGAGGAAGGGTTATCTGTAGGGATATGCAGTTTGGTGCAGAGTGCCGAAAAGACAGATTCAAGCTGGGTGGTGAGGTCTTGTTTGATTTCCTCCATTGAGGACTGCATGGTTATATTGATGGTGACAACATTGGCACTGGGTTGTTTTACTTCTTGTTGGGTCTCGATGAGACCAGATTGAAAGGTGTTGAAGCGAGCTTCCAAGTATTGGCTATGGGTATGGGCCATAAGGATGGGGGAAACTGAAAAGGGGGGAAGGGTAAAAAATTTGGCCAAAAAGTGATATGGATGAAAGTGATAAGCACGAAGATATGAATCCAATGGAATAGGTCTCAAATAATGGTGAAAAAATTTCCAGTTTTTTTTTTTTTTTTTACACCTACGGAGTTATACTCCGGTCTGAAGAATACTACAGAGAGGAAATGCCCAAATGATTAACCAGAAAGAAATTTGTATTTACTTGGCAACCCGAACACAGTTGCGTGACAATAGATCTTGTCTATTTTAATTTGTTTATGTTTCGGTCCCCAAGGGGTAGGTATTCAAGGGTTCTACAGACAAGGTTTTGCCTTGTGCTATAACTCTCTGATATACGTCCAGGGTCCAACAGTAGTACTTAGCCCAATATCTCAGGGCACTAACTAAGGAGGATAAACCGTACCCTTAGACATACTACCCGACTAACCAGGTACTAGAGAGTATCTTCCCGAGTGCTGTTCTCGGCTGCACTATAGAAGTCAGGCAACTGATCGGTTTATCTAAAGAGGGCTTCAGGAAATCTAGGTCGATCCGTACACAGGTGTTGTCTGATGCGCTACCACTTGAAGGGGTACCAACAAGGGTTACAAGGGTGGACAACATATGTGCACTTAAGAACCACTTGTATTTCCTGCGTGTATGAATCCCTCAACCGCGGGTTTATGCGCATAATGACAGATCTCTGTGTCTTAAAGACGTCGGAATACTTCTCTACCCTGAAAACAAATTTACCCACAATTTCTGCCAAGAAAGTGCTCTGATACCACTTGTAATGTACCAGATATAAAAAGTATGCAGAACAAAAATAAAATGCTAGAAATGGCAGAATAACAACAATATAACCAGAATAATCACCACAATAACACTGAAATGATATGAGAATAACAACATAAATAGCACTTTGATTCTAAGAGCAATGCTCACGGGCCTCTTCGAGGGGGCAACCTCAAGTTGAGCAGAGCTCTATTACAATAATCTCCAAGCTAGGGTTCTCATACCCTTGAATCCTATTTATACTAAATATGTCTATCAAAAGAAGCATCTAGATGAAGATCCTTCTAGAAGTGGAAGCTTCTATTAGGTCTTATTACATTCGACTTGTTCTATTTTATTGCAAGGCCTTATTAATATTGACCTTTATTACATCTGGATATATTGTTCTACCTATGTGCAGGTTAGGACTCTAACATATATCCCTCCAAATAGAAGGTGGAATCAGAAGCGGTTGTAGTGTGCCATCGCTCTTGTTGTGTTGATAAACATCACATTCTGCCACAAAATTATGAATGTCATGTTTCATACCATCCCCAAAAAGTGAATGTTTGACCCGGTCATAGGTTTTGGTAAACCATGAGTGCCCAACTGTGGGTGTATCATGAATCTTAGAAAGTACCATGGATTTAAGTTGTGACTGTTTACTTAAATACAAATGGCCTTTGTAGCGAAGCTCACCATTGTGCCAAGAGTACCTTGGGGAAATTGGAGAATTGGCCTGCAATTGTTGGATCAGATGCGAAATTTTGGGATCTTGTAGCCATTCCTAGTGAACAACTTAGATCCAATCTGGTATAATGAAGGAGAGGGAAAAAAGGGATCCTTCATCTTCATATTTTCTTGAAAGTGCATGAACAACCAAATTATATTTTCCTTTCTTGTAAATGATCTCATAATCATATCCAAAGAGATTAGTCACCCATTTTTGTTGCTCCAGGGAGGAAGAGAATTGTTCCAGAAAATACTTGAGGCTTTGATGATATGTATTAATTTGGAAGCATTTCCGTAATAGATAAGAGTGCCAAAGATCCACTGCATGCAGAATAGCCAACATTTCCTTTTCATAGATTGATTGGCCCAAATTTCTCTCCGACAGATGTTTGCTGGTAAAGGTCAAAGGTCGACCATCTTGCATAAGGACTGCTCCAATTCCTCTCTCGGAAGCATCACATTCCAGGACAAAGGTCTTTGTGAAATCAGGAAAGTCCAGGACTGGAGTGGTGCACATGGTCGCCTTCAAGGTTTGAAAGGCATGATCTGTTGCGAGAGTCCAAGTGAAATAATAATTTTTAAGGAGAGCAGTGAGAGGTCCTGCAATATTTCCATAATTTTAAAAAAACTTGCAATAATATCCTGTTAAACCCATAAATCCACACAATCTTTTGAGATTCTTTGGGTGAGGCCAATCCTACATAGCTTCAATCTTTTTAGGATCCACCTTGACACCTGCCTTGCCAACAATATGACCCAAGTACTCGACTTCTGAGGTGCCAAAAGCACATTTAGATTGTTTGAGGAAAAGTTGGTGCTGAGAGAGTAGATGTAGAACTCGATCCACATGAGCAAGATTGGTTGTCCAGGTTTTAATTTAGATGAGGATATCATCAAAGAAAACTAAGACAAAATGATGGAGAAAAGGATGAAATACACGATTCATGAGGCTTTGGAAAGTGGAGGGAGCATTACACAATCCAAAGGGCATGACCAAAAAATCATAGTGGCCCTCATGAGTTAGAAATGCAGTCTTAGGAATGTCTTCCCCATTCATATGTATCTGGTGGTAGCCAGAGCAAAGCTCAAGTTTAGTAAAGAATTGGGCACCAATCAATTCATCCAAGAGGTCATAAATGACAGGAATGGGAAATTTTTCTTTGATGGTGAGTTTGTTGAGGGCGCATAAGTCAGGACACATGCACCAAGATCCTTATTTCTTAAGGACCATGACCGTAGGAGAAGATTAGGGGCTCGTACTAGGATGGATAACACCCGTGGTGAGCAATTCTTGAACAATTTTCCTCAATTTCATTTTTTTGGGAAAATGGATGACGATAGGGATGAACATTGGGATGAAGGTTGTTAGGGACAAGGGGAATGTAATGATCATGACCAACATGGGAATGAGGAAATCCCCGGAGAGTGGAAAAAAAAACTTGATGTTTGGAGAGGATGGATTGGAGGTCCTGCGACACATAGGGTATCTCAGTGGCATGAATGACATGGAGTTGTTCAATAATTCCAGAATGACCTTTTTTGAGGAGCTTTTCCATGCGATGGGAACCGATGATCTCCAGGGAACTTGTGGTGATGCCTTGGAACTTATATTGTTGGCCCTCCTAGTTGAATTGAATGGTTAATTCCTTAAAATCCATGAGAATGGGACCCAAAGTCCGTATCCATTATCCACTCAACACAATGTTACAACCTCCCATGTCGATAGAAAACATATGAGATTTCATGTGGTATTGACCAATTTGGAGACACACATTTCCACAACGCCCCCCACATTTCATGGATCTGCTATTGGCAATCATGATTTGAAAATTGTTGATGACCCATATATAGCAATTAGTCTATTGGGCAATGTGGCAATAAATAAAATTATGGGTGCTTCCACTGCCAACAAGGATGATGACCTTCTGATGCTTAATGTAACCAATTAGCTTGAGAGTTTGGGGAGCAAAGAAACCAATGAGAGCATTCAAGGAAATGACTGGTTCAACTTCGAGAGGGTCAGAGGGTGAGTTCATATCAGTGAGTTCAGGTGACTCGGCCACAGGGGGGGGCCTCAACATAGTCTTCCGAAACATTCTCGGATGTGGCCATAAAAATATTTTGTTCCTTACACTTGTGCACAGGAAAATATTTGTCATCACAATTATAACAAAGGCCTTTGAGTTGGGGTTCAACCATTTTTTCCTTGGTCAATTTCTGGATCTTTAGTGGAGTGTAAGGAGGAGTGGGAGTGACTGGTTTAGGGAGAGGAATAAAGGAGGGTTTTCTAGTTTGAGAAGAGACAACATGTTGTGATTCCTTAGCTCGTTTAGTAGCTTCCACCCAACTCTGAGGCCGAGCCATGAGGACATGGGCATAAATATCTTCCTTGAGGCCACTAATAAAACATTCTCGAAAAAAAGCATCAGACATGCCCTCTGTACAGAAATCCAATCACTCAAAAGAAGATATAAAGTTTTCCACTGTGCCATATTGTTTCAACTTGGTCAAATGACCTAAATGGTTGGTGTCAGTGTCAAATCGTTCATAAATATCTGCCACAAATTGTGTCCAAGCCACATACCCTTGGCGTGCATTTTTTCTCCATTGCCACCATTTCCAACGTTCTTGATCTAGATGGAGAACACCATACCGGAGTTTGGACAACTCATCTGTAATTCCATACAAAGAGAAATAATGTTCCATTTGAGTTACACAGCCAGTGGGATCTGAGCCATCAAATTTGTTCACATCCACACACGAAGGCATAGGTCACACTGAAAGTGATGGGGATGAAAATTCAGAGAATTAGAGGAAGTTTTACCTTTGGAGTGAAAAGGTGGGTCATAGGAGGGAAGATCTGCAGGGATATTCAGCTTGGCATAGATCATGCTAATGAAGGATGCAAATTGGGTAGCAAGGTCCTATTTGATGGTTTCCATTTTGGCGTCTATTGAGGAATGCTTGTTTTTATTGATGGTGGAAAAATTGGCACTGAGCTAACGCACTTCCTGTTAGGTCTCTGTGAAATTAGAGGACAAGGAATTGAAGTGAGTTTCCAAGTCTTGGCTACGAGTGTGGGCCATGATGAAGAGGAAAAATTGCAGTGTTGAAATTCCGAAATTCATAACAGGAAGAAATGTGTAGTAATTTCCCAACCCGATTGCAAGAGGCACACTTGTGTGGAAATAGATCTTGTTTGTTCTATAGACAAGGGTTTTCCCTGTGCTATATCTCTCTGATATACGCGTGAGGTTCTACAGTAGTACTCAATCCAATATCTCAGGGTACCAACTAAGGAGGCTATACCGTGCTCTTAGCCATACTACCCGACTACCCAGGTACTAGAGAGTATCTTCCCGAGTGTTGTTCTCGGTGGCACTATAGTAGTCAGGTACCCGATCGATTTATCTATGGAGGTGTTTAGAAGATCTAGGTCGATCTGTATATAGGTTTTTTCTGGTGCGCTACCACTCGAAGGGGTACCAACATGGGTTACAAGGGTGGCCAACAGATGTGATCTTAAGTAGCACTTGTATTTCCTATGTGTATGACTCCTCAACCACGATTTTATGCGCATAACAATAGATCTTTGTAGCTTTAAGACTCCAGAATACATCTCTACCCTAAAAAAAATTAACCCATAATTTTCTTCCAAGGAAAGTTCTATGATACCACTTGTAGTATTCCAGATATAAAATAGTATGCAAAACATAAATATTTTAGCTAGAAATGGAAAAACAACAATGATATAACCAAAACAATACCAGAATAATACCACAATTACACCAGAAAGAGCACCTTGATTAATGATAGCAATTTTCACTTGCCTCTTCGAGGGGGAAACCTCCAACAGAGCAAATCTCTATTACAATAATATCCAAGAAACAACTTATCATACCCTATACTCCTATTTATACTAAATCTATCTATCCAAAAGAACAATCTATAGGAATATCCTTCTAGAAGAGGAAGCTTCTATTAGGTCTTCTTACATTTGACTTGTTCTTCCTTATTGATAGGCCTTATTAATATTGGCCTTTATTACATGGAAATATATTATTCTACCTACGTGAGGGGTTAGGGAGGTTAGGTCCCTAATAGTGGGAATTTTTTCTATCCATTTTTGTTTTTCTTTGGAGAGTGTTTTTTGTTGGAGTAGGTGTTGGAGACTATTTTGATCTGTGCAAATCAAGAATATGATTCCGAGAGGGTATTGTCGCCATTTGGTTAGGGCATGCATAATGGCAAGGATTTATTTATCACATGTAGAATTTAAACACTCCCTTTTATTGAGTTTCTTGCTTCCAAATTCTATAGGATGGCCATCTTACATTAACACTGCTCCTATTCCAAATCTTGATGCATCACATTTAATTACAAAAGGTTTTGAGAAATATGGAGTGGCTAACACTAGTGTGGTGGACGTGATCTCTTTTAATACTTTAAAACATGCTTCTACTTGATCATCCCATTGGAATGATTTTGTTTTAATAGGTTTGTCCAGGGGCATTTATGTGATCGTAATTCCAATTAAACCTTCGGTAATACCCAGTTAGACCCAAAAATCCTCTTAACTTGGTGATTTTACTTGGCTTGGGCCAGTCTATAATTTCTTTAATCTTGTTGGGTATACCTTCACTCCTTGTTTTGATATTACATGTCCCAAATATTCTATCTCTTCTTTGCCAAAGGTGCATTTTGACATCTTCGCATAAAATTGGTTCCTTTCTAAAAAGAAGATAACTTGCTCTAGGTGTTTTAGATGTTCTCCCCATGTTTTACTATAGATAACGATGTCAACGAAAAACACCAAAACATTTTTGCTTAGGTAGGGTTGGAATACTTCATTCATGGCAGCCTAGAAGGTGGATGGAGCGTTGGTTAACACAAACGAAATTACCTTAAATTCGTATTTTCCTTCATGAGTAGGAAAGTTGTCTTTTCCATCCTCTATATCCATGAATCTCATCCAACATTTCATAGATGAAGGGACTAGGGAGTTTATTTTTTATTGGGATTTTATTCAATCCTCTGTAATTGATACATAATTTAAAAGAATCTTCTTTTTTCTGAACCAAAATTATGGGATCCACATAAGGGATTCTACTTTTTTAGATAATCCCACATTTCATAAGCTCTTGGACTATTCTCTCAATATATCGTTTTTGGTGGTGTGGGTACCAATAGGGTTTGATGTTGACAAGGTCTGACCGATATTTCACTTCAATTATGTGCTCGATTTCTCTTTTTGGTGGTAACTCGAAGGGAAAATCTTGAAATATCTTCTTTTGTTTTAAATTAGTTTTTGGATATCAGGTGGATCAATCAATATTAACTACTTCGGATGCCAATATTTCCATTTTATGGAAATGTACCATGTATGCTAGTGCCTCTTTCCGAATGAGATTCACCATTTGGTGGGAGGACACCACTTGACTTTGAGGTGGTTGAAAACCATATAATTTGTATATTTCCCCTTTCCATTTGAAATTTATATATTTTTTATGATGGTTAGCTAAGTAAGTGCCTAATTTTTGTAGCCATTGGAAACCCAAGGCTACATCTACTCCCAAAGGAATCGTATAAAATAGATATTCCAAGCTGTAGTCTTGAATATGCAATTTAAAACATTGTGGCATTTTCCCACACCTTCAATATTTTTACCATCTTCTACCATGACCCTCATGTTGGGCATCGGGTACACAAAAATATTTAATCTCTTTTCAATATTTGTGTCAAAAAAGTTATGAGTTCTATCAGTGTCTATTAGGACCATTACATTGCTCTTCTTGATGTGCCCTTTTAATTTCAATGTATGAGGTTGGGCTATTCCCGTCATTGTTGATAGAAATACTTCAGTATATCATCATTATTTGGTTCCAGAGAAAATTTTTGAGGGTCCTCAAATTATTCTTCAATTGACTCCTCACTATCAAAATCGTCTCGTGCTTCGCATTTATATAGTTTTTTGGTGTTATTCTCTTTGAGACACTTATATCTGGGATTTAGTTTTTCACCACAATACTTGCATTTTTGATCGGATTTATGAGCAGAACAAAATGAATAACATACTGAATACAATAACATAGAGATACAGAGAAAAACAACATATATCTAGTGAACAATAAATTCTATTGAATAAATGAAATAGGTTGAAACTGTAAAACTGCAGAACTAAAACAACTTATTCGAATGGTGGTAACTATCTCTGAGAAGAGATGTGTCTTCTACATGCATATGTCTGAGAAGAATGATTACAATGAGGCTCCAAAGGCCCTTTTAACATTACTCATGAATTCCAAAACCCTAGACATCCAAAAACCTAACCCTAGGAGATGAAACACCAAAACTTATGTGGGCCCTGATGGGTAAGTTGGTACCTAAACTTCCCGGGGTCGTAAATTTTTCATACACCTCAGTTTTAGGCACGTGAAAACCCATTGGAAATATCTTCTCGAGAAATACACTTTATTCCATTAAACTCTGACTCTGTCTACAATTTGACTATGGCAAGAAAAAAAAACACTATTTAGGGCCCTAAAACAACCCTGGAAGTACATAAATATGTGTTGACATGAAAAATTCCAAAATAAGAAAGTTGGATTAGGTGGGTGGCCACCAATATCCACCTAGAATATGTGTAGGGATTCAGACAACCCCGAAAGTGTAGAACCCAAAATTACAAAGAAGTATAGAAGAACGTGTTGAACTAAAAACTATCAAGAGGAGCCAGTTGGAATAGGTGGGTGGCCACCAATATCCATTTGGATCAATACTCCGCCTTAGGAAGAAATTGTCTCCATTGCATTGAGTTCCTCCATTAGGTGAGGAAACTTATGCTGAATTTGGCCCCTAGTGAGCCACTTTCCTTGGTGTAGTAGTTTCTCTGCCTTGACAACTCGATAAAGATGGATCCTCTGCAAGCGAGTACCCTTGACCTGTGTGTCCACTATATTATCAATGAATTCTTGTTCCATGCAATCAGGGTTGAGCTCTGTTGGTGTAAATTGTTCTATGATCTCTAAGGTGTCCAATAATGATGGAAAATATGGCTGAAGAAGGTCCATATTGAACACTGGGTGCAAGCCAAGGAAGGGTGGAGTGTTGAGTTCAAAAGAAATGCTACCCATCACCTTGGTGATAGTGTAAGGCCCATAGTGAAGTGGGAGGAGATTTCGATGGGGCCCTGTAAGATGATATTTCTACAAATGTAACCAGAACTTGTCTCCTACCTGAAACTGGTGCGGTACCCTGTGTTGATCATGGCACTTCTTGTACTTACCATTATCTTTCTGCAAACTCTCATGGACCTGTTGGAGGATGTGTTGAATCTACTCAATGAATCTAGTGTCTTTTTCGGCCTCAGACTGAGCATGGGAATATTTTTCCTATGTGGTGCAAGAGGTAGTGCAACATCAATGTGACCTAAGGGTTGGAATCCCAGCCCCACCTAAAATGGGCTATGGCCGGTGGAGCTATGGAGAGCCTTGTAGTTGTGTTGAACATAGTGCATACTCTCATCCCATATACGTGTATGATTAGAATTGTACATGCGTAGGATGTGCACAATAATATGATTGAAGATCTTTGTTTGGTCGTCGATTTGGAGGTGGAAAGCACTGGATTTAGTGAGTTTGGTGTCCAACAATGACCAAAGAATCAACCAAAATATGTTGAGGAACCTGCTATCCTGATAAGAGATGATGGTCTGTGGTATCCCAAAATGGACCCACACTTGTTCGAAGAAGAGCTTGGAAGTATCTGTCGTTGTGATTCTCTTCTTGCAAGCTATGAGAATGGACATCTTTGAAGACCAATCAACTACCAAAAATACATAATCATGTTGAAATAATGTAATTGCAAAAAGTATTATTATTATTATTTGATATATTATTCATTGGATCAATCCCCATTGTGGATTGATCATGTCAGTTATTGTAATAGGACCAAATCCCCTTTTGCGGATTGGTCAAAAGATAATTGTAATAGGCAGAATAAGAAGTCGGCCCCAACAGATATTAAAGAGGCCCAAAAATATAATAAAGGTGGGTTTACCCACCCAGTTGGAGAAGTCGGCCCTGCCAGTGAAGAGACACTTCACACGTGCCAGTCTAATATAAATAAGGAGGCTAGCACCTCACTTAGACACAACTCACTTGCTCATTTGAGAGACAAGTTTCAGATCTGCTGCTGGAGAAGAAGGAGAGAGAGAGTGGCGTATATCTGGGAGAGGACTTTCTGTATTAGTTTAAGAGATCTCTTGGCATTGTATTGGCTATCTATATTAAGGAAGTCTTGCTGGGTTTTATTCCCCTAGAAGGTTTCCCAGGATAAATGTTGTGTCTCTTGTGATTGTGTATTTATCAGTGATCTTGGATTATGCTATTGTTATCTAATGAAATGAAAACAACTATAATAATGGCTTAAACATTAACATGGTATCAGAGCTAAGCTGAAGAGAGCATCTTTCACAAGAGAAAAGTGAAAAACGTCACTGTTACCGTACATGAAAATTAAGGGTTTTTGTTGGAGAGGTATTTCAGCCCTAAAACCATCTAGAAAAGTGCGGCCTCCCCCAAGGATCATTTTGGCACCTTCAGCGCACCTTTTCAGTGGCTAGATCTCCCATAAGTGAAACCCTAGTTTCACAAAGTACCAGAAAACCAGAAAACCAGAGTACTAGAAGCACCAGAGTACCAGAAGTACCAGAAAACTAGAAGCACCAGTCCAGAAATCCGTAGATCAAGTTTGAGGGGGTAAAAGTTGGATTTTCGAAATTATGACTACACCAGCATACTCGCCTCAGCTCAATGCATCTATTCCCTGGATCAAAATCTCAAAATTTGAAGTTTGAAAAATTAGGGTTTCCTCATAAAACCCTAAGTTGCAGTTTCAAAACCAGTTGCAGTTGCAGCCGTAGAACCAGTTGCAATCACCCTTGAAGTTTTCTTAAGAGTTGGTAATGATTACCGCTGCTACCAGATGGATCCACTACCTACAAATGCTACCAGAAGTATGTACTCACATATGTTTAATGGTTAAACCCTAAAGAGTATTTGCAGGAGAAGAGATCTCTTGCCATAGATCCAGAAGGATCTCAAGATCCAACACATTCAAAGGAATGAAGCAACCCAGGTGTGTTTATTCTAATATACATTATTATTTTGATGAGTGTTGCATGTTGTAGCTATGACCATTATTCTAGACTTTTCTGAGTCAAGGTATTAGATGGATTAAAAGTTGAGATCATGGAGCTTATCCTCTAACCCAACCTTCTGTCAAGATAGCGTATTGTCTTAGTACAACAGATAGGTTGAATAAAACACTCATCATCTTGAGTGAAGGAGACTTGGAAGAAAAACAAGCACTCATTCCTGAAGACAAGGCTCCAGGTTTGATTAATCGAGATTAATAAGATTCAAAGGTACACATGACAAGTTGATGACTATAGTTGAGATAGAAGTCGTTGTAAAGTATTATACTTGATAGCATGTGAGCATATAGAGGTAAATGCTTTGCCTGATACAACTAACACCTCCTCTAGGAGAAACCTCGTGTGTTAGTTCCAAGTTGCCATGGAAGAATGCTTGGTCACAACACTATGAGAGTGTTGAACTCATTTTGTATTGTATTCCTTACGTTTAATTTTTTCTTCAGATAAATTATAAGTAATAGCTCCAAAGGAGCTACTGTGATGATGTTTCATGCTATTGCTTTATATTATCAGAAGGATATTATTCTTTCTTGCTGTTTTGTTGACCTTGCTCCAGGTCACATGTAATAACCCTGAGGAAGCTATATTGAAGGTTGCAGAAGGCAACGTGCTAAAGGAGAGACCATAAATGAACCAATCATCATTGGAAAGGAAGAAGGTGGCTTGCATAACCTAAAGGGTCACTCAGAAGCTTCCATGACCCATGCCATTGAAGAATCCATGTGAACTTTGGCATAGAAGATTAGCTCACATCAACTACAAGGCGTTACCATACATATGCAAAGCGGTCACATGTTTACTAGAACTCAAAGGTGACCATGAAGGCGTATTCAATGGATGTTCACAAGGGAAGAACATCAAGAACCCATTTTCGAAGAAAGAAAGCAAGGTAGAAGGATTCCTAGAGCTCATTCATTCAGATGTGTGTGGCCCAATGCCATCGTCCTCCATTAGTGGGAATTCAAAGCCTTGATAGAGAATCTTTTTGGAGAAATATCAAGATACTCAGGTCAGATAATGGAGGAGAATACACCTCAAAAGAGTTCGTGAACTTCTGAAAATATGTTGGGATCAAGAGGGAACTCACTACTCCCTATAATCCCCAACAAAACGGTGTAGCTGAACGAAAGAACAAAACAATAATGGAAGCTGTGAAGACTATGATCCATGATCAAGATCTTCCTATGTGCTTATGGGTAGAAGCAACAATGGCCGCTGTATATGTGCAGAACTGATTATCCCATAGTGCACTTGGGCTCAAGACACTGGAAGAGATGTTCACCGAAAAGAAGCCAGAGGTAAGCCATCTCAAAATATTTGGCTGTCCAATGTTTATTCATATACCTAAAGAAAAAAGAAACAAGCTCGACCCTTTATGAAAGAAGGGAATATTTGTGGGATACTGTGAGGTCTCCAAGGCCTTTAGAATCTATATACCAGGTCAACATCACATTGAGATCAGCAGGGATGTGACCTTTGATGAAGATGCAGTGCTCAAGAAATCTAAACTATGTCAGCTTGAAGAGGTATATGAAGAGGAACCCGTAATCTCCAGTACTGCAATGAGGGAGGTTCCCAGAGCTGCAAAACCACTGAGGGAAGTCGTAACTTCCCCTGATGAGGAACTTATAGAAGACCATGATATAGTAGAAGTTCAAGAATCTCCTCAGATGACGACCCTCCATAAAATAAAGCCAGCTTGGGCTAGAGAGCTTATTCAAGATGGAGAGAAGTACGGTGTTCCCCAAGGAACTATGAGACAGGTGAAAAGACCAAAGCCATTCTCCAGTTATACAACTTTGATGTGTGATCTCCTAGAAAAGGAGTCTACCTACTTTGAAGAAGCCATTCAAAGGAAAGAATGGGTATATTCCATGATAGAGGAATACCAATCCATAATGAAGAATGAAGTATGGGAAATAGTTCCTAGACCGAAGAGTAAAGATGTTGTATCCTCCAGATGGCTCTTCAAAATAAAACATGCTGTTGATGGAAGTATTGAGAAGTATAAAGCAAGATTTGTTGCTCGTGGATTTTCCCAGAAAGAAGGCATTGACTATGAAGAGACATTCGTTCTTGTGGCCAGATACACTTCGATCAGAACCATCATAGCTCTTGCAGCTAAGATGAAGTGGAAGCTGCACCAGATGGACGTGAAGACATCTTTCCTAAATGGTGTCATCGAAGAGGAAGTGTATATAGAGAAACCTCAAGGATTTGAGGTTGAATACATGAAGTCTCATGTCTGTAGATTGAAGAAAGCCTTATATGGATTGAAGCAAGCTCCTAGAGATTGGTATGGCCGTATAGACAGTTTCTTGATGAGATTAGGCTTTACCAAGAGTAAAGCAGACTCTAACCTCTGCTTCAAAATCATGAACAATGAGCCAGTAATCTTACTGCTATATGTGGATGACTTATTCTTAACTGGAGAAGAAAAGCTCATCACTAAATGTAAAAAGAGACTTGCCTCAAAATTCAAAATGAAATACCTTGGTCTAATGCATTATTTCTTAGGTCTTGAGGTATGATAGAGTCCCGAGAGGATCTTCCTTAACCAAGGGAAGTATATGGTCGAAATATTGAAGAGATTCGACATGTTGGAATGCAAGCCCATGAATACACCCATGGAAGCAAAGCTGAAGCTGCTGGTCGATACTTCCTCAGAGTTGATTGATACCACACTGTACAGACAGATTATTGGATCACTAATGTACTTGAAAAACACTAGATTAGACATTTGTTTTGTCGTGAACACCTTGATTCAGTTTCTGGTAGAACCCAAACATGTTCACCTAGTGGCTACAAAACATGTGATGAGGTAACTTAAAGGTAAAATAGATTATGGTCTCAGCTATGATGGAGATCATGATTTCACATTGAGTGGATATACTGATGCAGATTGGGCAGGAAGTGTTTCTGACAGGAAAATCACTTTAGGATGTTGTTTCAGTTTAGGATCAGCTATGATCTCGTGGCAGAGTAGGAAGCAATCTAGTATTGCTCTCAACATAGCGAAAGCAGAATACATTGTTGCATGTTCTGCCAGCTGCAAAGCTATATGGCTTCGAAAGTTGTTGACCGACCTATTTGACTTAGATATGAGAGAAACCTTGATTCTATGTGACAACCAGAGCTATATAAAGATGACAGAGAATCCTATATTCCACGACAGGTCGAAGCACATAGAGATTCATTATCATTACATCTGTGACATGATGCAGAGAGGAGCCTTAAAGCTCCAGTACATTAGCACAGATGAACAGGTTGCTGACGTGTTGATCGAGCCACTATCTCGCATAAAGTTTGAGTACTTTTGAGATATGCTTGGTATAGTCCGAAAGGACCCTCCTCAAAAGGGGGAGTAGATGCTGAGATGAGACATCTCTTGCTTCCGACCTAATGGTTGTGATGTAAAGAATGATGATGTGATGTGACTAGAGCTGTGCTTCCAGCTGGATAGCTGTGACGTAAAGCCAGTGTAGTATCCTGCTTCCAACTTGATGGTTGCGATGTAAAGCAGGACGAGTACCTTGCTTCTGACCTAGTTTTCAGACGTAAAGAAAGATGAGATGTTCCTTGCTTCTGACCTAGTTGTCAAACGTACAACAAGATGAGATGCTCCTTGCTTCTGACCCAGTTGTCAGACGTAAAGCAAGATGAGATGTTCCTTGCTTCTGACCCAGTTGTTAGACGTAAAGCAAGATGAGATGTTCCTTTCTTCTGACCCAGTTTTCAGACGTAAAGCAAGATGAGATGTTCCTTGCTTCTAACCTAGTTTTCAGACGTAAAGAAATATGAGATGTTCCTTGCTTCTGACCCAGTTGTTAGACGTAAAGCAAGATGATGTGATCCTTTCTTCTGACCTTATGGTTGTGACGTAAAGCAAGATGATGAGATGAGACTAGTACTGTGCTTCCAGCTTGATAACTGTGACATAAAGCCAGTCTAGTATCTTGCTTCCAGCTTGAGTGCTGTGACGTAAAGAAAGACGATGCGATGAGACTAGTACTGTGCTTCCATCTTGATAGCTGTGACGTAAAGCTAGTCTAGTATCTTTCTTCCAACCTGAGTGCTGTGACGTAAAGTAAGACATTGAGATGAGACAAGTACTGAGCTTCCATCTTGACAACTGTGATGTAAATCCAATCTTGTATTATGATGAGCCAACCTTGTGCTGTGATGATGATGATGTATCAGTTTTTATACTAATACATATTGATGCAGATGATGATGGCATTCCTTTGAGAATGACAATGCTGCCGATGAAGAAAACTTCCGATGATTTATAGATACGCCAGTCAGTGTTCCAAGATGATATTGATGATGATGTCCTCTCACCCACTTGATGTTGTTGATGATGTTGTTGATGATGTTGTCCTCTCTCTCTCGAATGATGCTGCTGAAGAATACCTTTCTTGTTAAGGGGGAGTGTTGAAATAATGTAACTGCAAAGAGTATTCTTATTATTATTTGATATATTATTCATTGGATCAATCCCCATTGTGGATTGATCATGTCGGTTATTGTAATAGGACCAAATCCCCTTTTGCGGATTGGTCAAAATACAATTGTAATAGGCAGAATAAGAAGTCGGACCCAACAGATATTAAAGAGGCCCAGAAATATAATAAAGGTGGGTTTACCCACCCAGTTGGAGAAGTCAGCCCTACCAGTGAAGAGACACTTCACACGTGCCCGTATAATATAAATAAGGAGGCTAGCACCTCACTTAGACACAACTCACTTGCTCATTTGAGAGACAAGTTTCAGATCTGTTGCTGGAGAAGAAGGAGAGAGAGAGTGGCGTATATCTGGGAGAGGAATTTCTGTATTAGTTTAAGAGATCTCTTGGCATTGTATTGGCTATATATATTAAGGAAGTCTTGCTGGGTTTTCTTCCCCTAGACGGTTTCCCAGGATAAATGCTGTGTCTCTTGTGATTGTGTATTTCTCAGTGATCTTGGATTTTTCTATTGTTATCTAATGAAATGCAAATGACTATAATAATGGCTTAAACATTAACAAATCATTGCCTTGATTGGTGGATGGAAGGCGAGACATGTAATCCATCGAGATGGATTCCCAAGGCCTCTTGGGAGTATAAAGAGGGGTGTATAATCCTTGCTTCTTGATGGTTGGCTTGGCAATGGCATAGTCAGTGCAATATCTGATATACTTGATGACGTCATGTCGAAGTTTTGGCCAATAAAAATGTTTCTGTAGAATGACCATAGTTTTCTCCATGCCAAAATGTCTTGCCATCCCACTATAGTGAGCCTCCCAAATAATATTTGCATGCTTGCTTGCAGGAACACAGATATGGCCTAGATGCCATAAAATTCCATCCTAAATGTGAAAATCGGTGACATTTGCACCTATACCCAAGAGATGATAGGTGGTGGCGAAGTCCAGATCTTGTTGATAAAGTTGGGTCCATTTAGATGCCTCATGCCCACAAGAATGGAGCACGGTGGTGAGTGAAGCCACGGGAGGTCGACTGACGTAGTCAACGACACAATTTGTACTCCATATCTTATACTTGATGTTGAGATGGAACTGCTGCAGGTAGGTGGACCACTTCTAATGGAATATGTTCTGCAACTTCCCTTGTGTCTGTATGAATTGTAGAGTCTTGCGATCAATGTGGATGATTGTCTCCTTTTCCATAATGTAATGTTTCCATTGATGACATGATTGTACAATGGAATACATTTCCTTGTCATAGGTGGGATATTTCTAGACAGTATCTGAGAGTGTCTCACTATGGTATGCTACCAGATGACCGTGTTGAGTGAGAAATACGCCTAAAGCATAGTCATATGCATTAATATCAATCTTGAATGGTTGTTGCAGATCGAGTAAGGAGAGTACTGGAGTTGAGAACAAGTGATGCTTCAAATCATCAAATACTCATTGTTGTTCCTTCCCCCATGAAAAAATTTCCTTGCCATCGCCCTTGGTCACTTGGCTGAGGGCCCATGCAATATGGGAGAATACCAACATGAACCTTTGGTAGAAGTTGGAAAGTCCCAAGAAGCTCCGAAGCTAGGTTAGTGTGGTCAGGGCTGGCCAATCACATATGACTTGGATCTTAGCTGGAACAACATGTACCCCATGATCATCAACAATGTATCCCAAGTATTGGACCATGTTCATGCCAAAGGAACATTTTTCCAAGTTGGCATATAACTTGTGTTTCCACAGAGTGCTCAAAACCTGCCGAATATGTTGCATGTGCTCCTCCCAAATTTTGCTGAAGATGAGGATGTCATCCAAATATACCACCACAAAAGATTTGGTGAAGGGTCTCAATACATCATCCATCAACCTCATGAAAGTGGTTGGTGCTTTTGTTAAGCCAAATGGCATGACCAACCATTCAAAGAGACCTTATTTATATTTGAAAGTTGTCTTTCATACATCCGTTGGTTCGATGGGAACCTGGTGGTAGCCAGACTTTAGGTCAATCTTGCTGAAGAAATTCCCCCCTTTGAGTTGGTCAAGAAGGTCATCAATTCTGGGAATTGGGTACCATTTATTGGCTGTGATTTTTTTTAATGATCTGTAATCAATGCAGAGCCACCATGTCCCATATTTCTTCTACACCAGTATAATCGGGCTTCCAAAAGGGGAGGATTTAGGTATGATGTGCCCCTTTTGAAGAAAATCTTGGATTTGACGCTTGATTTCATCATTTTCCATCAGCGAGCAATGATAGACTGGTCCATTAGGTAGAGGTGCACCGGGGGTTAGATAAATTGGATTCTTGACTTGGCAGTGCATCGGTGCCCCGGTGGGTGAGGAGAAGATGTCTTTGTACTCTTCCACAATATTGTCCACTTGCTTCTGCTGCAAGGAGAGGCTTTGTGTAGAGGCCACAGATGTGGAGATGAACTTTGGCTTACTGTGAGCACAAATAAAAAAGAAGACGAACTTCTCGATCTCTGAAATGACCTTACTACATTGCTTAGAAGAGATTAAAGAAATAACGTTAGGTGGTGCTACCTCTGGTATCCTATGCAATTGTCTACCCAAAGTAATAATAACACTGCAGGGTCTAGACTCATACACAACATCTCGCTTCCACAAATATGGTTGTCCTAAGATAAAATCAAAAACTTCAAGGGGATCAATATCACATAATACCTCGTCTTTGAAAGGCTTAATGTCATAGGGCATACGACACTATTGGATGACACGAAGATATCTTCCTTGGAGAAGCCAACTGATGGTGTAGGGTTGTAGGTATGGTGTTGTCGGTAGGTCCAACCACTTGATGACCTTTGCTGAGATCAGGTTCTTCTGACTTCTGCTATCGACAATGAAATTAAGCGAAGCTCCCTTTATCCACATCTGTGAGTGAAAGAGGCGTTCTCCTTCCTCTGGTTCTTCTGGTTCGCTTAGATGGACTTTGGTGGTAGCAAAAATGGAACTGGGTTTAACATTGATAATATGCTTCCCTCCTTCTGGATTTGATTTGAAGTCAAAATCTGCCTATGACTCAGAAGCTTTCAACTCAACCACCAGTGACTGTTTGGAGCAACATTCTTCGGTGTTGTGCCAAGGGATTTTATGGTATTCACACCATTTCCTCGTGTCCTTCTTCGACTTCTCATTACCCTTCTTGTGTTGTGGCTTGGATTGGTTGTCTTGAGAGTGTCCATCCTTTCTCCGCCCCTTTCTTTGGGGGGTGGGGCCACCTTTTCCCTTCTTTAGCTGTGAGGAGTTTGCATATCCAAACTCTCACCTCGTTTTCTTAAATTTTTTCTCGATCTTGACAACATATCTATAAGTCGTACCCAATGATGCGAGGTCTAGAATATCCATTTCTGTTTGAATGTATCTATGCGGACAATCGAGGTATTAGAGAACCAGATTTATCTTAGAGTCTTTGATACCCAATTTGGTGTGTAGGGTATGGAAAATATTGGTGAAATCTGGTATTGTCTGGTCCCTTTCTTGATGTAGGGTGGTCCATCTTGTGTACTGGTCCTCGTAGCTTCCAACTTGGTAGTATTGTTATTTAATGGAATTCCTGAAGGAATCCCATGTGGGGGAGACCACAAATATTGCAGATTCCTCTATGGCCCTTTGCTGAGAGTAAGTATCCCACCAATCCTTAACATGGGGGATGATCTTGAGGAGTGAAAAAGTAATATTTCCCTGATCGAAAAAATTGTGGACTGAAAAATACCCTTCAAGTAAATTCAACCATTTATCTACAACATTTGCATCCATGGGTCCTTCAAATAATGGAATATAAAAATTTACATGTACCTTGAAGGGGGTTGCATGGTCACTTGATGAAGATGTGTCCCCTGTAGGCAACCACCGAAGGATATGTGCAAAGTTGTCCATCATTTCATTCCTTTGTCATGCAAGGGATTCCTTAAGTAACATTTTAAAAGGATATCCTGGTCCATCATCTTTCTTTTCGCCCCCCATGGGTTTTTGTTGAGTTCGGCGTGACCAATTTTGCAAAGGTTTGACTGGTTCGAGTCCCAACTTCTTGTACCCAGATCTTGTCGGGGACATGCACGAAGAAAAATAAATGAAGAGCAGACTGCTTTGATACCACTGATATGGGTTTATGAGAGGAACGGAATGAATAATAGATTGAATACAATAACACAAATATACAGAGAACAACAACATATATCCAGTGAAAATAACTTCTATTGAATAAATGAAATAGGATGAAACTGTAAAACTACAGAACTGAAACAACTTGCTCGAATTGTGGTAGTTATCTCTGAGAAGAGATGTGGCTTCTACGCACATATGTCTGAGAAAAATGATTGCAATGAGGCTCCAAAGGGCCTTTTAAAATTACTCATGAATTCCAAAACCCTAGAAATAAAAAAACCTAACCCTAGGAGATGAAACGCCAAAAGTTATATGGGCCCCGATGGGTAAGTTGGTACCTCAACTTTTCGGGGTCGTAACTTTTTCATACGACCTACATTTTAGGCATGTGATAGCCCGTTGGAAAGGTATTCTCGTGAAATACACATGATGGCATCAAAACATAACTCCATATACAATTTGAATGTGGTAATCCAAAAAAATGTTGTTTAGGGCCCAAAATGGCCCTGGAAGTACAAAAAGATGTGCTGACATGAAAACTTCCAAAATAAGACAGTTGGATTAGTTGCGCCGACAACATTCTCCACCCAGAATATGTGTAGGGATTCAGATAGCCCCAAAAGTGTATAACCCACAATTACAAAGAAGGAGATAAGAATGTGTTGAACTTAAAATTGTCAAGAGGAACCAGTTGGAATAGGTGGGTGGCCACCAATATCCACCTGGATCAATTTACCTTATTTTATCCTTTGGGTTTATGAGGTGGATTTGCTTTCTTCTCTTAAATGTGGTGGAAGGTACTTTGAGTTTTCTCCATCTGCAATTTGAGGGGGGTTCTGTTGGATTACTGAGAGGGGGAGTGAATCCGTAATAGAGAAATTCAATCATTTTTAACCACAATATGCAAGTGTTATATCAATGTAGCATTATCATCCAATAGTTGCAGAGTAAATAAACAATGAACAAATGATTAATCATACACATACACAGTACACCAGTGTTTTTACGTGGAAATCCAAAGCGGGATAAAAACACATAATGATTTTTCTTATATGTCTTTAAGAATTACATTCATTGGAAGAACCGACTTCCTTTGTTTTCCAACTGCAACTGGAAGGAGGCTCCAACCCCCTAGTTTCCCAGGCTACAACCCGAGGGAAGCTCCAAATCCCCAATTCTTTGGCTACAACCAGAAGGAGGCTACAACCCTCTATTCTCTCCGACTACAACCAGAAGGTGGATACAACCACATTTCCTTTCCTCATCCAACCGCCCTGACGTATAAGTAGAATGATGGAACCACTGTCACACTATCACTGTGAGATATACTGTTGTAAACCTGTACCAATCAACCTGCACCAAACAACCTGTACCAATAACTTGAACCATGCATCAACCATGCATCAAACTGTACCTCAACCTATACCATAAACAAGTGCATCAACCATGCACCAACCTGTACAAAAAAATATGTAATCAACCTGTACCATAAATAAATGCATCAACCATGCACCAACCTGTACCTCAACTTGTACCATGAAAAAGTGCATCAATCATGCACCAAACCTGTACAAATAACCCGTCACAACAACCTGTCCAAACAACCTATCACAACAACCAGTCTCACCAATCTTATCAATCAAATCAGATATACTCACCAAGATCAATCACCAAGACAACTCTCAAAGATGTGCATCGACCAAGCATAACAAAACAACTCATAATCATCACCAAGATCAATATGTGCTTCTAATAATATACCAAGACAAGTATGCTACATCATCCATAAACCATGTGTCAACAATACTACTAAAAAGTGCCTCCAACCATGTACCAATCATGTATCAAATACACATAAACTATGACTCATCAATATGTACCAACATCATCAACTATACACCTCATGTATGTGCCAACTCAACAACTACTTGTCTCAACCATGTACCCAACATGTACCTCAATCAAAATTCCTCATCAATTTCATCATCCAAATCTGATTTGTAACTTTGTAATATACCTAGTGTATATGATCACATACCTGCAAACCTTCCTTAACTTTAACAATAAGAGACTAACATTTTCATCAAACTTTACTTTAGTCTCACATGACTAGTTTTGGATTAGTCAACAACCCTAACTTGAAATAATCATAACTATGTACCTGTAATGAATACAGATATAAAAATAATACACAATGTTCTTCAATGTGTTTTATGCAATACCTCTAGGTGTCACTACTTGAAACCTCTCAAAAAAGGAGTTATAGAAAAAATGACACACCTTGTTGAATTCTGGCTTATTCTAGAGAGTGAACTTGTAGAGCGTGCCCCGCACAAAATATTTGTTTTGTGGATATGAAAATTGTACAAAGAATACTACAGACTTTACTCTAACCCACACATTTTGTCTTACTGAATTTGGATCTGTTATGAATACTTTATGACGTTTTTATCCGAAACACCTGTTTTAGACTAGTTTCAGGACTAGCCACAAACCCTATTTTCCACGGAGTGTAAACCTTTTATCCCACAAGTTGAAATTTGCACCATAACTACTTGGATATGTTTTCTCAATGGCCTCCCAATTTCATGGTTTGAATTATTCTAGAAAAAATGTTATTGCAAAAATGGTGAGATGACCTGTAAATAACATACCTTAGAAAGCATCATCAAAAGAATTTATCCTCCCTTGAATTTCGACCTTCTTTACTTCACCTTCCCTCTGAAATTCGACTTATATATCCTTTGGTTACCTCAGTCACCTGTAGATATTCAATATGCTCAAGCGTAATTAAAATAAGAGAGCCTTGCCTCTTATTTATACTTTCATGTAGCTTCCTCAAGGGGTTACCTTTTAACTATCTTAACCCACTTTCCTTATTTTAGGGTTAACCCACTTCTAATTTATCCATTAACTTTATTATTGAAATAGTTTATTTTGTATTCACTTTGACTTATAGTACACTCATCACTTCACTTTATTATTTACTTTCTAAAATCTCTTAAACGACTTTGACTACTTTGACCTTTTGGGGCTTCTAGATGATTCATGAGGGTTCTCCAACTTCACATGGACATAACTCTCTAACCATTTGGAGTTATGTGACGTTCCACATGCAAATGGAAATGGAATGACATGTACTATCCATATAGAATATTATTTCCTGCAAATATATCAAAACTCATACCATTTTCCATCAAACAAACTTGGGTCCATTACCCAAACCTGGGTTCTCCAACTTCTCGTGGCCATAACCCTCTAACTGTGAGGATTTATGTGACGTTCCACATACCAACGGAAATGGAATGATATGTACTATCCATATAGAATAGTATTACCTTAAAATATATTAAAAAACATACCATTATACATGAAACAACCTTGGGTCCATTACCCAAACCTTTGTGCTACTAGAATTCACTACCAAACTTTCTCCAAGGGTTGACATCAATCACTAAGGGTTGAAATAAATATACAATATCACTCTCCAATGGTTGACATCAATGAAAACCAACCATCCATACCAACTGTCCATCAACCTAAGCCAATTGTATGACAAGTTACGCCTTGAGTATACTTTATTGAATCCTTGCAGTGGTGACCTTTCAATTTTTTTCTCTACATCTTTAGCCTTACGTATTGTTGTCTCCATATCCATTATGTCAGATAACTTTACTTCGTTTTGGATGTAAGGTTTTAGAATGGTTATATAAGATCGAACCAGACATTCAATAGATAATCTGGGTACTCTTGTGGCTAGTTTTTCTCATTCATGAGTGAGTTCATCCACACTTCCTTTCTGTTGTAGTCTCATGGGTTCTGTAAAAAAATATTCTTCTTTGATACCCTGGAATGTTAAAAAAAAATCATTTTTGAATTTCATCCAACTTATTGCGTAATGAGATTTCTTCCACCACATATACCAGTTATATATATTTCCCTCGAGTTGCATGGATGCATGCCTGATTTTCTCATAGTCATTATATATATCGTATATCTTGAAATATTCTTCAGCTTTATTAAACTAGGATACTCCTAGTTTTTTCATTTCTGTCAAATTTTAAGAGCTCGATTTTAGCTCTTGGTGGGTAAAAAATGTTTTAATTGGTATTTGGAGGGATTGGGTTAGAGGAATGGGTTAAAAATTGGTTTGATTGTCCCTGAGGAATATTTATTTTCGGTATGGTTGTGTTTAGCGGGGGCATATTCATGTGTTGATTGGAATCACTAGAAGGGTTCGTTGGTGAAGTAATAGTACTTGAATAATTTTTTTGTGGGTCAACATTGCCTTGAGGTTTACTAGTTTTTAAGAGTCGTATTATTTGTTCACGATTTGCATCGATCTTTCTATTTAGCTTGACTTGTTCCAGTTGTAATTGGGTAATTGCATCATTTATCTAAGTTTGTTTATCTAGTAGGTTTCTTTGATTCTGGTTGATTTGTGTCTAGATCAAGTCTTTCCTTTCTTCTATTGCCTCCATTTTTCTATTGAGCTCTCTTATTGTCGTCATTTTGGTTATCAGAGGAGTTGTTCAATCAATTGTTATTTAATTTATTCACCACTATAATTAATTAATTAATTGCTAATTGTGGGATTAATTAATTGATGTATTAATCATTTGTGGAAATTGTTTTACGGGAATCGTTGTATGAATTTATAATATGGAATTTTTGTGCAAATGGTTGTATGAAAATCGTACTACGATCAACAAGTTAGAGACTGGTACAACGGTAGTGGACAAGTACAACAATGTTGAATCGTACGGTGGTGTGGCAGAGCTTGTATGGTCGGGGCGACAAATTTTAATGGTGATTGTATTGATTGGTGTATGTGCGAACTGGTACAGAATCGTGCAACGTTTTCTGGATGAATACTGTATGACCTTCGAATGATGGTTGCTCTGATACCAATGTAATAATTAAATCTATAGGCTCGAATAATAAATTAAATATTTTTTTTTATGAAAGATGATATCTATTACAATGATGAGGTCCTTTAAATACTACCCCATCTGCATTCGAATGAAGTGTCATGACTCTCTATTCATGACTCTTTCTTAAGTTTAAATTATTATTTTATTATCATTAACTTTCAATGGGGAGGATAAGAACCAGTTCCCTAATCCTAGAACTAACAAATCGGATCTAAGTTG
Organism: Picea engelmannii; assembly: GCA_009831015.1. Taxonomy (NCBI): domain Eukaryota; kingdom Viridiplantae; phylum Streptophyta; class Pinopsida; order Pinales; family Pinaceae; genus Picea; species Picea engelmannii. The sequence continues at coordinate 396,550 of ML786073.1, read as the reverse complement.
GGTTTTACAAATTAAGAAAATTGAAAACCAACTGCAATAGGAAAATATGGGAAATTATGTTTGAAGAAACACTCATACATCTCACGTCATGCACTTTTTGGGGAATTTTCCTCATGAGTCACCTAAATGACCCTATTCCATACAAAATCCATGTCATGGAATTCATTGATTCGTCCTCATCACGCCAAAAATTACCTTTGAATATAACTGTGAGAAAATTGCAGATTACATTATGTTTTACAAAACTGATTGTAGAAATTGTAGACTGGATCTCCCTCCTAGCGCATGGAATAATATATTTTTGATCTTATGAGTTGTATCTTCGAGATATTGGATGGATAAACCCGTTCCCTCATTCATAGGCATTGAATCCCATATTTTATGAACAACTTGCAAAATTACAGGTATTTCCTGCAAATTTCCTGTAAGTGTCTGTTGATTTTGACCATGTGTTGACCGTTGAGTTCTATACATTATGTAGATGGAGAAATAGTTAATTCACCATCTCGTGGTATCCATGAAGTTCCTCCAAGTGGAATTTCTCCTTTTGAATGCGGGAAAGTATCCCAACCTCTGATTCCTGTAATAACTCATAAAACAAAGTGAATTCATGTACTAACTAAATTATAGGATATTTTGTTGCAAAAATATCTCGTAATACCATTTACAAGAAAAACTAAGAGTTATCCTAAAAAATACAACTTATTACTTTCTTGATGCTCATTATGCCATTAATTAGGTGAAAATGGGAAAAAGTAGAGGTTTTGGAGTCAAATTGGAGGTGAATGGGCCTGGTGAAAGGATCAAAACTAGAGCCCAACATCTCCCCCAAACAAAGGATGTTGCATGTCCTAATGCAACTGGTTATATTTATTCTGGTAAAACCAAATGCACATTACTCCAATTGTATGTGAAGTGGTCAAATCATGCTCATGTGTAATAACCCAAGCATCTTATCAATTTCTGTCCATGTTGATACTTCTTCAAATTCATTCCAATGTTTAGCAATCCTGTAAAATCTTCTAGCACGCCAGAACAACAAAAAATGAAACTTAAGTCTTATCCACATGTAAAAACTTGTTGCACCAGAGTCACCTAAATTCCTGTAATCGATTTCTTGTAGCAGTCTTGTCTAGCCATTATCTCTCAATATACAAATTGGTTTTCTATGAAATTTGGTGAGTTTGTTGGAATCACTGCTAGGCTTCTGCTCACCAAAAATTGCAGCCAACATATGCACAAATTTTGAGAAAAAGGAAAAATGGAATAAGGTGACGGTGGCCAATTTCTTAAAAAGTGTAAACTGGATTTGATTGAATTTTTTTATGTTTATTCATCATACCTTGATACGTTTATGGTCTAAATTTCATAGTCAACGGGTTCACGATTTGGGTGATATCCACAAATCAATTTATGCTCTGTTTATGAAAAATAAATACTTGCTACATGGATTTTTTTGTGTGAAAAAGAAATTCCACAAAGTGAAATTTTCCCGTAATTGCAGCCAACGAACTTATGTCTTCCACCTTATTTGTCCTTCCATTGAAAATTTCAGCGAACACCATTGAAATTTCTCAAATAGTTGCAGCACCCCACTTTTTGAAAAATAATTCTACATGTAGAAAATTCATCGAGCAAGGTTGTTCTTTGCAACTCGTATCTGATCACAAATGACACTACCATTTTCCCCTCTTTGTTTGGTGGTTTGGTTAGGTGCTTGGTTCGATTCCTTCAATCAAGAAGAGGTATGGGGTGATGGAAATGAAATATAGATGGAGGTTACAAAGTGACATGGAAAATGCTGGAGAATGAGGTGACATGTGTGACCATTTAACAAATGAACTCAAATGTAAGAAGGACCATTGGAATATCATATCATGATAGGGTTTCATCATATCAAATTATGTATACTTGAAATGATGATAACATTTAATACGAAGATGATCATTTTATGATGATGGCACATAAAGATTGGATATGGTTATGGAGGTCGACGAGTGGTATCCTAATTATAGGCGAAGAAATGAGTAATTATGAAAAATATCAGTTCGAATTCATGGAATATGATTATGTGTACAATCACACAATCTTAATAATTTCAATTTTGATTCGTTTATACTTAAATGAATGTTATGATTTTGAGAAATCGTGGATGGAGTTAATTAAATCAGAGTAATCAGAAGGTAATGATTTAGGGTAACTATGAATCATATAACATATTTCATGAATGCAAGTTGCATTTTGAGAATTCTCCCTAGTTTAACAAGTAAATAAGTATAAAAAAAGACTATTACCTTGCATACCAACTTACTATTACCAGGAATTATTGATGTTGACAGGATGATTTTGAAGATGCCTAAAACAAGTGTTTATGTTGCTTTGTAATTTGGTTCAACTTTGAATATTTTGCACATTTTGTCGAACCAATCTTCAATTATAGGAAATGACTATAATTTATGTTGAAATGAATGAATTCCTTTATTATAGGAACTAATAGTGTTCCCCAACTGTAGTGAAAATGATATGAACTATGGAATCAAAAGAAATTTGTTGCTCGACCTCGCTTGAAGGTATGGAAATTGTTGTTTCTCTCCCCTCACACTGAGATATTTGCATGTACTCATGCAAATGATTTAAGGATGTTGATATTGCATGGATAATCTTTAAAAATGCTTGAGGGATGAGTGCACTTTTTATTCTCTTAAGGTGGCTGCTGCGATAAATTTGAATTGTGTTGAGGATGACTGCTTTGGAGAAACTTGAAACAATATTTAACATGCTGCTATAACTGAACTACTGTTATAGAGGACTAAACTGTTGATGCTGCTAGAAATTTTATTAACTTATATATTTTCAAGAATCTTGTAATTTCCACTAAACTGCAAGGTCTTCATACACATACGATCTTGTGCAATCTTTCATATGTGAATAAATGTCTTGGTGTCGAACATAACAAGATTCATTGGATTATCGACCATTGAGGAGGGTGACTAACCAAGGCGAGATATCCCACCTTTGATATCAATGGGAATCAAAGCACTAGGTACATTATATCATTCATGAATAGATTTGTTGAAGTCGAGTGTCTTTTAGAATTCACCTACTAAGAAACATTGATGTTTTTCCTTAGCATATGACAAGGATACATTCCATTGAAGCATGCAGGCTCTAGGGTACCAAGAATGTCTCGAGTTTTAAACCTATAAAATGTGTTGGAGTCGACGGGTTAAAACTTGTTGGAAGGAAAGACTTAATGTATCTCCCATCATCTAGCTGAGCACATAACCAATAATTTTGTAGAACCAGAAAACTGAAGAGATACCACCAACATGCTTTATTTGGAATCTGGCCATCCAGTTGCATGGTTTGCTGACTAGAATCCTACTAGGCTGCACCATATAATATGGTTTTCACAACACAACTTATTTTTTTTATTTACTTTTATTTATTTATTCATTTTCCTATGCTACCCTATCTTGAAAAAAAATAAAATTATTTCAAGTATATGAGTATTTCTAGTGCAATCATTTATGAAACAAGATCTCTATTATACCCATATCTAGATTTTAAAAATGTACCTTAATGAAAACCAGGATATGAGAGGCCAGTTGTTCACATGTATTGAGTGCCAAGTATTGTTGAAGAGTGGAGTGTTGGGGCTCGATGACTATCTTGAACCAAGATTCAATGTAATATTGATTTCCTAGGCTTCCTTGTTCAATATCTTCCATTATCATTCCATGCGAGTCTTTTGAGATGTGCTCCTTGTCCATAGTATCTGGTGACAGACATGAATGAAACTCTTCAATTTTAAGCTCCAACATTTTCTCTTCATCAACTAATGCCCATGATTCTTGTGTCTCTTTATGGATTCGTTCATGGGTTCATTTCTCTTTTTGAAAACCAAGTTTATCTTTAGTTATGGCTCTGACATTGGAACAAGGATTGACGAAATTCCTTGTAGTGATGAACCCTTATTTTCTCAAAAAGTTCTTGAACATCTTCAATTTCTTCTACTGGTCAAGAGGTTTTGCTCATAAATGGATTAGTACATGGGGGATTTTACAAAGACTTCACCACATTTAAAAGAATAAATGAAATCAGAAACAAACACACCACACTAAACAAACTTTAAGCAAAATTTGATCATGTAATTGAATGCCCTCACGTTACTAAGACCCTGTTGTCACCAGGTTTTTTGTTGACATGAGTTAACTTTTCTTTCCATGAATGTAAAACAATTTCGTAAAATGAAGCACACTAACAATGCCAACATGAAGAGAACTTGTGAATGCTCACTATAGTGAGTGCATGGTTTTTAACCATTGGTCTTACCGTATTCACTCCTCCAAGTTGTAAATGTTCGAACAATAAACAAAAATGAAAAAACAGTTCGAAGGACCTAAGAAAACCAAATAAAACTTGCAAAAAGAAAAATCTGAAATTTGCAAAAAAAAAATCAAGAAACTTACAACTTAAAACAATAGAAGACTTGCAATTTCAAAAGTAATTCCTTTAATTCCTCTCCGACAATGATGCCAAAATGTTGGGTTGATCTAGTGGTCTAGATTCCTTAGCATTTATTATCAATCCGGGTAGGTAAACTTATGAGACACATGCACAATATGTGCATAATCTAGTCTTGAAATTGCCTAAAACTTCATACTAAAATCAAACAATAAATTTCCAAAATCACAAACATAAATGGTTCTCTTGGCCATGATTACTCAGACTTAACTGTCAATGGTAGGGAATTATATTACAAATAAATCATCCACTGTTAAAGTGTGCCTACTTAGTGTTGATGAATGCAGCTATAGGAGACATCCTCTAGCTCACAAACATGTGAGATGTGGAACATAGCAGCTATGCGAAGCCTTTCTCTCAGCTTACAAACCTGAGAGAAAGCCCCTTAGAAGGGTTCGTGGTTCCAGCCTAGGACAAATCTAGGAACATAGAGATGACCTCCTCCATGACATGAGAGAGAATAACTCCAGAGGATTATCCGGTGGAAAAGCAATTTGTTGAGTTAGGACGTGCCTGTGTTTGAGCACAAGGTGAACGTGGGAAATCCCAAAAGAGTCGGGCACATCATCATGTGAACAGAAATGAAGATGATGTGATGGCCTCCTATGAGCAACAGAGTTGATGAGAAGACTCTAGATGATTATCCTGTTGGTAGTAGTGGGAAAGAAGATCTGTAGAGCGGACGTGCTTGTGGATGAGCACAAGTGAATGTGTGAAGATCTATTTCATCTGTGTAATGCAGTGAATCAGAGCTATGGAATACCTATGGATGTGCCCCTAGTGTATGAGAACTAGTGGGTGTATCATATCATTTTCTATATATTGTTCAAGAGTCATACCTACCTATAACCCTAGTTATTATGTAAAGGGTACAGGTCAGCCCTATGTTAATATGATTAATATAAACAAGATAATTAATAATGTGAATATTAAATATAATAATAAGTATATTTGACTTAGAGAGGTTGGCCCTATTGTTCCAATAGATGCCCCTTTTAATTGGTCAAAGTCTAATATAAGTAGGAGATGATTCTCCATTGTAGAATCATATCCTTCTTGTGTGTTTTCAAAATTTCAGCAAGTACTTCTCTTTGGAAAAGGTGCGCACCTCTCTTGGGTGCTATTCTTCTAGGGCTTAAGTACCCTCTTGTGTGCTAATTCATTCTTGGTGGTGAAAGGTATTTCTCTTGAATAATATAGAAAAGGATTTGGCTGGGTTTTTCTCCCTTGTTTGAGAAGTGTTTCCTAGGATATATCTTGTGTTCTTGTGCATGGTGTTTCTTCTTGTGATCTTGGTCGCTGCAACATTCTTGTTTATGGTTAAGACATGATGAAATTGAAATGAACTACATGATTAACCTAGCTTATATAAAATCAACATGGTATCAAAGCATAGGTCTTGAAGATCCCATTGCACAAGCCTTCTCCACATCTTTTACTCTCTCATTTGCAGAAACCGTACAACCCTCCTAGGGTTTCTAGAAAATCCGTATGAACTCCTTTTCAAAGAATTTTCACCACTCAAAAATTGGATGCTTGGGATAAAAAAAGGATTAGAAGGGTACGACCTCCTTCAATGTACCTCCAACAAGTATTAGAACTAAATTTCGAGCATTTTCAAAATTTTGATCCTAAGGGTTTCTAGGGTTTTGTCAAAATTCTGCAGAAAATTCTGAATCATATTTCTGAGAATTTCTTGAAGAAGATATCATATTTAAAATCTTATTTTTGGCAGCCATAATCCCAACAAAACCTAAAAGAGTTATCCTAGCCTAGCCGTTAGGTTTTCTAGCTTAGTTGACAATGGTTTGTGAAGATTAGCAATTTCATGATGGGAAGCAATCTCAACACAAGACTCCAAAGAAATGAATACATCAACATCTCAACACTCTCAGGTATGGTTATTATCAATGAAAATACTTGGCTAATTGACAGTGGTACCTCTAGGCACATGACCGGTATTAGATATCATTTAACACACTTCATTGAGAAAGAGACACATCTACATGTTGTCCTTGGAGATGATGCTAGATATAACATGAGAGGAGTTGGAACCTCCACCTTCCAACTAGATTCAGATATGCAACTCAAACTGGAAGATGTTCTATATGTACCAGGAATGAAGAGAAACCTTGTCTCTATTTCAGCTCTTGAATACAAAGGTTGCAAAATTACTTTCTCAGAAGGAAGAGTCCTTGCATGACACAAAGACTCTCATATCAGCTCTTCCAAAGTAATCGACGTCAGAGATAACAACTTATACAAGTTGACCATCAAACCAGTTCAAGCCTTACTACATGACATTATCAACTTAAGTGAGTTATTGCATAGAAGGCTTGCTCACATTCATTATAGAGGTCTTCCATCTCTAAGGAAAATGATGACAGGCCTACCAGAGATCCAGATCTAGCATGAAGGCATTTGCAAAGGTTGTGCCCTTGGTAAAAATGTTAAAGGATCCTTTCCCAATAGTGACAACAGATCCAAGGAAATCTTGGACTTGATTCATTCAGAAGTATGTGGGCCAATGAATGTTTCATCCTTAAATGGGTACTTTTACTATGCACTCTTCATAGATGACCACTCCAAGAAAACTTGGATCTACTTCCTGAAGAAAAAGGATGGAGTCCTTGCCAAATTCCAAGAATTCAAAGCTCAGGTTGAAAACTTGAACGGAAGAAAAATCAAAGTATTGAGATCAGAAAATGAAGGAGAATACACCTCAAAAGAATTCATCAATTTTTGTATTGAAGCAGGGATCAAGAGGGAGCTCACAGTTCCATACAACCCTCAACAAATTGGGGTTGCTGAAAGGAAGAACATAACCATCATTGAAGCAACTAAGGAAATGATACATGATCGGAGTCTACCCATGACTCTATGGTCAGAAGCATGTATGACTGCAGTATATGTTCAAAATCGTAGCCCTCATAATATCTTGAAGAACATCTCTCCAGAAGAAGAATTCACCAAAGTGAAACCTGAGATTAGACACTTCAGAATATTTGGATGTCCAATGTACCTTCATGTACCCAAAGAAAAGAGATCCAAACTAGAACCTTCAGGAAGAAAAGGTACATTTGTAGGATACACTGAATCCTCAAAAGCATACTAAATCTACATCTCAGGACAAAGACAAATTGAAGTAAGCATATATGTTACTTTTGAAGAAGAAGTAGCCTTCTAGAACTCCAGAGAAGCTCAGATGGAAATAGATGGTGAAACAATACCTCCTTCTCATTCAACAGTTCAAAGGGAGACACATATTGTTCCATATGAGCCAACGACACCAGTTGATCCAGTTCCTCCAACAGATTCGGTTGCCCCAAGTAATATACCTAGAGACATCACTGTTGGACATAAAATACCTGCTTGGGCATGTCAAACGTTAGAAGAAGCAGAAATACATAAATCTCCACAAGGAGCAATTATAAAAAGAAAGAGGCCTAAGAGATTCTTTAGCTACCTTTCAACAATGACCCACATTAATGGAAAGATGCCATGAATGAAGAATATCAATCTATACTAAAGAATGATGTATGGGATGTTGTCCCAAGACCATAAGGGAATTCCGTAGTAACTTCCAAATGGATTTACAAAATCAAACATGCTGTTGATGGAAGCATTGAAAAATATAAAGCAATATTATTGGCCAGAGGATTCTCACAAATAGAGGGAGTCGACTATGATGAGACTTTTGCACCAATAGCCAAATATACCTCCATTCGATCCATCATTGCACTAGCTACTTCCATGGGCTGGAAGCTACATCAGATGGATGTAAAGACAAATTTTCTCAATGGAGAAATCAAGGAAGAAGTCTATATTGAACAACCACAAGGTTTCGTTATACACAACGAAAAATCTCATGTTTGCAGATTGAAGAAATCCCTGTACGGTCTAAAACAAGCCCCATGTGCTTGGTACGAGAAAATGGATGGTTTCTTGATGAGTTTGGGTTTTAACAAAAGCTCAGTCGACCCAAACTTATATTATAGAATTAATGGAAATGAATGCTTGATTCTAGTTCTATATGTGGATGATCTTTTCATCACCAACTCAGAAGACTCATTGTTGAATGAAAACAAGCATTAACTGCCAAATTTGAAATGAAGGATTTGGGCCAAATGCATTATTTCTTGGGACTAGAAGTATGGCAGAGATCAGACGAGATTTTTCTAAGTCAAGGAAAATATATCTTGGAGATTCTGAAAAGATTCAAAATGACAGACTGTAAATCCATGCCAACTCCAATGGTAATAGACTTGAAGAATATGAATGATACTGATTCAGGAGATGTAGATCCACATTTATATTGAAAACTTATTGGATCCGTGATGTATCTGGTTAAAACTAGACCAGACATTTTCTATGTAGTAAATGTGCTTAGCCAATTTATGAGCCAACCAAAATAGACACATTGGATAGCTGCAAAACACGTATTGAGATACTTACAAGGAACAATTGGTTATGGCCTAATATATGCAACAAATGTGGACCTAAGTCTGGAAGGGAATGCTGATGCAGACTGGGCAGGAAGTGTAGTAGATAGAAAAATCACCTCTGGTAACAACTTCACCCTAGGTTCAGCCATGGTTTCCTGGTGTAGCAAAAAACAAAGCTTAGTGGCTTTGAGTACATCAGAGGCATAATACATTGCACTAAGCGTGGAAGTTCGTGAAGCTGTATGGCTTCACAAAATTTTGATAGACTTGTTTGATCATGAGATGGATCCGACTATCATACATTGTGACAACCATAGCTATGTGAATCTCTCAGAGAACCCAATATTTCATGACAAATCAAAACATATTGAAATCAAGTACCACTATATCAGAGACATGGTGCATAGGAAGATAGTTCATGTTCAATATCTTTCCACTCATGAACAAATTGCTGATATCTTCACTATACCACTTGCCAAGACCAAGTTCGAGTATTTCCGTGAGAAGCCACTACTAAATTTGAACGTTTTTGCGATGAAGTTTCGTCGGAATAGGGTTGTTGTTGCGACCAAGATATTTTTTTTTCCGTTGGAATAGATTTGTCGGTCTAGCGACTACACATGGATCTTCGTCGGTCTAGCGAACGGGAAAAGAAGCCTATACACAATAGGGAAAAGTTACCATTCATCGTTCCATCCACCAAGATTAGTCGGTCTAGCGACCCACTTTAGTCGCAAGCCTTGCTAACATATCTAAGGAAAACATAACCTCGGTCACTCTAGCGACCATAATTAGTCGGTCTAGTGACTAATGTTAGTCGGTCTAATGACCCACTTTAGTCGCAAGCCTTGCTAGCATCTCTAAGGAAAACATAACCTTGGTCACTCTAGTGACCATAATTAGTCGGTCTAGCGACTAATGTTAGTCAGTATAACGACTAATATTAGTCGCAAGAGTGGCCAAGACAACCCTGGAAAACTTAGTCAAGCGACCAAATGGCTATACAAGCGATCAACCTGTTCGTTGCTAGAGCGACAAATGTTGGGGTTTAAAAAAAAAAAAATATGCCATTCACACAGGAATAATGTTGGGGTTTTGTTAGCGATAAAAAATCAGTTGCTAATATTTCCCAAATCACATGATAAGAGGATCATTAGGTAGAAGAGTTATTTTTAAATCTTAAAGTTTTAGAGGTTTTGAGAAAGGCTCAAATTCACATAAATTCAATAAAATGAGGATTTCACCTCTAAAAATAGGCCAAAGGTTATTTTTATCTTTTGGAGGCTAAATGTGAAATTTACAGTGTAATGAGCCACCGAAAATCTCTAACTTTCGACGACTAAAAGTCAAAATACACGACTAGTAAGCCGTTGAAAGGTCTGAAGAGTCCAGATCGGTCTTCTTTCTGCCTAGATCACATTTTTCCATTTCCAGAATCTGTGGGAATGATCTCAAATTAAAGATAATAATTATCAGAAGCTACATCATCCTCTTCATCAAGTTTTGAAGGCATATGGTGGGAATTGAGCCAAATGGCAAGTTTATTCTTGACAGAAATCACCCAACCATCAAACACAGATTTCGAAATCTGTGATTTTCACAAGCAAGCTGCCAAATAATTCTCCAGGTTGTCAAATTCGACTTATGATGATAAGATTGGATCATTTATGCTAAAAGATCAAATTGATTATGTTTATTTTTGGTATTTCAGATCCATTAAATTAGGATATTGAAACCTTGATGTAAAGGCTATAAAAGACTAAGAATTCTAAGACACCATTGGGGGGGAAAACAGTCTAAGGACCGTGGTTCTATTCTTGAAGACTTGTACATTTCATCCTTTGGAGATGTCCATGAATATATCTTGACATCGATATTCTTTAACTTTGTTTTTTCAGTTTTCATATCCTTTCTTTCCAAGTTTATATATACTCAATGATAGAAGGATGTCATCCCATCTCTTCGTTGGTATATTAGACTTATATACATTGCTTCTTATGTTTGTATTAGTGCCAGATAGATGTCATCCTATCAGTGCACTCATAATCTTAAGCTGCAAGTATTTACTTATTATGTTTGGCCATCTACTATATACAAATGTTATATATGTTTTTGCTGGTATGAAGAAGTATCTTACCTATCATTACTAGCCATTCACATATGCCTTTGTGTAGGTATTTCGTGCTAACATAATGAGTCTTCTCCATGTTTTCACACATTGATTAAAACCTTCTGAGCAACATAGTTGAAAGCCTTGGTCTTTCAAGTGACCCATGTCTTTCTAAATGGATGTGAGTTTATAATATCATCCGATTTGATCCTTTTTCCTCCATAGTTTATTGATCTATTTAAGTTACTGATGCAGGAGCATCGCTCCAAATCCATCTACGCGCCAACTAGCCAACACATCAAGTGCGCATTCAATGGAGAGGAGAGGCGCAACCCTCTCACTTTCAAAATTTCAAATTTTGAAATTGTATTTAATGTTGTAAGGCCAAAGAGCCAAAAACCATATGTTTGCACAGGCTTAGATAAAGAGTTGCCTTAAATGGTTGTAAGGCTGAGATCTAGATCCGATTCGGACTAGACAACCATTCAATATAATTGAATGTGAATTAATGAGAGTTGGTGAGAATGGAGGGAAGAAGCTCGAGGAGCCCCTCTTTGTATCTAGTAGTTAGTTTTTTAGAATGAGGAGAAGAGAGCCGAGACTATGTTGCAGCCTGAGCTCGAACACATTGTAATCAGGCATTCTTGATTAATACAATCATAGCAGTTTTTCCTGCAAGTTGTTGTTCATGTGTTTGTTGATGAATGTCTTTATGTGTTTATGATATTCTGTAGATGTATGTTAGATGTGCATTTGCAGGGATATATAACTTTCACTATCTGTTCAGAGTTCTTTGATTCCAGGTCTGTTTCTTTGTGGCTTCATGCAAGAGGTTGCATGTCAGAACACTGCGGGTTCTGTAAGCCAGTGCAAGGAGTGCACTTTTGAATTTTGAGGAATTCTAGACAAAGACGTGACAAGAGGGCGCACCAGAGGAAGTCATTGACTCAAGGAGGAAGTCTGAAGGTTGCTGAACACCTTGAAGAAGAAACTATGCAGAGGAGAGCACAGAGAGGAGAAGCAGAATTGTTGAGAATTATGTAAAGACTCTGCCAGGAGGGAATTGAGCAGATGCACAGGATGCATTGAGGAGAGTTCCATTTTGAGTTCAGTGAGAAGAAAAAGTCACCAAATATTCTGTAGAAGCTCTGCCAGGAAGGAATCGAGCGCGTGTAAGGAGTGCACCGAGAAGAACTCTCTTTTGAGTTCAGAAAGGATAAGAAGTGTCAGGAGGAAGACCTTCATAGGGTTACTGGACACCCTGGAGGCTCAACAAGGAGTGCTTGAGCAGGAAGTTGCCAGAGGGAATTTCCATCCCTTCAAGGAGAGAAAGGGGTAGAGACCATTGAGGTCTGAGCAATTGAAGCTCAAGAAGGAAAAATACTTGTGCAGGGAGTGCACCAGGCCAACACTCGAGTGAAGCGTTGATAGACAGATGTCTGAAGGCTCGTCATGCACAGGGAGTGCGCTCAGAGTGAACTTGTCTCAAGTTCAGAAGTTCAGGAGGAACAATTCCTTTTCGCACAGAATAGTAGCTGAGAGGAGCAAAAGATTGAGAAACCTTTGAGGTTTCAGAGTCGACAAAGCTCAGGAAGGACATCGTGCTTAGAACACAGGTGGGAGCCAAGGATACAGGCTTCACAACAGAAGTGAAGGCTGGGACCTTTGAAGCATTTGAAGTCTTCCAAGTCCAAGAAGAAGCACAAGCTTAGGAGGGAGCATAGCTGTCGTTAGATCAGCTGGAGGAGCGAGATCTGGATTGTTGAAGTCTACGTCCAGACAGATGCAAGAAATCACACAAGGAAGAGAAACAGATCTGGGTCGTTAGATTGAGCACCAGGGATCGACAACCATCATATCTGGAGGAAGGCGCATAGAGTTTAACCTTCGAGAGGTCGCGTAGGAAAGGAGCCGTATGGATGGTGATAGGCCTTCGTGAAGGAAGTGTCGACACTGCGAGAGTCATTGGATTTGGCAGAGTTGTAAGGTGATTAGAGGCCTGTGAAACCCATCACCTTAGGATCTAGGATCAATGTGAGCCATTTATTGTGATTTGTGTAAGCCGTTGAATCATATCGCGAACTCGGGGTTCGTAAGTTTGGAGGCCATAACAAATTTCTTGGTTTATGAAAAGTTTCGAGTTGCGAGGAATAGAGAAGGAGATCCAGACCGTTGGATCCGAAACACGGAAGAACCGTTGGATCAAAATCTCCGCGTGGTATCGTGTATCGTGAATTTAGGGGTTGAAAGGACTTCTTTTCAACTGCAGAAGTCGTGAAGTGCCGAGCGTTGAGGGCTCATGCGAACACGTGGCACATCTGGTTGGTGGGGACCGCATGGTTGACTGGTGGCATAGTAAAATTGCCCAGAGAAAGACAGAAGCGGGTGACAAGTGGTGGACGCACGTCGCCTAGGAAGGAGTCAACTATTGTTGACTTATCGCGTCTCAGAGATTTGCGAAGGAGAAGCACAAGGGCTCAACGCTCCAACTTGCGAAGTTGCGAGTCGTGAGGGGTGGTAGAATTAGGCCCTAGCCAGTGGTCATTGGTAGAGGCGCTAACAAGGAGGAACCATACCCGTATCGTCATCTCGGGTATCAGAGGTTTGGAAAAGAGGAGTTGAGGACCTTCGACTCACGAACTCCCGAATTGCGAGTTGTGTAAAGCGCTTGCGCTAAGGCCCAGGTTGTGGTCGTGAGGAGGTGAAGACTCACATCTGGTGTACGTGGTGCAAGTGGATTTTTCATGAAGGACCTATGGATCAGATTCGTTGAAGGTTTCAGCAGGGATCCGAAGGAATCGCTTCAACTCGTGGAGAAATTGGAACGATCCTGTGCGGATGTTGGCCGGAGGGCAAGGGGGTCTACATCAGTTGTGGTATTAGAGCTTGATTCTGTCTGTATACTATAGGTAGAACAAGGCAGAAGAGAAGAAGACAAAGTGTTGAAGCTCTGTAGAGATTGTTGCAGGAGCGCAACAATCAAAATACAGTCAGGTGGACTGTAGGGAAAGATGGAAGCACTCACGGTTGCAGAGTGACGGCAATAAGTTTTCCAGGAGGGCAGATAGGGACAGGAAGATGGCTACTGAAGTCCATTTATGTGGTGGAAATAAGTACCGCCAACAACAAATGAGTAAAGCAATGATGGATAAAGAGCTCGCTGAGATAAGAACGAGGATGGAAGAGCTTGCACTGCGGATGCAAAGCCACGATGGGTATATGAATGGACTTTGAGGAGGAAATCAAAGTGGCCAGTCAAGGAGTTATTGGCCCAAAGGAAGTGGAGGCTGTTGAAGGAATGACTGAGGTATGTGGAAAACCTCAGGGTTGAAGAAGAAGTGGTTCATGTGTGTGAACCAAAAGTTGGGATAAATCTCAGTGATGATGAGGAGAAGAGATCACTGGAAGATCTTAGAGACTACCAGGTGGGAAATGAGGAATTTTCAATTTGCCAGGTGGGCAATAAGAAGAGGTCATGGGATGATCTCAAAGACTGCTAGGAGGGTAGAACAAAAAATTTAGGTTGCCAGGAGGGCAATGAGATGAGATCATTGGAAGATCTCAAAGACTGCCAAGAGGGCAGAGAGGAAATCCCAAATTGCCAGGTGGGCAGGGGAAAAGAAGTAAGACTGTTTGAAAGTCTCTAGAACTCAAAAGTGAGTTCATGTCAGCAAGGAGTGTTTATGGAGATGGGATCGATTGATCTCATAGACTACCAGGTGGGCAGTAGAAAAATCCCATGTTGCTAGGTGGGCAAGGGAGAGCAGATGGCACTGTATAATAGTCTCATGAAATTAGGGATGAGTTCAGGTCAGTGAGAGGAGCTGGTAGAGAAGGATCAGAGGAATATCCTGATCATTTGAGGAATTGAGATATTCCTTCCACTTAGCCCAGTTGAGGCGAGAGTTTGTGTTACAGATGCAACAACATCAGAAAGACAACCAACGATGACTGTCATGATGAAGGAGTAGATATCAGAGGCTGCCCAAGCAGAGGAAAAGGAGCATTCAAAAGAATGGCTCAAAATTTTTAGCCAGGAAGCTGAGGGGGAGACAACTATAGCACTAAAGCTTACAACAAGGGAAGAAGGGGAGAACACAGTTGACATGCTCACTCCTTGGGAGAAAGAGCTAGAAATGATCGAGGATTGGTTGAACCATCCAGATCCAGTAGATGACTACCATGAGGAGATAGTAGTGCAAATGATAGTAGGGGAGAATTCCGAGGAATCACTCAGAATTTTCAGCCAGGGAGCTGAACAGATGATGACTGTAATGCCGATGCATGCATCAGAAGATGAAGGAGAATTCCAGTCTGAGGAGCAGCTGGAGATATTCGAACAGGAGAGCTGACATTCAAGCTGCCAGAGGAGGAAGCTGAGCAACAACTCAGTGATGAAACTATAGAAGAGGAGTCTGCAGTAGGGTGGCAAGTTGAGGCCACAGAGGAAGAAAATAGCATGGGGGATCTAGTTGATCTGCCCACTGATAAGGACGAAGAAGTGCAACTGAGAAGACTGCATAAGGAGAGACAACCACTGGAGCAACTGGATATGATAATTGAGGAGATCAGAAGATTGATGATCTGATCAGCATAAACGGTCAACAAAGGGAAGCTGAGCATAGGAGAACCTGCCATAGCAGCAGGGAAGCAGTAGCAACAAAGCGATGGAGTAGATGGATAACTCCAAAGAACTGTTTGGGATCCAGGGGGATTTTGACAGCCATGCAGGGGATCTCATGATCATGAGCTAATAATTTTTTCACGGCAGAGGAGTATGATGCAAGAGCATCGCTCCAAATCTAGTTACGTGCCAGCCAACCAACATATCAAGCACACATTCAATGGAGAGGAGAGGCGCAACCCTCTCACTTTCAAAATTTCAAATTTTGAAATTGTATTTAATGTTGTAAGGCCAAAGAGCCAAAAGCCATGTGTATGCACAAGCTTAGATAAAGAGTTTCCTTAAATGGCTGTAAGGATGAGATCTAGATCCAATTCAGACTAGACAACCATTCAATATAATTGAATGTGAATTAATGAGAGTTGGTGAGGATGGAGGGAAGAAGCTCGAGGAGACCCTCTGTGTAAAAAGATCTTCTTTGTATCTAGTAGTTAGTTTTTTAGAATGAGGAGAAGAGACCCAAGACTATGTTGCATCCCGAGATCGAACACATTGTAATCATGCATTCTTGATTAATACAATCATAACAGTTTTTCCTACATGATGTTGTTCATGTGTTTGTTGATGAATGTCTTTATGTGTTTATGATATTCTGTAGATATATGTTAGATGTGCATTTGTAGGGATAGATAGATTTCACTATATATTCAAAGTTCTTTGATTCCAGGTTTGGTTCTTTGTGGCTTCATGCAAGAGGTTGAATGTCAAAACACTGTGGGTTCTGTAAGCCAGTGCAAGGAGCACACTTATGAATCTTGCGGAATTATAGACAAAGACGTGCTAAGAGGGCACACTAGAGGAAGTTATTGACTCAAGGAGGAAGTCTGAAGGTTGTTGAACACCTTGAAGAAGAAACTGTGCATAGGAGAGCACAAAGAGGAGAAGCAGAATTGTTGAGAATTATGTAAAGACTCTGCCAGGAGGGCATTGAGAAAATACACAGGATGCATTGAGGAGAATTCTATTTTGAGTTCAGTGAGAAGACAGAGTCACCGAAGATTCTGTAGAAGCTCTACTAGGAGGGAATTGAGGGAGTGTAAGGAGTGCACCGAGAATAACTCTCTTTTGAGTTCAAAAAGGAGAAGAAGTGTCAGGAGGAATACCTTCACAGGGTTACTGAACACCCTACAGCTCAGCAAGGAGTGCTTGAGCAGGAAGTTGCCAGAGGGAATTTCCATCCCTTCAAGTAGAGAAAATGGCAGAGACCACTGAGGTCTTAGAAATTGAAGCTCAAGGAGGACAAAGACCTGTGCAGGGAGTGCACCAGGCCAACACTCGAGTGAAGCGTTGATAGACATCCGTCTGAAGGCTTGTCAAGCACAGGCAATGCACTTAGAGTGAACTTGTCTCAAGTTCAAAAGCTCAAGAGGAATAGTTCATTTACGCACAAAACAGTAGCCGAGAGGAGAAGAATATTGAGAAACCTTTGGGGTTTCAGAGTCGAAAAAGCTCAGGAAGGACAACGTCCTTAGAACACAGGCATGAGCCGAGGATACAGGCTTCACAACAGAAGTGAAGGCTGAGACCTTTGAAGCGTTTGAAGTCTTCCAAATCTAGGAAGAAGCGCAAGCTCAGGAGGGAGCACAATTTCCATTAGATCAGTCGGAGGAGCGAGATCTGGACAGTTGAAGTCTACGTCCAGACGCACATAGGAAAGTGCACAAGGAAGAGAAACAGATCTGGGCCATCAGATCGAGAACCAGGGATCGACAACCATCATATCTGGAGGAAGGCACACAGAGTTTAACCTCTGAGAGGTTGTGTAGGAAAGGAGCCGTATGGACGGTGAGAGGCCTTCGTGAAGGAAGTGCCGACGCTGCGAGAGTCATTGGATTTGGCAGAGTTGCA
The DNA here is from genome assembly GCA_009831015.1 of Picea engelmannii. Taxonomy (NCBI): domain Eukaryota; kingdom Viridiplantae; phylum Streptophyta; class Pinopsida; order Pinales; family Pinaceae; genus Picea; species Picea engelmannii. Next base: position 378,936 of record ML786073.1, on the reverse strand, counting down.
AGGTGATTAGAGGCTGGTGAAACCCATCACCTTAGGATCCAGGATCAATGTGAGCTGTTGATCGTGTTTTGTGTAAGCCGTTGAATCATATCGCAAACTCAGGGTTCGTAAGTTTGGAGGCCAGACCAAATTTCTTGGTTTGTGAGAAGTTTTGAGTTGCGAGGAATAGAGAAGGAGATCCAGACCATTGGATCTGAAACACGGGAGATCCATTGGATCATAATCTCCACGTGGTATCACGTATCGCAAATTTGGGGGTTGAAAGGACTTCTTTTCAACTGCAGAAGTCGTGAAGTGCCGAGCGCTGAGGGATCGTGCGAACACGTGGCACATCCAGTTGGTGGGGATCACGTGGTTGACAGGTGGCATAGTAACAACGCCCAGATAAAGAAGGAAGCGGGTGACAGGTGGTGGACACATGTTTCCTGGGAAGGAGTCAACTATTGTTGACTTATCGCATCTCGGAGATTCACGAAGGAGGAGCATAAGGGCTCAACGCTACAACTTGCGAAGTTGCGAGTCGCGAGGGGTGCTAGAATTAGGCCCAAGATAGTGGTCATTGGTAGAGGCACTAATAAGGAGGAACCATACCCATATCGTCATCTCGGGTATCAGACGTTTGGAAAAGAGGAGTCGAGGACCTTTGAATCACGAACTCGCAAATTGCGAGTTGTGAAAAGTGCTTGCGCTAAGGCCCGGGTTGTGGTCGTGAGGAGGCGAAGACTCACATCTAGTGTACGTGGTTAGGTGGAGTTTTCGTGAAGGACCTATGGATCGGATTCATTGAAGGTTTCATTAGGGAACCGAAGGAGTCACTTCGACTCGTGGAGAAATTGGAAAGATCCTGTGTGGATCGCGGCCCGAGGGCAAGGGGGTCTGCATCAGTTACCAAGCTTACACCCTTCTACAGTCAGGGAGTGATTTCATGAAGAGATAATAATTTCATTATGTACTTGGGAGATGGCACTAGAGTCAACCCCCTAATGGTCAATACCGGTGATCCAATTTACCTTGTCATTTCTATATGTAAGCACCATTGTGATGAGTCTCAATCCATGCTAGGGGATTTAATATCGAGCCTCAAATTGTGGAAGGTGAATCTAGAGCATTGGGTGGAGGAGCTTTCACAACAACAGACCTCCCTTACGGAGTATTTGGTAATTATTAAATCGAAGGAATTCCTGTTAGATGTGGAAAATCAATTCCTAAAAGAAAAATCCAGGGAACAAGAAGCTGAAATTTAGAAGCTACAACGACTTGTAAAGAAGATAGTCAACCTTCCCAAGCCTGATACAGGCCCTAGGAGGTTGATATTCACATCCAATATATGACCAATTTTAATACATATCTCATTGAGATGGAAATAACAATTGAAGGCATAGATATGTACAATGTGCATATTAATAAGAAACACATAAATCCTATGAAATGTATTAACTTAAAATATGTGCAATTGGTAGTTATACAAATAATCTATCTGGAGTAAATTTTAATATTTCAAAATTTTCAGATACAATTAGGCTGAAAAACAATTATGAACTATGATTACTACTTGCCAATATCCCCATAACATTTTTTCATGCAAGGAAAATAATTTTATTTCATGATAAATCAATGTTGAACCTAGATTATTGAAAGAGTTAA
>ML786073.1:314102-345777 GCA_009831015.1 Picea engelmannii | reverse complement strand
CCTCCCTAGAGATTTTTAATATGATTGAAATATATTCTCATGCATCAATATTTCATTCTTAATCATTTTGATATTTTTTTCTTAAAACAAAGGATGGAGACTAAAAAACTAGTGATTTCCAGGCATGTGTAATGATTTCCCATGCCTATATATGTTAGAGGAAAATACGATTGAACTTAAAGGGAAGAGGTTTATGATGCTTCCGATTGGATATAATTCTTCCCATAGGATATCAAAAGATAAATGGGTTTATGATCCAATTACATGGAAGGAAAGATATCAAGTTGGATCCTAAGATTGCCCTTTAAGAAAGAAATTTCAAAAAAACATGTCTAAGTCTCGTTATCATGTCTTTTAATGTGCATTTTCCTCTTCTCTAGCACTATTCGATGAGATCCGAATCTGGAATAATTTCCTATTCCATTTCCTTACTTAGATCCATTAGAAATACTACTTGCTTTTTAATTTGTCTAACATTGGACAAGGTTTAATATATTAACAAGGACCTTCCCTTCATCTAGTAGTTCGTCCTTGAATTTTGTTTGGGACTCCCAGCACTATTGTTTCCTCTGCATGTTCTTAGGTGTATAAATCTTAAATATTCTCATGAACATGACTGTAAAAAAGTCTTCAAAGAGATTGAAAAACTAGATTGGACTATTACCTCATCTAGTAGATCCAATTCCTATGGGTCCGAGAGACTGCATATTCCTCTAGACAAATCTTTTTCATATATACTAATTTGATTCCCTTTTTTCCAAATGATATTTTGAATAAATTTCATGTCATTATTTCCCATCTTGGTGTCTTGTCAAAACACTATTTTCATACTATGATTGTGAATTAACATCGTTACTCCATCTTGCTTCATTATAGTTTCTAAATCCTTTTATCTTCACATTAAGGGTTTTAATACGTCAATTGAAGGAAAAAATAATAATTTAATGGATCACTAGATATTCATGAGGTAGAGATATGAAAAGTATCAGGTAGGAGTTTATTTTAGGGTTTTCTGTGGCTAAGTGGCAAATTTGACAGTGTAGTGAGCCGCCGAAATCTATGACTTTCGGCGGCTAAAGGGAAACACGCAAGATCAATGAGCCACCGAATGTGCTGAAGAGTCCATAATTTAATTCTTTCTGCCCATATCGCATTTTTCGAGTTCCAGAACATGTGGGAATGGTATCAAATTAAAGATAATAATTATCAGAAGTTAAAATAAACCATAAAATAGTTCAATACCACCAAATTACTAAATCACACAGAAATTTTTTAAGTACTGACTTTCAAAATCTCATCTATGTAGAGTCTGATCAATTCAATGTTTCTCTTCTTGAAAGAGAATTGAAATCAAGATTTCATAAAAAAACCAAAACACCATTGCATCAGAACACCATTTCATAAATTACTCAAGCAACTATAGAAAATGATTGTTGCAACTATAGCACATTTGTCGTAACTGATATATATATATATATATATATATATATATATATATATATATATATATATATATATATATATAGGATTGATTTAGTCGGTCTTCCGGCGAATTCGGTCAAATTGACCAAACAATAAGTCAATGGCTGTTTGATTCTCACACGTGCCATAGTTGGTCGTTATAACGACTAAAGTTGGAATGTTGGTCGCTAGAATGGCCAACGTGGAATGTTGGTTGCTAGAGCAGTGAACAGTTGGACATCGAAAAAAAAAAGTAAATTTAGTCCAAAAAAAGAAAAAAAATTACGACCAAATTTTAACCCATCGTAATATTTCATCGTAATTTCCTCCCAATGTAGTAGTGAGCTTGCCTTGATGGAGAATTCCTCCCTAGCTGAGAGGGAGTGTTGATGAATGTTGCTATAGGAGACATCCTCCATCTTACAAACCTATGAGATGTGGAACATAACAACTATGTGAAGCCTTTCTCTCATCTTACAAACTTGAGAGAAAGCCCCTTATAAGGGTTCATGGTTCCAGCCTAGGACAGACCTAGGAACGTAGAGATGACTTCATCCATGATGAGAGAGAGAATAACTCCATATTATTATCCAGTGGAAAAGAGATTTGTTGAGTTAGGACGTGCATGTGGCTGAGCACAAGGTGAACGTGGGAAATCCCAAAAGAGTTGGGCACATCATCATGTGAACATAAATGAATATGATGTGATGGTCTCCTCTGAGCAACAGAGTTGACGAGAATACTCCAGATGATTCTCCTATTGGTGGCAATGGGAAAGTAGATCTGTAGAGTGGACGTGTCTGTGGACGAGCACAAGTGAACGTGTGAAGATCTAGTTCATCTGTGTAATGCAATGAATCAGAGATATGGCATCGCTATGGATGTGCCCCTAGTGGATGAGCACTAGTGGGTGTATCATATCCTTTGCTATATATTGTTCAAGAGTCAGACCTACCTGTAACCCTAGTTATTATGTAAAGGGTATAGGTCGGCCCTATGTTAATATGATTAATATAAACAAGATAATTAATAATGTGAATACTAATTATAATAATAAGTATATTTGAATTAGAGAGGTCGGCCTTGTTGTGCCAATAGATGCCCTTGTTAATTGGTCAAAATCTAATATAAGTAGGAGATGATTCTCCATTGTAGAATCATATCCTTCTTGTGTGTTTTGGAAATTTCAGCAAGTACTTCTCTTTGGCAAAGGTGCACACCTCTCTTGGGTGCTAGTCTTCTAGGGATTAAGAACCCTCTTGTGTGGTAATTCATTCTTGGTGGTGAAAGGTCTTTCTCTTGAAGAATATAGCAAAGGATTTGGCTGGGTTTTTCTCCCTTGTTTGAGAAGGTTTTCCCAGGATATATCTTGTGTTCTTGTGCATGGTGTTTCTTACTGTGATATTGGTTGCTGGAACATTCTTGTTTATGGTTAAGACATGATGAAATTGAAATGAACTACATGCTTAACCTAGCTTATGAAAAATCAACACTTGTAAATGCACTCTATTTGGTTAACCAAGATTCAATACCAACAAGGTTTATCTCAAAGTGTGAGTTAAAAGGCTGAATGAAAGACAAATTACTCTATTAGTACAATAAGGAAATGTGTTGATAAGAAAGACAGAAAGGAATTGCAGACATAGTTCAACTTTGCTTATATTTGTGTGAAGACTATTTGTATGGAACGGTAGATGAAATATAAATCAATCAAGTTGTTTTCTTTAGCATCAATATCTAGAACAATCATGGATCACATAGTCAAAGTAACATTTCCTGCAAGCTAATTAAAATGAATTCGTAATCTACAGGAAATGATTGTAAGTAATGAAATAAATTTATAAAACAACTTACATAAATACAACATAGACCAGGGGGCCCTCTTGGAATATGTTGTTTAAGAAAAACTCAAACTGTGTGAAATATCTAACTCATCAATTAAAGGAAAAGCTCCATTGTATTAATGCTTCAGTACAATTCAACAATTACAAGAAGTTCTAGTTAATAATCACAATATTCTCCAATCCAATTGATCCCTTATACCATTCCTTGAGGATATATTTATACAAAATATTCAATGGGGAGGATAAGAACCAATTTCCCAATTCTAGAACTAACCAATCATATCCAAGATGGGTTTTATAGATTAAGAAAATTGAAAACCGTCAACAACAAGAAAATATGGGAAATTCCATTTGAAGAAACACTCATACAGCTCATGGCATGCACATTTTGGGGAATATTCTTCTTGAGTCACCTAAATGACCCTATTTCGCAAAAACATGTGTCGTGTAATTTACTGATTAATCCTCATTATTCTAGAAATCACCTCTGATTATCACTGCCCGAAAATCGCAGATTACACTCTGTTTTAGAAAATTGATTGTAGAAACTGTAGGTTGGATATCCCTTCTAGCGCATGGAATACTATATTTTTTATCATGTGAGTTGTATCCTTGAGTTTTTGGCTGGGTAAAAATGATCCCTCATTCCTAGGCATTGAATCCCATATTTTATGAACAACTTGCAGAATTATAGGTAATTCCTGCAAATTTCTTGTAACTGCCTGTTGATTTTGACCATGTGTTGATCATTGGGTTTCATACATTATGAATATGGAGAAATAGGTAATTCATTATCTCATGGTATCCATGAAGTGCCTCCAAGTGGAATTTCTCCTTTTTTATAAGGGAAAGTATCCTAACCTCCAATTCATGTAATAACTCACAAAACAAAGTGAATTCCTGAAATAACTTAATTGTAGGTGATTTTACTACAAAAATAAATCTTAATACCATTTACAAGAAAAACTAAGAGTTATCCTGAAAACAAAAAAATATTACCTTCTTGATGTTCATTATGCCATTAATTAGGTGAAAATGGGAAAAAAGTAGAGGTTTTGGAGTCAAAATTGGAGGTGAATAGGCCTGGTGAAAGGATCAAAACTAGCACCCAACAATAATTACGACTCTATTTCTAGGTTTGATATGAAAAATCTTAAAAAATGTGTTTTGTGCACACCTTTTAGCTTGTTGGTTGTTGGGACACATTGTATGTAAGGATGTTGTGTCGATGGATCTGTTAAGATTGTTGTGATTGTCAATTTACTTTCCTTGACCAATTTTTTAATGTTGTGATCTAATTTGGGTTACATAGTACTACAAGAGATTTATACACATCTACAGTTCCTTAACGACAGGGCAGGGTTGTCTGGGAAGTCCAACAAACCTCTTAGAAGCTAGTAAAGTGCTAGTTTCCCAATAGTCAAGCACTAGTATGTCCAAGCAAGGAGGAGATTGAGGTTCATCTATAATGGAGGTGAATATTGAAGTTCATAGATGTGGGAGGAAAGGAATGTGTTTCCTGGGAAGGGAACACATTTTGATAAGGAAGCTTCAAGTGTGTTAGTTATAAGGTGTGTTATACTGAACCTACCCGGTCTGAGAACGATATAATGGTTTATGTGAATTTTTTCATGGGGGATCCATACTAGCATAGTTTATGGGTCAAGTGCCTCCATAGGAAATGATAAAAATCTATATTTATGAGGTATAAGGACCCTTTGGTTGTTAATGCATGCACTTGTGGAACCTAACCAAAGGCGTCTTCATGTTCCAATTTAATATCCCTATCCATGTCTAGGAAATTTGTGTGCATGAATACTAGGTCTCGAAGAATACCTTGCTTGTCATGAACTAATTGTCCCCTTATTTTCAATTGACCAAGAATCCCAACCACTACTACAATACCATGCTTTGGAATCATCCTTAGTGTTGTTGTGCAATGTAGTTGTTTGGAAAAATATGAAGTTTGGACAACACACAACATAACACTACATGGGGTGCCATTATTTGCATCAATTTTGCGTCGTCATATCCCTTTAATGAGCCATATTTTTCACCATAGGCTTCTTAAGATGATATATTAGTGATGAAACATGCAACACAAAGAGTTTGTTTGCATCAGTATTGTGTTGATTTGCATCAAATATTTTTAGAAAGACACCTGACAGAGTTTATTGGCATCGAATTTGCATCAAACATGTGTATGTTGTGTTGTAGTACTGTTGTCATGCGTCAATTTGAGCATCTATGTTTCATAATGTGCATCGTTTTGGCATCATACGTGCAACATCCTTGAGTCTCCTAGCATCACAATAGCATTGAAATACATAATTTTTGGGTCATCTTTGTTCCTTATGAGCATTATTTTACATCACATATGCATTGTTTTAGCATCGTTCTTGTGTCATTATGATTTATTTTTCATTGTTTTACCCTCATAATAGAGTTTTTTGTGTCAAATTCGTGTTTCATATGTGTTAAAATTGCATCGTAATGTGTCGCAAGCATATCATGTTCAACCAAATTGCATCAAACTTGCATCATGTTTGTTTTTTTAACACACAATAAAAATTTTGTATTATATAGAAAGGTTGAAGCTAAGGATTACAACAGAGATGTACAAAATAGGTTGTTTGCCATAGTGTTGTTGTTCAAAGTACCTAATATATTCCTCTAAATTAACTAAGTACAAGATCATACAAAGCTTGAAACACAATCCAAAAAGGAGACTCTTCTGTAGTACTAAAAAATAAACTATACATAATATGATTGTTAGAAATTTAGAGATGAAGGGTAACTTCCAAAACTGTGTTTTCCATGTCCTTGTTCTCATTGAGTCCAATAGGCAAGTGTAGATTCTTTTATTGTGAGATGACTTGACAAGAATGGGCCAATTTTAATTGAGTCCAAGGTGGTACTGTGGCGGAGGAGGTGAAAGCAAATTCTTCTTGATGCCTTGTTGTGGCTGAACCCTATTACCTACTTAGTTCCTTAATCACTTCTCCCAAAGTTTCTAGTTCTTTCTTTTGTTGTAGCAACATTCACATGATGATTTCAATCTTGAGATTAAGACTACATTCCAATTTTTATGACGCTTCTAAATGAGAGTGGAATGAGGTGGTGAGATCACTAAGAGTGTGTTCATGCCTATAGAGAGTGATATAAATTCCATAGAGATCACAAAGGGCCATCTCCATTATTTTCACAGTCTGAGAACACCAGGATAGAAATAAAATTTTAGGCCTCTTCAAAGAGACTGAGGCTGGTGGAAATAAAAAGGGAAGACCATAACCAACACACCTAGGAGTATCTACACCTTGCTTTGAAATTCATAAATTAAAACAAGAAATGACCAAATGAGAATACAAAAATTCCCAAGAGACTGTGTCGGGCATGTTATAACCATGTAATTCCTCCAACCAAAGCTATGCTGTAAAATGTTCATGAGCTATAATTTCTATAAAGAAAATGTGAACTTGCAAGAGACAAGTCTCAAACACACAAGTAAACCCATACCTCTTCACATGAGATAGAGACGTCATAGTAGGATACCCAGAGTCAAGGCACCAGAAGAAAATGGATATACATTCCAGAGTTCGAAGGATGAATTGAAAGATGGAAAATCGAGTAGGTAGAAACAATATCCCACCTAGATGCTTCATGTATAGAGTAAGGAATTCAATACTGGAAGTGGATAATAAGTAATGCATGTGTCAGGGGTGAACTAGTATTTTCATCCCTATCCTTGATACATGTGTGTTGTTGTCCATGCCTCATTCCATTTTCCAAAATGATGGAATATGTGAAATAAGGTATTGGATGTTCATACCTATGATTGTTAATATATAACACACCCCCATTTTCGTAGTGGCTAGATTGGATTTTTGATTGATCACCATATTTTGCTCTCACAAGATGTTAGGGACACAACCTACCTAACCCCTCACGTATGTAGAATAATATATTTTCCATGTAATAAAGGACGAAATTGGTTAATAAATCCTATTTAATAATGTGAACAAGTCTAATGTAAAAAGGCTTAATAGAATCTTCCACTTCTAAAAAGATCTTCCTCTAGAATGTTCTTTAGAAGATAGAATTAGTATAGATAAGAGTAGAAGGCATGAGAAAGTCTTGTATTGAGAATTATTGTAATAGATAATTTCTATGTTGGAGGTGTTGAGCACTCAACACACCCTTAAAAGCCTCTATCAATTTTCTGCTTTTTGGGTACCACTTGATCTTTTGCACAGTCTAATTCAAATTCATTTTGAGAAATGGTTTTGTCTTTTCTTATTTTCATGAATCTCATCACCTATTCAGGTTTGTTTGAATTTATGAAACCACATGACTTCAAAGGACTTAACACCTGAATAAAGAATCGACAACCAAAACACTTCACACGACGCGCTCAGATTCGACATCGAAAATAATTCAAAGAAGGAAAAGAACCACTCGGGAAACCACAGTCACCGAGCGCCGATATCCATCAACATCAACAAAAGGAAGTTTTTGTTCGCGTCAAATTCTTGCATAAGGATATCTCCGATAGACGATTCCTCTCCGACATCGGTAAAATATGAGGGGGATAGACGTTAACGAAGAGAGAAAATATATCACCGATAGCCGATACCTCACGTGCTTATCAAAAGCGGGTAAAACCTCAAAGGATCACAACAAAAATTCTGACCACACTAAAAGTTATTCCCGATCGCTGATCCCCAATGCGTTTTCGGCATCAAGACTTTTTTTAGGGAGATAATCCAAAGAAAGCACTTAATAGGTTTATCGCCGACCACCAACCCCAGACACTTTTTTGGCATCGGCAAGATAAGGTTTGTTTTAGAACGAATAACTTAAGGAAAGTCCCAACTCCAATTAATACACGAGAATTAGTTCACCGGTCTTCAACACCACGTGTCCTTACTAGATTGGAGAATCGTATGATCTAGTTTTACCCCGAGTCATTCTTGGTTCCCTGAGTCTGAGTCACACCTCCTAGTCAGCTCTTCCACGACAACATTGTACGGTGAAATTGATCGGCGTCAGAGCTTTTTGCGGAAGGAAATTAATGAAAATGTTCATAACACATCCCCGATCCACCCACTAAGAGAGCGACACAATGGGACGTTTTAGCATTAGATACGATCAGATTTTGAGCATTGAAGAAGCTAATTAATACCAAATCTTTCATTAGTTTCTACCTCGTGCGCCAATCAAAACAACCATTGAAAATCACCAATAGACCACATCACCCCCTGCATCTTCGGCGTCAACCCACGATGAATTTAAGTTATAAAGATTCGATGAAATATTTGTTAAAATTTCACTCATAACCCGAATTGAATGGTTGATGCGACACGGTAAGTTCTTCCTTGTTTAAATTCTCTTGAGCCATTGTAAATGAAATCATTCTGGGCATAAGATAATTCTGGATAATCCGAAGGAGAAAGACGAGCGACTCAAAGGCTATATCGGTCCTGTGATTGCCAAAATAACCAGGTTTTAACAAGCTTCAGAGGTATGTATCTGAGTCTGTAAATTTGTTGGTTGTAATTCATATGTTTTGTCTGGTTTTTGTTTTACACAATCTCTGAAAGTTTATTTTAGTTGCAGGAACAATTCCACCAAGAAATCCAACCACTAGACGATCGCTGAGGGCATCGAAGCTGAAAGAACCAGAGGTAGGCGAAGGATCCTCTCCGGGGGCCGCAAAACAATTAGAGTACACTCCGAGGCCGGAACCGGTCATCAAGACAACAATGAAGAAGGATTTCATTCAGCCTTCGGCCTTTGGAGATACAGAGGCAAGCACGGGGTCCAAGATGGCGCTCCCACATTGGGGAGAACTCTTTAACAAGATTAGCTGGGAGGAATACCTGGAATATGTCCCACACAATGATCCAGATGTAAGAGCTCTCGATGACGAGGTGTTCCGAAACATCCGACTGTCGTACTTGTATATGGTGGCAAGAAGAACCCTTGTTTTTCCCTGTATTGAAGTTTTGAAGTGGCTCATTGATCACACAGAAGCACATAAATTTTTAATCAACGATGACAATGGTGGGTGTGTTAGAGTGTTCCTACTTGTAGAAGTTCATAAACACTACAAGCTTAGAGATCCTAAGGAGTGGCTAAACACAAAATTCGTGGTGAATTTATATGAACGCCATGACACCACCCGGGTGATGGCATTATGGTGGAGGGAGAACAAAAAGTACACCAACCGGAGAACTGGCTGGTACGGGACAACCAATTTAAGGGAGCCATACATCTATTTGATGGATCTCATCTGTCAATTATATGGAGAGAAGGAATGCTCCATATTTTCAAAGGTATGGATTCCCTTGGCTTACATAGTGGTGATCTCTAGGAGCATTTTCAACTGGGGAGTGATAATTTCTAAACAACTGAGCATATCTATACAACAGGCTCAGACGCCGAATGAAGGAGAGACACCATCTTTTTACATGGCTTCATATTTTCTCGATGTCATGTGTGCTAGAAAAATCTTCGACAACATGAATCTGAGATGGCATGTCGCAGAGCTCCCGATCCACGTCTATTTCAGTGTGCTATGGGAGAATAGGTATAATAAGTCTTACTCCCTCATCTATGATGAATTCATCGCGCAAATTTATTTTATTCTTTTTAAAAAGGAATGCCCGAGACTATCGGCTACGTCTAAGAAAATGATATCCAAGGCAGGCCATTGGTACTTGGACGAGCATGACACCTACATTAGGGTGTTCAGGGCCACCATAACATCAGATCTCCTACCAGCTCATGTCCGAGATTGTCTTGTAGTAGGATAAATATGCTATCAAACCATCTTGCAAGGCTACAATGACATCCTGGTCAAGGACAAGAAGCGGGCGTTCATACCCTATGGTTTCCATGTAGGTTTCTACTTGGTAAAGGATACCGCTCAAGCCAAACAAGAAGGGTTGAGCCAACTCGAGTTCAGATTCTAGACAGGCTGATTCTACAAGCACGATCCAAAGGGCCTAGTCTTGCAACATGCTTCTCAAGTGTCATCCTGCTGGTCGTACGCCCACAAAAAATTCCCAGGACTCGGACAAGGTGGTATTAAGGATGGTCAACCCAAAAATGACCAGGTTCAGGGACATGAGCCTGGATGAATAGGTGACGAAAACAGAGCAGTTGGCTCAAGATGCCCTCAGATCCAGGGAAGAAATCAGAGTGACAGAGGCAACAAAGGTTCCCCTGGTGGCTCCGGTGCAGAATAAGGGACTTCCTATGACACATGATGCACGTTCGAGGGGATTTCTCATGATAGAACAAGTGAAACGAGTAATTTATCAGTTGAAGGATGACCCATAACTCGTAGGAATGATAAGGGTCCTTGTCAACAACCCAGATGAAATACCGGCAGGTCCAAGTGGCCCTGAGTTAATACAAATTAAAGAAATCATTGGGTTAGATAGCCCTGAAGTTACAACGCCATAGGCCAGATCACCAGGCGACGTTTCATCTCAGTCGTAGATAGAAAGAACATCAGGTAGATAAATTGCACCAAACCTCCTCCATGACTTGATAACAATATATGATGACGAGGAAAGTTTGGAGGTGTCCCTGGTGACTTCGGTGCAGATCACATAGGGAAAGGAGCTCGAGAAGGAATCTTCTCCAGCTCCCAATGCTCAAATTTAGGTCCTTCCACATAATGACCAGGAGGTCGAAAGTGTCTTAGACACTGATCTACTCGATGTACCAGAGACCCAAATGGATAGTCCGACAGACGAGCCATGGGCGGGTGAACAAAAGGAACAATTTCCACAACAGGAAATCAACATCTCAACAGCCGATAACAAGTAAGTACCGAGCCTACCCTTGATGCTTCAATTTCAACCAGTACTCAACCCACCGATAAGAAACAACCAGAGGCCGGACCTTCGGAACACACAGAAGAGGTTTAAGAACCCAGTCTTGAACATATATAGACCATCATAAGGCTGGGAAATATGCTTACCTGCGGAGATCAACAAAGCCCCAAACCCATGGATGAATTTGTTGATATACAAGCCATCTTCTATGACCAGAAAAGGAAATCTATCATGAAGAGAACCACCAGGAAGAGGAGGATTTCTCTAGATCGCTCCATCCTCATCACCACAGAGGAAAAATTGATTAACACAGAGCATGCCAAGACATCTGAACTTATTGACGCAGGGATGGTAATCATAGATGCCACCCTAGACAGAGTGAAAATATATGAGGAGGAGTTGGTCGCTGCACTGAACGATTTGGAACATCTACGCCATTTGGTGAAATATTACCAGGACACCACACAGGCCGCAGCGTTCCTCATAAGTGAATTCCAGGAGGCCTATAGTAAATTTACGGATGAGCGACACCTATTCACTACAAGGATAACTGAGCTTCAAGAAGACACCCTCATGGCACTCGAAACATGAAATGATATAGAAAGGTGGTGTGAGAAAGCACACCAAGCTTTGGAAAGGATCGATCACATCAACGCAGTTCAATAGGGCCGAGATGACGAAGATCACGACATCCAGGAACTAATGGAAAACAACACCGGTCGCATAAAGAAGTTGGCCGAATATTGGGTAAAAATGGCTCAAGAACCTCATCGGGAAATCCAAGAGAAATGGGCTGAGTGAAAAAAGAGCTGGACCAAGATCAACTGGGAAATGTGAGACATCGACCTCCCTAAATTCATCACGCCCAATGACTTTGTCGACTTGCATGACATATTCAAATTACATGCCGAACGAGACTCATCATGGGCTACAGAGATAAAAAAGGTGGTGAACATGGTGTCAGGTTAAGTGTAGTAGTACTCATGGAACACCCGATTAAGGCTCGAACCATGTTGCAGCAGTTAAGTGCTATAATAGTCAAGTATCGAGCATGAGTAGTAGAGATAAGAGAGATCCTTTCTACCCCAATGGAACAACATAGATTCCTGTATGCCAACACATGCCATGATCTCTTCGTCAAATGGTCAGAGTACGCGAAGAGTCATCCACTCAAGTGAGATCATTTGATGACTCTTAGAAGACTGAGAGATGAAAGCACCATGTGGAGAGTTTTTGTTTTACTTCGCTGCACTTTTTATAGTTATTTTTAGTTAGTAATATGTTATAAATAAGAGGATCAACATGTTAGAAAGGGTCGATGGTTGTTGCAAAGACCCTCATTTTTGGATTTGTAAAGAACTATTTCGGAGCTGCCTTAATCGAGAAGTCATGTTTAGGACCAGAGACAAGTTTGTGTTTTTCATCAAAAGCGTGTGTGATTGGATTTGAAGAAGAACTATTTCTAACTTGATCTCATGAATGGATGTTGTAATGAGTAAGAGCTTCTGAATATGTTGATAAGTTATCTGATTCAATATTTTGTAGTTCTTGTCTTTAATGATGAAAAGTAAATCATTGTGTTAATATGTGATTGATGATTAGAGTTAAGGAAACTATTTTTCTTGTCATTGTTCATTGCATGTATGTTTTCTTCTGATAATTGTATTTCAGTTAGTAATTGGAACACCAATAGGTTAATGTATTAATACTAGGCTTGTTGTAGGTGTAAGAATCATTGTTTGCATGCTAGAGTAATAGGGTTATCCTGAGATCAGAATTCTTCAGTAGTTAATTATTTTACACTTTCTTACTCAGTTGGTTTATACTGGATTTTATCTTGTATCAGTCCCACATATAAGAGAAAAATACAAAAAGAGAACTTTCGAACTGAAGAAGAAGTTTTCGCAAGAAGATGTCATGTCAATCACTACGTAAAGCCCATCGATTAATTGGCCAGGTCACAAGGTATGGAGAACCATTCCACCATTAAACTCTGCAGAGTCTAATTGGGCCTTCGTGGTGGGTTTGGTTCCTACTGTTGAGTTAAATGGATTTAGGACCCCTCAACAGGAGGTTTCCCCCTCGAAGAGGCAAGTGAAAATTGATTTCTTTCAATAAAGATATTATTGTTGGTATTGTTATTCTCATTATTTTGTTGTTCTATTGTTATTTGCTGAATATTTCCATTTCTACATATTACATTACATATGGTACCTTACAAGTGGTATCATATTACTTCCTAGGTAGAAATCATGGGATTTTTTTTCCAGGGTAAATATGTGTACTGTCGACATATTTAAAGCACATAGATATGTTGCTCAGTAGGTAAAACAACGATGGGGAAGAATACATGCAGGAAATATAGATGGTTTCACGGGGTTACTTAGAAACAAACATTTCACCTTGTTGGAAACCTCTATAACCCTTGTTGGTACCCCTCGATTAGTATCGAATCAGAAAAAATCTATACACAACCATCACTTTCATATACCATCAAGTATATTGGGATTCCCATAGGTCTCCTTAAACCATCCCTAGATCATTTGATCGACCGCCTGACTATTATAGTGACACCGAGAAAAAAACTCAAGAATATATTCTCTAGTACCTAGGTAATCGGGTAGTACGACTAAGGGTACACTCGAGCTTCCTTAGTTGGTTCCTTGAGATATTGGGTTGATTACTATTGTTCTACCCCACATGTATATCAGAGAGTTATAGCATATTGAAAACCCTTTTATGTAGGAACCCTGAAAACCCTAACCCTTGGGAAATAAATAGAATAGAAAAGGAACAAATGATATGTATTACCGCACAATCCTAACTCCTGCATTATGGTTGCGAAATTCCTAGAAACTTTTTTCCTGTTAAGAATTTGGGAAATTCGTTACTGTAGTATTCTTCAGGGCATAATATAACTCTATAGGAGTGAAAAAAAATGAGTATAGTGGTCCCGCCGACACCCTTATTCGATACCTATCACATTGGATTCCTCACTTCCTCCTACTTACAATGCTACCTATCATTTTTAAGAATTTTTTTTTCGTTGACCCGACCCCCTTTTCAGTACCCTTGTTTGGGATCTATCCCATTGGATTCCCCTTTTTACCATGATTTTCGTGGTACCTATCACTTGTCAACATTTTTCTCTATGGTCCCACCCACCCTTCTCGACACCCTTATTTCCCCCCTATCCCATTTGATTCCTCTCTTCTCCTGGTCTTTCATGATACCCCTCACCTGTAAATTTTTTTTAGTGCGAACCTGTTTGCTAATTTTTTACTCTTCCCAAATGGAAAACCGTGCCCAAGAACTCAGTACCTTGATTGTCGACAACATCCAACACAAGGAGGACATAAATACTATCGATTCCAACATTAGCAAACTCAATTCCTCTATTTATATCCTCCAGGACCAATGCACCACTATCAAGGACATCAAAGACACACTCGACCCAAATCCAAGGCACCAGAAGACAATGAATCTACATTCTAGAGTTTGCAGGATGAAAGGAAAGATGGAAAATCGAGTAGGTCGAAACATTATCCCACCTAGATGTCTGGTGTGTAGAGAAAGGAATTCAATACTAAAAGTGGGTAATAAGTAATGCATTTGTCGGGGGTGAACTAGTCTTTTCCTCCCTATCCTTGCTACATGTCTGTTGTTGTCCATGCCTCATGGCATTTTCCAAAATGATGGAATATGTGAACTAAGGTGTTGGATTTTCATACCTATGATTATTAATATATAACACACCCCCATTTTTTTGTAGTGGTCAGATTGGATTTTTTATTGACCACCACATTATACTCTCACTGGACATGAAACCATTCCAATGCATACAAAATTTTGCAAATATTTTGAATCCATGCTAGAAATCCAAGGGGGTGTTGTTCAAATTCATGTGATTTATAATGAGATTAGAATCTCCCAATACTATGAGTTTTTTAATCTGCAACGAGAGGTGTAACATCAGAGTTTTTTATCCCTATGAACTAGAATGTATTATGTAAATATGACTTAGGCTAGTGAGTCCGTAAAGTTGGAAAGGGGCCAACGTGCCTAGAAATGTATTACATCTCTTTATAATAATAAAATAAATTGTTGGCTGCAAGATGGAAAAGGATGAGAGATAGGGGCTAAAGAGGGCTAGGTATTTTTATTATATTTTATTTACCCATTTTGGTTTTAATTGATAAAAGGGGTTACATGAGCTTCTTGTGGAGGCCATGTGGTTTTTGTTTCTTGTAATTATATAAACACGGCCCATGGGTTGTTTTTATTTGTTTTTGGTTCATCCTCCTCACTCTAACTAATCTGTGTGCTCTTGGTTGGAGCATGGAAACAAATGGATGAAAGAGAAAATCCATTGTGAGATGGATGTGAGGAATTATTGATCATTGTAGGTTGGAATGGATGCTTATGGGCATGAGATTGACGGTAGTTCTAAAAGAATTGTCACAATTGAGAATCCTTGGAGTTTCCAGCATGGAGATTTCTTGACCAATAGCACTGGAGACTTGGAGAGAAATGGAACAACCAGAGGGATTGCTTAGCAGAGAAAGGGGTACATTTATTTAGGTTATGCGGGCTGAAGCGGAAAGAGAGTTGGAAATTAGGATTGTTGTGTGGTTGGGAAAACTTGGGAGCTTATTAGAGAGGATTGTTGTCATGGATGATTTTAGGGGCTAAATTTCGCTCATGGGCTAATTTTCCATGGTTTTTCCAAAAACAAGATTCGCTATTTTAAAAATGATTCGCCCAAATTCTATAGGATAAAATTACTTTACCTTAAAAAACACCAAAATTTTATAAAAACTATATAAAATCCTTAGAAATTTGAATATTTTTACAAAAATATCGCCAAACATTTATAGTTGGCATATGAAGGATAAGTAAGATTCGCTAAGGTTTCTACATTTTAAATTAAATTTCCATCCTTAAAATCATCCCTAATTGTTGTGTGTTTTAAATTTGGCCTAGGACCCATCCTTGTGGATTCATAGACCTAGCTCAGAGGTAACCTGTTGTTGAGAATTGGAACAACAATGTCTATGGTTGGGAGGAACGTCCTTGGTATGCATCCAGTTGGTGATGGTTTAATTAAAGATAATTTATGTCTGTGTTTTCTGTATATTTATATTCTGCAATGTATTATTATTAAATCTGAGATTTATATTTATAATGTGCCTGCTTACTAGTTATTGTTGTACATGGCACGTTGTTGCTTTCTTGTATGGTTTGACATGAATCTTGATATTACATGTGTGGTTATTGCAATCTTTGATGCTTCTTTTCAAATTAATTGTTATCATATATCGAAATCAGTTTTGAAGTGCATTTTTGAGGTAGCGTGCCTAGCTTGTGGGTGGTTCGGTACGTTACAGATTGGTAATAGAGATGTTGGTTCAAACATCAGACTAGTATGGGCCCGAATGAGTGAGAATATTAGAATGAGTGCAAATTTTAGAAATTTGCTGTGACATAATTTGATCTGAGCCAAATTGGGGGAAAATGCAAAGATTATAGAGAAAGATCCCCAAATTTGTGAGCATATCCAAGTTTAAATGATTCCAGATTATCTGAGAAGTTTAATGGATTCGATTTGCAGAGTTGCAGAGCTGCATTCGACTTGGAAGGTAGAAAATTCATATTTTAATGGTTGACATAGCACGGGGAAAAGTTCATAGGATTGACGATCGAAACCGCGTTTGATCTTGAGATCAACGACCTAGATTCACCCTTGATAAATTTGAAAATTGATAAAGTTTCGAAGTTGGACAAAGTTACTAGATAAACGACTGAGATTCATTCCGGTGGTTTGAAAATGATGAATATCGATTATCCATGATCGTTTTGGACCATTTGGAAGTTGGAGGAAATCAACGATCGAGATCAATTTGAGTGGGAGATCGACGACCCAGATTCACCTGGGTTTTGGCTGAAAATTGCTAAGTGTTGAAGTTTGTTAACAAAAATTTCCAATCGTCGACGACCGATGGTCGGGGGTCGACAGAGTTTGGGGAATTTTTCAGTACGTCAACAAAAATATCCGATCATCGACAATCGATGGTCGAGGATCGGAGAGTTCAACAAAGTGTTGAAGTTTGACCAAAGGACATTTGAGATAGTCGATGGCCAATGGATCGGGGATCGATGAATTTGGAGAAATGTCGAAGTTTGGCCAAGAGACATCTTCGATCACTGATGGCCAATGGTTAGGGATCGCCAAGTTTTGGCGAAATGTTAAAGTTCACCAGGAGATATCTTCGATCGTCGATGGTCGATGATCAGGCATCGACAAAATTAGTGTGATGTCTATATTCTTCCGAGTTAAATATTTGATGGTTGATGGAGAAAGGAAGGTGAGGATGTGCCATGCCATGCCAACATTCACTTGTCATGCCACCCCACCCTAGTTGAAGCCTTAGGATGGTTTGTCATGCCATATCATCATCCATGTGTCATGCTACATCAGTGAAGGGATGTTCGATCATCGATGGCCGGGGTTTGGTTAGATTTGTGGGAAACCTGGGTTTGTTGGGGAAGATCGTCGATGGCTGATGGCCGATGTTCGAGCATCGACGACATTCGTGGGGAAATTTTGGTTTACAGAGAAAAATGACCGATGGATGATGGTCGTTGATCGGGCATCCAGAAGATGGGTGGGAATGTTTGTTTTGCAAATAAAATCATCGATCCTTGATCGTCGAACGCTGATAGAAAGAAGATCAACGGTCCAGAACGCTTCTGACTTGAGATCGACGATACACAACACACTTAGGAAAAATTATTCCATAACTGCAGCATATTAATTCATATTGGGATGCAACTTATGGGTTTTTTCTGCATACATGAGATCTACAAAAGTTTCATAGAGGGCCATTGTCCAATTATGCTTGGATTTGTCAGAAAATGAAAAATAGTGGTTTTTAAAGATCTGGGTCCAGATCATCGATTGAGGTCCAGATTAATCTAAAACTCTTGGAGAGAGTCCAGAAAGTAGACACGCAAATAACCCATGAAGGAAAGGATTAAATCCTAAGGGGATCGGAATGGGGATATCGAAATAGGCCAAAATCCACTATTTCAGGCCACTTTTTGGGGAGTTTCTAGACTTTCATAGCCAGAAAAGTGACCCTATATCACAAAATTGGAAAATTGTATATACTGAATTTTTTATATACTAATTGAGAAAAACAACTTTGGTCTGGTGATTTTTCCAGAAGTGCACAAATTGTGAGATAGCTAGTTTTGCTAAAAATTCCAACTCTAGAAAAATGCCTGTGAAAAAGGACAAAGTTGCAGATTCCAGAATGTTGTATTTTTTGATTGGTGTATCAAATTGAAAACAAGAGAGTTGATATGAATTCCTTGTTAATATTATTAATTATGTATCATACAAAAGTTTCTTTATACCCTGATATATTTTCTTCTGCAGTTGACAGAAGTTGGCACTTCAATAAAATTGCACCAGTGGAAAAAATGCACAAAAATGGTGATAGTGGATTTTTCAGGAAGCCATAACTTTCAGCTCAGAGATCAAAATGAGGAATGAGTATAGTCAGTGGAAATATTATTTGAAGGAGAATAACATTGAATTTTTATAATTTGGATAATGATGATATATTTCTTCATGAATTGAGCAAACAAAGGACCTGTAACAATATTTGATAGAATTTCTATAATATGCATAATTCTAACAAAACAGTTGCTTGCACGTTTTGTAGTATCATAGATTTAATCAGATAAATTCAAGCCTATGATTAGATATCAGAGTCATGGAATCATGATAGAGCTTGTATAATTTGGTTGAGGAAATACAAAGCTATAGGGAAAGAAATGGAAAGTGGATAAAGAACTCAAGAAGAGTGAAACTAAGGAATTATTACTCAACTTCTACAGAGTCTTAATGAATTGAAAGGCACAAAAACAAGTATCCTCATATAGGAGATGAAGCTAGCAGGTGAAGAATGCCATTAATGGGAATAGAAAGGAAAATCAATACTCCATAGCTTTGAAGTTAGAGATGTGTAGATATATGCAAAGTTTGATGTGAAAGAGAACAAGGAGCTTAGGAGGTGAGGTGGGAATCATGTCTATGTGCCAAGCACAAGAGTTCCTGTGAAGGATTTTGTAGACATGATTTAGCTACCTCATCTAAATTTACTCAGAATAAGAAAGCCACATATGATATCATAGTTCACAGTTGAAACATGATGTCAATGCAAAAAATCAAGGATAGAATAATGAAGGTTCTTTCACTTGAAAAGTGTCACTGAATGAAATAAACTTCCATTGGGAATGGTATTGAGTGAGAAAAGTGTGAATTGTTAAATTAGGTAATCTAATGGACAACTGTAAGTAATAACAAGGATGTGGAATGATTATGGGTAAGTTGAATTCAAGGATGTTGTGATAGTAGAGTGATGGAATGTTGTGAGCTACCTCATTCTAGGGTATTGGAATGTTTCATAAAGGTAAAGTTGGATATGACTACCCAAAATAAGTTGTTAAAAATTGAACACATTGGTTGGATTGCAAAATGGCCAAGTGGAACTTACTTGGAAAGTATTCAAACCAGGGAACAATAGTGTAGATGAGCAGAATGGGAGCACACAAGGAAACAAGGATATGAAGAAATTCAAGGACAACTAACTACAACATAAATAAATAAATAAGTGAATTGAAACATAAATGTACTAGAATGCATGATGCATACAATGAAGTTAGATGGATTAGTATCATGCTAACAGTGAATTCTTGGTGCATATGGATGTGCATTTGTGCATATGTACATTCTTGGATATGCATATGACATGCTTATTAAGTTAGAATAGTTTGCTATTATGCAATAATGATGTTATGGAAATTGAGTATGACTAATGATGGATTATGTATGCAGGAAAAATGATATAGCATGGTTAAAGATGTGGATGTTTTTGTTTCTTACGACTTCCATCTATGCAAAGACCCATGAGGGTAGTAGTAATGGTGATCAAAGGATGGAGGAGGAAGCATGCAAGCTTCTACAAATACCAAATGATCAGGTAGCATCACAACCATGCATGTATGAATTTGACTTCTTCTGATGTTGAAGGGGATTGAGGTAAGAATTCCCTCAATTAATTTTTCAATATTTAAATTGATATGTAATGGCCAAAGGCCTAGAGTATGTAAATGTTGTTAATGCTAGAATGCATTTAGTTAAAATGTTAGTTGCATATTGTGTTATGATTGGTTATGAGATCATAACTAGGTCAAATCAAGAGACATACTCCTGCTATAGTAATGAATATACATAGATATATACATGTGTGATACCATGAGATGGTTGGATATGGAAGGGCTACAGTGATATGCGAGTGCTCAATGGTACCTATCATATATCACATGTTTGGACTGCAACCTCTTTGCTGATAATGAAAATCACTTAAGAATTATATTCTTAGTCTTGTTTTCGGGTTGAAAAGGAAGGTGTCCAAATAGTTAGGAAAGTAGTAGGAAGTGTGTGGATGATGTGTTGAGGTGTTGTCCAGACCTTCCATATCACCATTGTGGAATGCATGGCATAGTTATGTGGTATTGTGTAGTCAATGTGGGGATTCATTGTGTAGGTGTGGCCATGGGTATTGGAACATTGATTGTTATTTTATTAGTAATTATTTGTTGCATTATGAAAAACATGTTGTGATGAAAACACACAATGATGGATAGTTGCATTATATTTAAAATGAATACTATCTTAAGGTGGTGGAATTGTTGTTGTTACAATTCTTAGATCACTTTTGGAGCTGTTGAAAATGTTACAAGTGGTATTAAATGAATTTTTGAATGCATTTTGGTGATTGCATGTATATATGACATAGAAATGATTATGCTAACAAATGAAATTGTAACATCCTACTCTTGTGAGCACATGTTATCGACATATTCTTTGAGGACACTTGCGTGCAAGTAATCCGGTTATAGTACAGGGTTATTGTTTCGCTTATGTATTTTTATGATGATGTTGATGGTTGTGATTTAATGTTATTTGATATATATGTATTGACATATGTTATTGACAAGTTTTCCCTGAGTGTGCAGTACACTTGATAGATTGTTGATGTCGATGGCATCAATGGACCTCCTTGGACTCCGGATTGAGTCAAGGAGTGGATTTTGTTTTATTTGAGTATTTCATTTTTTTCATTTGTGCCAGATGATTGATTTAGTATGATTATGTATATGGATCAGTGACAGTGTTTTGTTAATGAATGCAGGCTGATGAATGCTTGCTAATATGACTCACATAAGGAGTAAAGGGGCCATGAACATAAACCATATATTGAGGGAGAGGTGTGGCAGTGTCTCTATCATAGTCTACTAGCACTCCCGTTGTGGCTTGAATTTTAGGTTAACGATTACCTAGTTCGAGAGGTCCACGATGTCGGGAGGGAAGACTGAGACAATCACTCATGAAGATTCTAAGGGGCATGCAATAAGGCATGGTCCTTATTCCTTAGAATCCCTTAGTCTCTCACAAGTTCGCCTGAATGGAGTACTGACTCCAAGGGTTGGACAACTACCAAAAACAGTCAAAAGGAAAGTGGCACCCTTGGAGCACGTAGTTGCATCTTGAAGGGCATGTCGCGAAATTAACACTTGAGTCAATGAATATAGGTGGCCTAGAAAACTTTGGGCGAATAATTAAACCTTGTAAAATCTTTAAACATTGCCAGATTTAATTAATTAATTAAGGATTGAAATTATTGATTGTAAATCCCCAAATGAAAGTCTAAGCCTATTCAAAAATAAAGCCTAAGTCTAAGTTTGGTAAGAAGACTAAAACTAAATTATAAATTAAATAAAAAGGGGATGAAGTAAATCAAGTTAAGAATTAAGAAAAGGTGAAATATATATTAAATATTTGATATAAGGAACATGTGTGCAAGAAAATGTGAAAAGGGGGATTTTTTAAATAAGAAATAAATAAACATGAAAGAATGTGTACACATAGAAAGGTATCTTAACACTAGTCTAACTAGAAGAAGACTCATGTTTTAACTCAACTAAGATTTAGTAAGGCCTCGTTTGCAGCACCCCACCTGGCCCTCACCCCAGATAAATGGAAAACAAAAAATTATATTTCAACCAACAACATGATCATTTTTAAAACAAAATCATCCATCTGGCTTGTCATAGTGCAATCATCGTGCCATACTCGATGGAAAAAAGCGAGACACACTTGGTTCGAGGGTAATATTTTATGGATGTAAGACAATAACTTTTTCTGAGGCCCTCACGCAGGTGACGATGCTTCTCATCTGTGCCTTGCTCCACCCTGGCAGGGTCTCGAGAATGACCAGTATAATCGTCCCATCCCACGCAGGTTTACTCCAGATCTACTTCGGATCTTGAAGAAATTCTTATCCCTTTCCGAATGCATGTTGCTTCCCATTGAGTCAAGTTTCCATTTGGATTGGTATGAAATTGGTGGCTAAAATATTTAATGTTTGAATGACTAAGACACGTTATGGATGATGCAATCTCGTCATTTAAATGGGAGATGAGATTGTTTGAAAGAGACCGGCAAGAATTTCCACTTAGACGTTTTTATAACAGTTTGCCCGAATTGTTGTTTATAGTCAACATAAGATTGGTCTTCCTTGAAATCACTTGAGTTGATAAGTTAACATAGGTTCTTTCATTTTAAACCAAGTGGGTTCCTTTTCCCTTAAAGGGGTGTTGGTAAGTTAGCTCCAATCATTATATTGTTATTTACGTTGCGTCCCTCCCCAGTCCTTTAAAAATGGATGTCCCATAGTTGAATGTTTATTATCTCTTATTGATGTAATCCTTGATTGCTTGCTTTAACTGTATTCGGTCCTTTAGGAAATACTTAACGGGATTGCACTTGATATTGATTAATTTTTATATTCTTAAAATTTCCTATGGAAGTAAAACATAATTGATCTATGCGTAGAGTCTATTTGGTTACAAGCTTGATCACCTAGTATTGATGTTGACCTCTTGAACCTGAATTAGAAATTTACTAATGAGGATTAGAATAAACTGTTATTTGTCGCAAGGTTTCACTTATGCTCTCATGGCCTTTATTGTTCTCATGCATTTTCTTACTCAACCTTGCGCTTGATTGTTTGAATTAATGTTAAAGATTAAAGTTATGTTATTTGGATCATGATGAACCGATGGCTGAATGGTTGATGATTCTAGTTGACACTTGGCTTATGATTGGATTAATGGGATTTAGATACCTCCTTGTTCCTCATAACAGTTGCCAGTCCTACGACATTAAATGGTCAAAATCAATCGAATGAATCCTGGACTTGAGCGTTGCTTATGTGTCCTCTAGGTCCTAACCATGAAGGATAGGTTGGGTGGGTAGATCTTTAATATTCAGTGACATGGTTGATCATCTATTAGTATTTTGCTTCAGTTGAGTGTGATGTGTTGAATTGCATCATTATTGATGTTTATGTGTTGATAATGTGTCACTATTGATTATGTTAATGCGTTGATTGGTGTCGTTTTGTACATCTCTATTTGTTGTCGCAACGATGGGTTCGTTACATAAATTATGTGAGTTTTGCTAACTCATGAAGTTGAAAACACTTAAGGAGTTGTTAGATAATATAACAAGAAATTTGTAGGTTACAGTAGTTACATAATAGTAAATTACAGAAAAGCTATGTTGAGGGAACCGAGTAATAAAAATATTGATGACTAGAAGAAAGAAAATATTGGCTAATAATACATGTGTAGAGGATGATGGGTTGATTCTAGTTAATAGTTGGATTAATGGAAGTGATTGAATTGTTGTTGTAAACAATTCTGATATCACTTTGTGAATTTTCGTAATTGTCGCCATGAAAATCTACATATGCATGATACTGACAACTTGTTTGGTTGAGTGAAGGTTCATGAAAATTACAGGTGGAGTGGTATTGGATATGGAAATAATTTAATACCATAAGGAATATTATTCTCTATTGTTGGAAGAGCCAAACATTAGGAGCAAAATATCATGTCTCGAAAATTTATTTTTCTGTATAAAACATTTTTGGAAATCAGAATTTAAAAATTACTAACAATTTGTTTGCCTGCTTGTAAATTGAGGAAATTGCAGTAATAATGGTCATAGATGTGGCAGGTATGTAATCCATATGGAAGACTGATATTTATAGTTGCAGAGACAAACATTATGAGCAGAAGATTCATGCCTGGGAATTTTATTTTCCTGTATAAAATAGATTTCAGAAATTAATAGTTACAAATTGTTATGTCATGCTAATAGTTTGTGTGGCTGAATGAAAGGTTGAAGAAATTGTAGGGAGAATGGTATTGGGTATGGTAGGGATGTAAGCCCGTTGTTGGTCACTATAATTGCTTATTTAATCTAAACAATCAAGTGCTACATAAATTGTCAACCCAGGGAAGTTTGTTTATTTCAAAGGTAACCACACACTATATATGCTCAATCTCAAAAGCAACCTAGAGTTGTAGTAAAAACTATATTAATCACACTTGCCTTGAAAAAACTGAAGTTCTAACTTGAATTACAGGAAAACAACCTACCTATTGCAGAGCTCAAAGTTTAAATAAATGATTAATTGAAGAATCTTGGATTACATTAAAATAACAACAAGATACTGCAACAGGAAAGACCAACTATTATGTAACCAGAGAACATGACCCTATTCCCAAAGAAGGAATCTTCAGCACCTGTTTCCGTTCATCACACTTCATGAACTCATTGCTTAACTGAAATAATTAACATACACACTGAAGGTTGTCTATCTCTTAACATAGAACATGACCCTATTTCCCAAGCAGGAAACTTCAACACCTGTTTCTAATTAGCACACTTTCATGAACTCATTAATGAACTAAAGGCTAACTATCTCTAACAGAGAATAGGACCCTATTTCCTAAGCAGGAAACTTCAACACCTGTTTTTGATTAGCACACTTTCATAAACTCATTAATGCACTGAAGGCTAACTATCTCTAACAGAGAACATGACCCTATTTCCTAAGCAGGAAACTTCAGCACTTGTTTCTGATGAACTCATTAATGCATTGAAGGCTAATTATCTTAACAAAGAACATGACCCTATTTCCTAAGCAGGAAACTTCAACACCTGTTTCTGATTAACACACTTTCATAAATTCATCAAACAAGATTGCTAACTAAAATGATTAACAGTTACCCAAGCATGAATCACATGAAAACAATGTAATATTCAGTAAAGCAGAGTTTCAAGAAGACAGAGTTCAATAAAGTAGTGTTTCAGCAAAACATAATTTAATCAAGGCATAAATAGAAATCACACTAACACACTACAAATCTAACGGGTGAATCTTGTGAAGAAGGTGGGCCCTCCCTTCTCACAAGATTCCCATGAAACATAGAGGCTAGAGAGAAATGCTCAGAACAGTCTTTTATTCATCTGTCAATGTATTACATTATAATCTGGAGTAAAAACGTCCCTCTATGTAAATCCTTTCTTAATACAAAAACCGAAGCCCCCTCGAATGGTGATTTCCTCTTATTTAAAGAGGAGGATCCCTTCGATACAATTTAATCAACTAATTACAGGTGTACATCTGCGTCCTATTCTTAGTCAGATCGACTTTCTAAACTGGAATAGGATATCCTAGTCTCCCACAACAGGATGCTATTACAAGTGCTGAGTGAGGTGTTGTTGTTGCGGTTGGAGTAACAACTTCTTTATTTGTCTCTTGTTACTGCTATTGTATGTTGTTTCAGCATCGCGAATCGCGGGCTGTTTCAGCCACAGGATTCACGTTTTGACTGTTTCAACACCTCTCAGGCAGCAACGATGGTTGATGCTAGCTCAAGGTGCGGCTGTTGTAGTCAATCTGTGTGGGTTGTTGTTTCAACATCGTTGACCACAGACTGTGTAACTTCTTCTGTGTTTCAACATCGTTGACCACGGACTGTGTAAAAGCTTCTTCTGTGTTTCAGCATCGTCGACCACGGACTGTGTAACAACTTCTTCTGTGTTTCAGCATCGTCGACCACAGACTGTGTAATAGCTTCTTGCTGTTTCAACAACAGGCCTCAATGCTAATCTGCAGTTCGAACTGTTTCAACACTTATACATTTCTGATCAAAGGTTAAGTACGAGAGTAATGTAAAATTATATGCAAAACAGATTAAACATATAGTAGAGAGAAGAGACGTTGTATACCTTTGGAAAGATGGGGTAAAGTGATAATATGAGTTTAAATGTGCATGAAACAAGAGTGTAATGATGGCAAAAAGTATGGGCAAAAAGGTACATTGTGTGGTCCTAATATCCCCCCCCCAACTTAAAATGTTGCATGTCCTCAGGCAACTTCACTCTGAATCAGAGTCTGAATACCAACTCTGAGCGTGCAAGTTACTCAAGCAGTAGCTATGGGAGGTACTGTCTGTTGGAGCTCTGAACCCTTGGATGCGTTGTAACCTTTGCCAAGTTGTTGTTTCTGTCTTCTTAGGCAACTTATAATGGATTTGATATCTCTCTGCTGGCAGCCAGAGGATAGGAAAATAAAACCAGTACCCTATCTAGCTTTCAGCACATTGCTGAACACACTTGATGTAGTTAGGTACCCTGGAGATTGCTATCTCGATATTAGTAGGGCTAAAAGGATTGTGTTCCTGTCTTTTCTCAGTAGATTGCTGCCAAAACAAGTTGTTTTCCTGTAGGGAAACAATCTCTATGGATCTGATGAAGTGTTGACAATCCTGAAGCACTGTTGATTGTAGTTGCTGAACATGTTTAGTCATCCCTGGTTTCTTTAAAAACTGATAATATTTTGTAACAAAGGTGGTTGCATTTTGTGGTTCTAGCCTTATCCAGAGAAGGCGGTTATCCTCATTGTGCTTGGCAGCCAGGAAGTCATCCTGCCATATAATGTGATTGTGGAGAAAGGAGGTGAATGCCCGAATTTGGATGTCACCGACAAGAGGATTAAGGTTAAGCTGCCTGTTCTCAGGGATGGACTCATTATGAAAATATGCCTCACAGAGGAGGTGCTGATCGATAGCAGAGGCTTCTGCAAAGGTTTTGACAAAATCTGTTGGATGTAGCACTGCATGGGGTCCGCCTTCTGTGATTGATTTGATCTGAAACCATGTAAGTCGTTCCATGAGGAACAAGGAGTAATTGCAGGATGGTTTCCTTGCAGCCAATAGCTTTTGTGCCAAGTCAAATATCAGGAGCACTCTGGCTTTTAGCTCTTTGTTCTGTTTCTTAAGGGCACGAGCTCCCTGGCGTGTTTGGTCCAAAGCTTCCCAATTTGAGTAGGTATGATTTATCCAGATTTGTCTGTGTTCCTGTAGGCTTTTGGCCTGTGTAACATCAGACTCTTTTTTCCATTTTTCTATTATTGCCTGCTCATCCCATGGCTGAGTTTGTGTTTCAGCGTTGCAAGTAATAGGCTGAAGTAGGGTCTGAGTTTGTGTTTCAGCGTTGCAAGTGGTAGGTTGAGGTAGGGTCTGAGTGGCTTGTTCCACAAAGGTGTGGATATTGATCTGGCTGGGAGGGGAAAATTATTCAATAGGCAATGTTTGTACATCTTTATTAAAAAAAGCAGGGGTTTCAGATTTGACATTTATTGCAGGCCAGGGTTCAGTCTCAATTTTGGAAGGTCCTGCTGGTTCTTGTGTTTCAGTTGTAGCTGGTTCTTGTGTGACAGCTATAGCTGGTTCTTGTGTAACAACATGTTCTTCTTTTTTGACTGCAAAAGTTGAAGGAACAGGGGGAGATCCTGGCATTGGGATTTGAATTACTTTGTAGCCTGCTTGATAGTAGATGTCCCCACATTGACAACACATATATTCTCTACAAGGATTCTCTGTTGTAGTTCCTTCTGACATGGTCGCTGTGCGAGCTAGGGTGTACAAATTAAGTTCCTTCTCATAGGCTTCCTTTGCTGTGGCTAGCTCTTGCTTGTAGGCTTCCAGTTCAGATTTTAGGAACTCATTTTCTTGTAAAACAGAGGCCATTGTTGGTTCTAGTTGAGGAGTGACTAGTTCTCGTGTAGTAGTCACAACCGCACTAGCTGGTTCTTGTGGAGAAGCTACAGGATCGACAACTACTTCTTGTGTTTCATCTTGTTGATTTAAGGAAAGTAGTGTTGTGGCACCCTGGACCTTTGATTCCTGTATCTCAGTGTCAATATTAGTAGCTGGTTCTTGTGTTTCAGCTGTAGCTGGTTCTTGTGTGGCAGTTATGGATGGTTCTTGTGTTTCATCCACTGAATGAGTAGCTGGTTCTTGTGTTTCAGCTACTAAATGGGTAGCTGGTCCTTGTGTTTCAGCTACGAATTGGGTAGCTGGTTCTTGTGGTTCAGCTACTTGATGAGTAGCTAGTTCTTGTGTTCCAGCTACTTGATTTGAAACAGATGTTTTCGCAACACCCTGAGCATCTGGTTCTTGTGTTTCAGTGCCCGTGGGTGGAATAGGCAAAGATTCCGGGATTTGAGAGGTTGGAGGTGTACGGGCTATTAGTTGGATGGGTTGGGGATTTAGGGCGGTGGTAGTAGTGGTTGCCCTTGTTCGTTTTCTTTGTAAGAAGGGTGGAAATAAAGGAATTTGTTTTCCTTTGCATGGGGGCTTTTCCTCAATGATGGGGCATGGAGAATTATCTGGTTCAGAATCATCACTGAGAATATGAAGGGCAGGAGTGGATGATTCTGGTAAAATGTGGGGCGGGCTTGGTATGGTAGGGGGGTTAATTGGGTTGATTGGGTCTGAAGGCGGACTGTTAGGTATTTCTGGAGAATCTGGAGGGTTTTGTGGTTGTTTTTCTTGAAGATTTTCAGGAATTTCAGCAGCTTCTTGGGGATCTATAGGTGGGTTGTTTAGTGGAGGGTTTTGTTGGGCAAAACCCTTTTGGATAAGAAGTTGAACGAGACGGTGATGGGTGAGTGAAAGGGCGGGATATTTAGCCTTTTTACAGTAGTGCGACATATTTTTGTGACAATTGAGCAGATAATAAGGAATGTTCACCAATCTATTATGCCGTAAATGAGACAACAAGAGAAAATCATGCTAGTAGACTACCTGGTATCAGCCTTCGCAGGTAAGGTAGTGTTTGACGAATTTTGTAACTTCCGGCCATGGGGGCGGCAACGAGCTAAGTTGGACACCCCGACCTTTAAATTCAATTTGTTCCTCTGACAGGAGGAAATCCTGCTGGGCATTCAGGATGATATGTTTGCGGCTGAACAAGAGAATGCCATTGGTAGGGAGACCCAAAACCTGTGCTATATCCTCTTCTGTAACTGAGATTCGAACCCCTTGAACAATGGAATGATCTCCCTAGATATTTTGAGCAAATTGCAGAACCTGTTGTTGATAAAACCCCTGGAGTCTCTGAAAATAACTGAGCCATCCTGCCTGCAGAAAAATTTGATAGGCTACTGGATAGTGTTCTAACAGGGCTGTCGTGGCGGGTGCGTACCGTATAACAGAGCCTCCCATAGCTACCATCTCGGTAAAATACACCGTCATAGAGTTGGGTAACAACTTATGTGCAGAGTAAGTTTTTCGAGTGAAGGCATGCGAATGGTGGTGAGATGAACGAAAGGATGGTAAAATAGGAATGGCGGTGGTGATTTCGTGTGAAATGATGGTATAAAAGTTTGATATGTCCTCCCCCCCCTTCAAGTGCAGCTAATAATGATTTCACTCGAGTGGTCATAATGATTTGGAATCTTCTCATTAACTATAGCTTAACTGAATTACATAAAATTTACATACCTCGCCTTTACCTTCTGATTCGTGCTGTAAACAAAATATAATGCCTGTCCACGATAGTTCTGTAGTGGTCATGGAGGGGAATTTTGATTTGTTAGATGGATTGTATCAAGGATTTGTTGACTGGAAGGACAAAATGCAAAAAAATTATTGACAGAAAATGCCGAAAAGTTGGTGTTTCAGCCGTAGGAAGAACAGAGAAATGTTTGTCGAAGAGTGATGTTGTAGAACACTGCTGAGGAAGTGGTGTTTCAGCAATAGAAAGAAGGGCGAAACAATTGTTGGACGGTGTTGTTTCGTCAATGAAGAAATGTGAAGAACTGCTGAACAATGGTGTTTCAACAATGGGAGAAAATGGCGAGAAAGGTTGCTAACAGTGGTGTTTTAGCAATGGGAAGAAGGGTGAAACAATTGTTGGATGGTGTTGTTTCGTCAATGAAGAAATGTGAAGAACTTTTGAACAGTGGTGTTTCAGCAATGGGAGAAAATGGTGAGAAAGGTTGCTGACAGTGGTGTTTCAGCAATGGATAGAAGGGCAAAATAATTGCAGGATGGTGTTGTTTCGTCAATGAAGAATTGTTGAACAGTGGTGTTTTGGTAATGGGAAAATGGTGAAAAGTTGTTGATAATGGTGTTTCAGCAATGGGGAAAATGGTGAAAGGTTGCTGATAGTGGTGTTTCGGCAATGGGGAAAATGGTGAAAGGTCGCTGACAGTGGTGTTTCAGCAATGGGAAAGTCAAAAAGTTGTTGACAGCGGTGTTTCGGCAATGGGAAAAATGGTGAAAGGTCACTGACAGTGGTGTTTCAGAAATGGGAAAGCTTGCCTCTTCTTTAAGTAGGATCATCCTTCCTTAGTGGGCCTGCGCTTTGATCAGGAATCTGCAAAAATCGATTGTAACATGGTATTTCTTGACAGGGATTATTAGTAAACAAAATCTAATCTAATACTAAAGAAATTATCTTAAAAAAAGAAATTAATCGCAATGAGGGGTAGGAGCCCCCTCTAAAAAGAGGTAATGAGAGTCTGCCACACACGTGGCCTTAAAATATTCTTTTGAGATAGGGTGCTGGTACAGACAGAGCCGGTGACCAATCACAAGTAATGGTGTTTTAGAGTCATCGATTGTGAGGAGCCTTACTGTTCCATTGGGGAAAACAATGTCTACTTCATAGGGTCCAAGCCATCTTGTACGCAGGTTCACTTGAAATTCTTTGAACCGAGAGTCATACAGTAGGGCCCAATTACCGTTTTGGAACTGCTTATTCTTGATAGTTTTGTCATGCCATTTTGATCTTTGTTGTTGAATCATAGTTGTCTGATGAATGACATCTAGTCTTTTCTCATCCAATTCATTAAGCTGCTACAACCTGACTGTCTGTGCATCGGTCAAATCAAGGTTGACAGCTAAAGCAGTCCTTAAGGTTTTGATTTCAAATTCCATAGGAAAGACAACACTCTTTCCATAGACTAATTCATAGGGAGAGAATCCTGTAGTATTTCTCCAGGTAGTTCTGTAGGCCCATAATGCTTCAGGGAGCCTATAGGACCAATCCTTTCTGTTTTCCTTCACTGTTTTTGTGAGAATGGCTTCTATTACTTTGTTTTTTCTTTCCACCTGTCCATTGGCTTGGGGGTGGTATGTTGTAGTCATTCTATGCTGAATATGATATTTTTGAAGGGTGGCTTTAAAACCATGAGAAGTGAAAGGAGGTCCTCCATCTGTAACTAATTCTCTTGGCACTCC
>ML786073.1:275452-309644 GCA_009831015.1 Picea engelmannii | reverse complement strand
CTATTGCAGAGCTCAAAGTTTAAAGAAATGATTAATTGAAGAATCCTGGATTACATTAAAATAACAACAAGATATTGCAACAGGAAAGACCAACTATTCTGTAACCAGAGAACATGACCCTATTCCCAAAGCAGGAATCTTCAACACCTGTTTTCGTTCATCACACTTCATGAACTCATTGCTTAACTGAAATAATTGGCATACACACTGAAGGTTGTCTATCTCTTAACAGAGAACATGACCCTATTTACCAAGCAGGAAACTTCAACACCTGTTTCTAATTAGCACACTTTCATGAACTCATTAATGCACTAAAGGCTAACTATCTCTAACAGAGAACATGACCCTATTTCCTAAGCAGGAAACTTCAACACCTGTTTCTGATTAGCACACTTTCATAAACTCATTAATTCACTGAAGGCTAACTATCTCTAACAGAGAACATGACCCTATTTCCTAAGCAGGAAACTTCAACACCTGTTTCTGATGAACTCATTAATGCATTGAAGGCTAATTATCTTAACAGAGAACAAGACCCTATTTCCTAAGTAGGAAACTTCAACACTTGTTTCTGATTAGCACACTTTCATAAATTCATCAAACAAGATTTCTAGCTAAAATGATTAACAGTTACCCAAGCATGAATCACATGAAAACAATGTAATATTCAGTAAAGCAGAGTTTCAACAAGACAGAGTTCAATAAAGTAGTGTTTCAGCAAAACATAATTTAATCAAGGCATAAACATAAATCACACTAACACACTACAAATCTAACGGGTGAATCTTGTGAAGAAGGTGGGCCCTCCCTTCTCACAAGATTCCCCTGAAATAGAGAGGCTAGAGAGAAATGATCAGAACAGTATTTTATTCATCTGTCAATGTATTACATTACAATCTGGAGTAAAAACGTCCCTCTCTGTAAATCCTTTCTTAATACAAAAACTGAAGCCCCCTCGAATGGTGATTTCTTCTTATTTAAAGAGGAGGATCCCTTCGATACAATTTAATCAACTAATTACAGGTGTACATCTGCGTCCTATTCTTAGTCAGACCGACTTTCTAAACTGGAATAGGATATCCCAGTCTCCTGCAACAGGATGCTATTACAAGTGCTGAGTGAGGTGTTGCTGTTGCAGTTGGAGTAACAGCTTCTTTATTTGTCTCTTGTTACTGTTGTTGTATGTTGTTTCAGCATCGCGAATCGCGAGCTATTTTAGCCATGGGATTCGCGTTTTGACTGTTTCAACACCTCTCAGGCAGCAGCAATGGTTGATGCTAGCTCAAGGTGTGGTTGTTGTAGTCAATCTGTGTGGGTTGTTGTTTCAGCATCGTTGACCACAGACTTTGTAACTGCTTCTGTGTTTCAGCATCGTTGACCACAGACTGTGTAACAACTTCTTTTGTGTTTCAACATCGTCGACCATGGACTGTGTAACAACTTCTTCTGTGTTTCAGCATCGTCGACCACAGACTGTGTAACAACTTCTTGTTGTTTCAGCAACAGGCCTCAATGCTAATCTGCAGTTCAAACTGTTTCAACACTTATACATTTCTGATCAAAGGTTAAGTATGAGAGTAATGTAAAATTATATGCAAAAAAGATTAAACATATAGTAGAGAGAAGAGACGTTGTATACCTTTGGAAAGATGGGGTAAAGTGATACTATGAGTTTAAATGTGCATGAAACAAGAGTGTAATGATGGAAAAAAGTATGGGAAAAAAGTTACATTGTGTGGTCCTAACACCCGTACATAATACTAATTATTGCTTCTACAAGAGCCAAGCTTTATGAGCAAAATCCTCATGCCTAGGGAATTTTATTTCCTGTATATAAGCATATTTGAGTAATTAAATTTTTTTATGATATGATAACAATTGGTTTGGTTGATTGAAGGTTGAGAAAATTATAGGAATATTGGTATTGGTTATGTAATTGTTGTAATCCATAATAAATATTGATGCTTGCAGCTGCAAGAGACAAACAAATTATGAGAAGGAAGCTCATGCTTGGAAATTTTATTTCCTGTATAAAACATATATGACATTTATGATTGAAAATAATTAAAATGATATCGCATGATGACTGTATGTTTGTAATACAGATGAGATGTTGGCTATGGAAGGAGGGTTTCTTGGTTGGAACAACTTCCAGAAATATAAATTCTAAAGATCATTATACATGTTTTGGGTTGAAATGCCTATGTATGCATGTTTTATTTTAGGCCAGATTGCCTATGTATATAAGAAATTGGTTAGATTGCTTGTGCGAATTAAAGGCTAGAGTGCCTAGAATTGTAAGAACATCAGTATGGTGTTGTGCACTGAGGCCAGTGCCAAAATAAGGGGAGGGGGATGTAACATCCCATTTTTTTATCCCTATGACCTAGAATTTATTATGTAAATATGACTTAGGCTGATAACCTGGTAAAGTTGGAAAGGGTCCAAAGTGCCTAGAAATGTAAAACACACACACACACACACACACACACACACACACACACACACACACACACACACACACACACACACATTAATAAAATACATCACTCGATGCAATTTGGACAAGGAAAAGAGATAGGGGGATATGATTCCATGAGAGAGGAGGATAAATGGGGCTAAGTATTTTTATTATATTTTATTTACCATTTTGGTTTTAATTGAGAAAAGGGGTTACATGAGCTTCTTGGGGAGGCCATGTGGTTCTTGGTTCTTGTAATTATATAAACCCTTCATGTGGGTTGTTTGGGGGTTTTTGTTCTTTGTTCTTGGTTCATCCTCCTCACTCTAGCTAATTCGTGTGCTCTTGGTTAGAGCATGGAAATGAATGGATGGAAGAGAAAATCCATTGTGAGATGGTTGTGAGGAATTAGTGATCATTCTAGGTTGGAATGGATGTCTATGGGCATGATATTGATGGTAGTTCTGAAAGAACTATCACATATGAGAATCCTTGGAGTTTCCATCATGGAGATTTACTGACCAGTAGCACTGGAGCCCTGGAGAGATATGGAATAGCCTGAGGGATTGCTTGGCATAGAAATGGGTTCATTTCTTTGGGTTGTGCATACTTAAAGGGAAAGAGAGTTGGAAATTAGAATTGTTGAGTGGTTGGGAAAACTTGAAATCTTATTATCCAACTAGTGTGTGTTTTAGATTTGGCCTAGGACGCATCCTTGTGGATTCATAGCCCTTGCTCGGGGGTGACATGCTTTTGAGAATTTGAACAATATTGTATATGGTTGGGAGGAACGTCCTTGGTCTACAACCATTTGGTGATGGTTTAATTAAAGATAAGTTCTCTATATCTTTTATGTATATTTATATTTCACTGTGTATTATTATTACCACTAAGATTTATATTTATAATGACCCTGCTTGTTGGTTATTGTTGTGCATGGCACGTTGTTCTTTTCTTGGATGGTTTGGCATGAATATTGATATCACATGTGTGGTTATTGCAATTTTTCATGCTTATTTTCGAATTATTTGTTATCATAATTCAAAATCATTTTTGAAGTGTGTTTTTGAGGTAGCGTTCCTAGCATGTGGGTTGTTGGGTATGTTACAAGAGGCAACTAGTTTGAGTCCTTGTAACAGAGCACATGTTTATGCCTTGTTTTTAGTCATATATCCAAGGCTCCATTCAAAGGTATGAGCTAATTTTCTCCTAGGGATATATATTTCCCCTCCCACACTTATGCCTTGGGGTTCTCGTTCGAAGCTCTATAAAAAAGAGAAGAAATGAATTATTCTCAATCTTCCAATTCTCAAATTCATGATAAGACATACAAAGTTGCCATCTGTATCTATGGATATTTTTTTTTTATCAATCCCATAGGAATATAAATTGAATTTATTCCACCATTATTCTTTATCATTTTCAAACTCCTACCTAGTTGAATCCTCCACTCCTTTGACACAGAGATGTTCAACTAGCAGTGATTTTGCTCGCATGGCTACCTATTCAGGAGATTGAAAAAGGTGGTGGAAAATGGATTTATTCCGAGTTAGCCAAACCTTCCAGTAGACATATTTTGGGAGTGCCATCTAGATTCATTTGTAAATTGGTTTTCCTTTAAAGGATCCCTGATACGTAGTATCCCGTTTATCAAAAATACTTTAATAATTTGATGGCTTTCTTAGGTGATGAGCCACTTCTACACACGCATAAGTCCATGCCTTCCCCGTGTAGTCACATTCCAAAAAAAGGTGTTTTGTGATTTCCTCTGTAATTTTTCACATAACACACCAAGAAGTTCCATGAATCCCTCTCCCGTGAATAATTTCTA
Organism: Picea engelmannii; assembly: GCA_009831015.1. Lineage (NCBI taxonomy): Eukaryota > Viridiplantae > Streptophyta > Pinopsida > Pinales > Pinaceae > Picea > Picea engelmannii. Next base: position 305,352 of record ML786073.1, on the reverse strand, counting down.
TTGTGAGAGTTTTTCCATGCTCCAGTGTGCAACAAAAAATGTTTATCTTAGGGAGCATGTCTGCATGCCAAAAAATTTCCCATAGAGAAACCTTTGGTAGGACAGTTTCATTGGTAAACTGATGATGGTAACCCTATTTGACTGTATAATTGGAATTTCCCCACCCTCTGTGATCTTTTAAAGTTGATTCATGTGGAGAACAACCTCTTAAAGAATATTTAAGTAGACTAATAAATGGGTGAAGGTTGGCTAGTGGTTGACCAAGATTCCAACTAGACCAAGAGCCAGAGGGTGAAGAAGATGAGATGTTGAATAAAGTTATTTTATTTTTCTACATCAACCATTTTTTAAGAGGGAGAAGATCCAAGTTGGAAGATAAAGGAGGTTGGCCCATTATACTATTTGTCCATAGATTTATAATCTTTCCATTTCTAGGGATCCAGGTCAATTTAGATGGAAGTATGGGTTGAGAAGGTTTGAGCATCTTATAGATTGGAGATCCTTCTTACGAAATCAAGGGGAAATCCAAGCTTCTTTTTCTAGGACCTTCCAAATATTTTTTATGCATAACTTTTTTCCACCACTTGTACTTTCCATTGATAAACCTCTAAAGAAGTTCATCTCCCAAGGAAAAATTCATCAAAATAGGATCCTTGATTCCAAGTCCTTTGTTAGATGTTTTTGCTCGAACAAGTGTCCAATTAACTAGGTGAAATCACTTTGTATTGGTCTCTCCCCCTTGCCACATAAACTTGTGAATTTCATGTACAAGCTGAGAAGTAATCCCTTTTTGGAGAAAGAAGAGATGAGCATTAATATATTGGCATGACAAAGAGGACTATTTTTATCAGAATTAATCGTCCCATTGGGTTTAAATACTAATCTCCCCAATGATTTAATTTGTTCATTTTAATTACTATTTACTAACAATGTTGTTAAGAGGAAGACATGAGGCTGGTGGGAATACCCAGATAGGTGAAGGACTTCCAATCATCCTTATAAGGGAAGGAGAAGATCCTTGAGATGATTATTATGACTAGCCTACTAGTGTTCCAGGCATAGATTTGACATATATTGTAGTCAATTAGACCCCATGAAACATTTGGGAAGAGTTCCAAAACCCACTTGATTCTAGTTTCCACTATAGTGGAAGATCTACCTAAGAGGATGCTATCATTTGTAAACTGTGAATGGTTGATGCCTTTAACTCTTATTACTTTTTTAATTCTTAAATTTTCTTCCATAATTACATATAGAAGAGGGGAAAGAGGGCATCCTTGTTAAAGTCCTCAACTTGATGTGAAAACATATGTGGGTCTCTCATTGACCAAAGGGAAAATATGAGGGTTGTTGATGTAAGACAAAATCTGTTGAATGAAAGATGAACAAAAGACAAATTTGGTTAGCACATCAGAAATTTAGGAATGACTTACACGATCAAAGGCATTCTCCATATCTATTTTTATGGAATTTTATTTTTCTATTTGATATTTTCTCGAGTGGATTCCTTCTTGCACCAAGATAGTGTTATCCACTATCTTCTTTTGTGCCATAAATCTGCCCTGATTTTTAGAAATGATTTTGGGAAGGAGAAGTTTTAACCTATTTGTGATGAATTTCAGTAGAATATTGTAGGAGGAATTACAAAGGGAGATGGGTTGGAAGTGTGAAAAATTGGAGGGATTGATTTCTTTGGGAACTAGAGCAAGAAAGGTGAAATTTATGGCTCCTCCCATCCTACAGGATTTTTGGACATACCTGAGAATTCTTAAAAGGTCAGATTTGATAAGATGCTAGTAAGAATGATAGAAGTGTATGATGAAGCCATTAGGTCCTGGAGATTTTTCTCGATCAAGGTTCCATATATCTCTCTAAACTTATTCATCCTTTATGATTTGGGTGAGACTCTCGTTGTCATCCTGAGTAATGGAGTTTGGGATGTTTTCTAACATCTTTGCCAATTGTGAAGGATCTGCTTCATTTCCTGTCGTGTATAGACCCTCAAAATGATTAAGTACCACACCCTTTATATCCTCAAAATAATGCAAATTTTCCCCATTTGTTGTTTTAATTTCTTTCACATATTCATTAGCACCTAATCCTTCACTTGTTTGTGAAAGACAAAAGTATTTATGTAGCCAGTTGCCAACCATAAACTTTTGGATTTTAGACACCATGTAATCTCCTCATCTCAAATAGTTTTTTCATAGGATTTGAAAGACTATTTATCCTCCACAATTCGTCTTGAAGTGACTTGTTCAACCTCTATCTTGATTTTCACCTCCAATTTTTGTTTGGTCTTGTGAACTTCTTTGGCTGGGAGGGGTAGTTTTTCTTATCCTAGTCCTTGAGAGAATTTTTGGTCAACTGGATTTTTTGTTCCCAAATGGAGGTAGGAGATCCCTATATCCATATATTCCATGCCTCATATACTATATCCATAACTAGATTTTATTGCAACCACACAAGATAAATCTAAAAGGAAGGGGGTCAAATTGTGACAATTCCTTCATCTCAAGGGTGATAAGTCAATTATTAGAGATCGAACATGGAATGTGTTTTTAGGATATCAGGAATGAATCTTCTAAACAAGAGATTTGGACCAAGAATATGTCTAATATTGCTACACTATGTCCTGGCCCGATTCTTTTGTTTGTCCATGTGTAGATTCCTTTGCTTTGTCTAATATTGGTTAAGTCCCCAAGAGAGCTAAAATCTTATAAAATTTCATGGAAGGGGTATCTGACAATACTCCCTCCACGCTTACCATTCTTCCACAGTGTGGTGTTGAAGTTCCCTTCCATGAAGTTATTTTTCTGGTCAAAAGTTCCATTTAAGGTTGATAAAGAGTCCCAACATTCAACCTTTTCTCCATAATTAATATGCATATATACGTTAATAATTTTATACAACTTCCCTATTTTTTTATGTGTGAACTTGGTCATAATACGATGTTGAGTGTTGAAACCGAATATTATATAGAGAATTTAATTGTTCCATATCATACAAAATCCTCTCGATGCACCTATGGAGCTAATAGCTCGACCATCATTGCCTTTCCAATGCATTTTGCTTGACTTAGGGGCATAATTTACCTTGAGTTTTGTTTCCCAGAGTAGAAGTATCATAGGTATTTCCACTCTGATTAGGTCCTTTATTTATTCCATTTATTCTTACTTCTAAGTCCCCTACAATTCCAAGAAATTGTCTTCATCATCATTTTTTACCATATTTGTGAGATCCTTCAGTTGGAGGATGAAAACCACCTTGATTCCTAGTTCAAATACATACCTATAGTTTTGTAGAAGTAAGGGCCGCTATAAAAAACTAGGTCCCAATCCTCTTTAGTTTCAAATAGGAAGGCATAAATCCCTCATTCATAGAAAAATGGGTCATTTTTCCTTTGACCAAGGGCTCCCAAATATTTTGAATCTACATTTCCATTTCTTTGGGAGACAACCATAACCTATTAAATTTCCAAATCAGGCCTTTTTAAAAAAAAATCATAGCTATCTGATAGGAGATAGGAGGGAGCAGAACTTCAGGAGTGGCTTCATATTTTTTGAAAAGATAGGTTGGCGCCAATTTCATGGAGTTTCCCAGGTCTAAAAAAAAATCCTGAAAGATTAAATATCATAAAAAGGAGGGGAACTCCCACTCCCCTTGATAGCCTCTATCATGGGTGTAGTCAGATCCATAGTTGGAGGCTATGGTTTTTGCAGAGCATGCTCAAAATATAAAAACGATTGGAAAATTAGTGATAAAATGCATTGACATCCAAGACCTATAAAAGATGCATCATTTTAGTGTCAATGTAATTTTTAGACCTATGAAGTAAATCAATGCATATAGATTCTTAGGAAAAGAAAAATTTAATCAATGGCTCATATACATAGTACACAAAGATTTATACCGGAAACCCTCAACTAAGGAAAACCTCTCTTATATTCATTATATAGAATTTCACCATTCACCATACAATATATAAAATGTTTTTAGGTATTTCGTAGATACCAAAATCCTAATCCCTTAATCTGGGATTAATTTAGAAAACTGCTAAAAATAGCAAAATCACCCAAAAAAAAAAATCGGGGCGCTGCCCCAAACACTGGGCGTAACCAGGGGGGGCCATACCTGGACCCCCTAGGAAGTGTTCGACACACACGACACAAAAAGCACTACTATAGGAATCTTCAGAAGAAGTTGTCGAATCTGACACACCCACACACACACATGCAAAGAATATAACACATACCCAACATTCTTCCACTTGTTGTTTTCTTTGCATCCAGGGGTCCACAGGATTATATAGTCAACAATCCAAGGCAGCAATGCCCATTGTTACTCTACACTAGGAGAGATTTTTTTTGCTCATAGACTTTGTCAATGAATCTGCAACATTCTTCAAAGTGTCAACCTTTTCCGGCAACATCTTGTTTTCCTCAACCATGTCTCTCACAAAGTGATACTAAACATCAATATGCTTTTTCTTCGAATGATAAGTTGGGTTATTTGCTAGGAATATTGCATTCTAACTATCACAATCTAATCTCACTTCTTGTTGTACCAACCCAATACGTGAACACAATCTCTGTAACCATACTGCTTCCTTGCTTGCATGAGTGGCATCCATTAAAGTCTGCAGTCTTTGATGCCACAACATGGTCTTCTTTTCAGGGACAATATTGGTCTTTTCTCCTTCATTTCTCTGTTCAGGGACAACAAAACTATTACATACATTAGTATAATTGCTTCCCAACAACTTGTACAGAGTTCCACACCAAACTCCCCTCATCAACACCATTTCTCCTCGTACCATCTTGTAAGCAACCTTTCCCAATACAGTATCCACTCCTGCATCATCCAACTTGCTTTCATATATTAGGCTCCTGGCTAGTTTTGGAATGTACAGAACCCCAGGGAGAGTTCTAATCCTTCCATATTTTAGCAGCAACTTAACCCTTCCACGTCCCATGATTTTTGTTTTTGAGTCATCTCCTAGGAATACATCACCACCATCATATTTTTCATATTCAGAGAACCCCTCCCTATGAGGAGTCATATGGTATGATGCACCTGAGTCGATCAACCATACATCATGGTCTACATTTCTACCTGTAGATGCCAGGTAAACATCAACTCCTTCTTCAGTGGAGGTTTTCACCTCTGTGGAAGAGGTGCTATCATATCCCTTTGGTTTTTCAACCTTCTTAGACTTTCAATCTTTCTTATAATGCCCTGTTTTACCACACTTCCATCATTTCCTCAAATATTTTCCTAGAGACTTATATCTACCTGTATATTTAGATCTTGCCCCCCAAAGGCTTACCAAGATTTTTGTCTTGGTTACGACCTCTTACAAATAAAGCATCTGTGTTATGACTATCCATTCTTTTCCACCTCATCTCTTCAGATAACAAGGATGAAACTACATCCTCATACTTCAATGTAGATTGAGTGGTAATACCAATTGCTACAACTAGATTATACCAAGAGTCTGGCAAAGAACATAACAAAGTAATACATGTATCTTCTTCTGCAATCATAATATTAACAGAGACAAGTTCACGTACCATAGTATTAAAGGCATTTAGATTTTCTGTCACAGAATCTCCATCTTCCATCCTAAGATGATACAACTTCTTTCGAAGAAACAACTTTTTTACCAGGGACTTTGATTGATACAAATTCCCTAACTTATCCCATAGTTCCTTGGTTGTAGATTCTCCCGAGACATTCAACAACACCAAATCTACCAGGCAAAGTCAAATAGTACTCCTTGCTCTTCTATCCAACTTCTCCCAATCTTCCTTTGACATACCAGTAGGTGGTGTACTAGTAGTTTGTGTACTAGTAGGTTGTGTACCAGTTGTCTGTGTGCTAGTAGGTTGCGTACCAGTAATTTGTGTACCGGGATCCACATCGATTCATTGTTCTTTGTTTACAAGAAGGTCCTCCATCTTGAGCTTCCATAGATCAAAGTTTTTACCATTGAAATTCTCTATCTCGATTTTAGAAGAGCTCGCCATTCCTCTTTATACACTCTAATAACCATTGCAAAAGCTCCCACTAAACCTATGTTTATCACAGACCCAAGGTAAACTTGATCTATCAAGACCGAGCCAAAACCTTAACAACAAAGGCATCCCTCTGAAACAAAAACGAGCTCTAATATCACATGTAAGTTTTAGACCTGTGAAGTAAAGCAATGCATATAGATTCTTAAGCAAAACATAATTTAATCAATGACTCATACACATAATACACAAAGATTTATACCGGAAACCCTCAACCGGGGAAAACCTCTCTTATATTCATTATATCGAATTTCACCGTACACCATACAATATATACAATGTTTTTAGGTATTTCGTAGATACCAAAACCCTAATCCCTTAATCTGGGATAAATTTAGAAAACCGCTAAAAATACTTGGCCCCCCCTGGGAACCCCCTAGGAAGAGCCCGATGCACACGACACAAAGAGAACTACTAGAGGGATCATCAGATGCAGTTGTCGAATCTGACGCACCCACACACACACATGCAAAAAATATAGCACATACCCAACAAAAGTCACTTCACTTCAACGTCAAAACTGAAACAAAAATATTATTAATGATTTAATGATTTTTATTTTTTTTATTGTTGTTGTTTTTAATTTTATCATCATCATCATCATCATCATTGTCATCATCATTACTATTCAATTAATATTTTTATAATATTTAAATATTGAACCCATAGATAGGGTGATAAGGGCTGTGTTACAATCATGAAGAGAGTTTCAATGGGTATAGGTGATATCCAAGCCAAGAGGCACATGGTAGGAATTCAATGTTCATCTCTAGTGATGAGGATGAAAATTTAGAGAAGGTTTGGGTATGAAAGGATGGGGGTTAACATAGGTAGTAGTAAGGGGTTAAGGTTGCTTTCTTCAAGTGTCACCAATGGTACCACTCATCAATTGGGAGACATTATGACTAGTGTTAGAACCCTCAAGGAAATGCACTAGCATCTTATGGAGGAAAGTGGGCTTGTAAGGTGCAACATGCTCTAGTATTTCATTCCCTACATTTATAAGTATGCATTTATAATTTTGGGTCTATGTTTATCGAGTGTTACTGAAGCATTGAGGGTCCTACCGGGTGAATATTCGACCCTCTTAACTTCCAACCCAAGGGATTTACACTCCATCTTCCCTAATATTTATTCTCCAGTAGTCTTAGAGTCTCCCCTAAAGAGAATCCACCTTCCTCCATCATATAGAATCCAAACCTATCTCTAGAATGATTCAACATTGTATCTCCCATTCCATTCCCAGAGATCAATTTGCATAAATTTTACCATGCCTGAAAGGTGACGAAAAGGAAAGGCTCTTATAGTGGATAATCACTCTATAAAACCCACTAGAAGAGGTTGACTAAGGCAATGCAGGCCAACTCCCATCAAACTCACCAAAGAGGAAAGATAAAATAGAGAGATGATGTTGAGATACTATAAAGGTTTTTAAGCTAGCATCAATGTTGAGGTGGAGGAAATGGAACATAGAGTCAGGGAGAAAAAGGAAAAACCTCATTCAAAGACATTATTGTAGAAATTATGTATTGGATCTCAAACACATTCTTTTCTTGAAGCCATGGCATGAAATACTTTAGTTAAATCGACTTCTATTGTAAAATTAAATCCACCGTAGCTCAATTGGTAGAGTAGTAGAGCTCCAATTAGATCATAACATTATCCAAGAAAGGGTGAAGGAGATATGTGTACAAAAAATCCTTGATAGACTGTATTTATTGAATAAGAATTATGAATCCCTAGTCAAATTCCTTTGGAATATGGATACATTTGGGCAGGCAAAGGAAGAGGAAAAAAATGGTGTAAAGACAAAGAAACCAACTACCTCTAGCTAGGTAATCATTCATGTCAATTTAGACACTAAATATGAGGACTATGTTCTATCATATCAACTCTCCATTCCCTCCTAATTCCCCCCTAATGATAATCAACTATCGCAACCTTAATAGGCTTAGCTTATCTAGTGTTTTATTTACAGGTTTTGACATATTTCAGTGTAGTAAAAATCTATTAAAGAACAATGCTCCTTATGTAGACATTACAAGTAGAGTGATTATTGTTTGAACCATTGTAGTCATGGTTATGCAATGTTCCTTAACCATTAATCTTGAAACACAAACAAGTAATACAGAGAATACAATTGCAATAACTAGATACAAGAGACAATGAGATGGAAAATGTAAAATATACCTTTGTATTAGGATAATCCAAAGAAGGAAACAATATTCACTTGCCTCTTAAGGTGGGGATTGTTTGGTATGTGTTATATTATATTCTTTGCATGTGTGTGTGTGTGTGTGGGGGGGGGGTGTCAGATTTGACGATCCCATCGCTATTTTTAGCAGTTTTCTAAATTAATCCTTTACTAATGGATATTAATCATTTACTAATGGATTAGGGTTTCGATAACTGCAGAATACTTAAATTATTGTATATATTGTATTATGAATGGTGAAATTAATACAATGAAGAGTTGAGAGGTGAAACACCAAGGAAGGTTAGTTTCCTCCCAGTTAATGGTTTCCAGTGTAAATATCTATGTACTGTGTGTATGAGCCATTGATTAATTTATGTTTTTCTTAAGAATATGTATGCATTTATTTACTTCATAGGTTTAAGACTTATAGGGAAAATTTTCACCAAGCAGATTTCCAAATACAACAACACAAGACAAATATTTCATAACCTCCATTATTTTTAAATAACTTTTCAATAGAAAAATACCTAACTACTTGTGGTCTCGTCACTAATGGGTACCAACTACCTAGTGGGGCTTATAAAGTGGACCCTTTTACGTGAAATAACTATCCACTACTATCATATGGGCCTTATTCAAATAGGATCTGCATACAAAAATTTACTAACTCTTAGGTAGCCTAAAGTTGGTAGGTTACAATAGGACCTTAACATGCCCTCTGTATTCAAACACAATGTTTTCCTCAAGGCTGAAGATGATGAAATTGTTGTAGAATTGTGGTTGGTTCTTATGTGGCATCCTTAGTTGGCATGTATTTTCACTAGATCAATGATCCATATTATTTTGAGAACAACATGAAGGAAGAAATATAAAAGAGATATAACAAGGAAATGAGCAAAGACATTGCAAGGAACTCAGTAATACATTAGAACTCAAATTCTATTAACGATTGTCTGGAATAAAAAATATTGTAAAATGCAAAGCACGCAAGCTAGCTAGAATGGTGGTAGCTTATCTCCGAAGAGAGATGTGTCAGCTTCGCTCATTTGTAAGAAGTTGATTACAATGAGGCTCCAAAATCATTTTTAACATAAATATTAAATGATAAAATCCTATACATCCAAAATTGTAACCCCTAAATATGAAACACCAAAAGGAAGGCTTGTGGACCTCGATGGGGGTAGTTGATACGTCAAATTCCCGAGGGCACAACTTTTGCATATGATCTCTATTTTGGGTGATTAGTACCCCCTCGAAAAGGTATATTCGATGAGTACACATTATAAATGGACTATACATCCTAATAGGGATTTATTGGGTGCCTCCAAGTCAAAAAAATGTTGTTTAGGGCCTCAAAACGGCCCCAAAAGTTTGGGACCAGAAAAAGTGTTGAAAACCTGCCAAGATGAAAATTGTAATTTGAGTCAATGGAATAGGTGGGCGGCCACCAATATCCACCTGGATCATTCTTTCCCCCTTATGAAGAAATGGTCTCCATTTCATCAAGTTCCTCCATTATATGGGGAAACGTTTGTTGAATCTGACTCCTGGTGAGCCACTTGCCTTGATGAAGAAATTGCCCTGCTTTGACAACCTGATAGAGATGGATGTTTTGTTGGTGGGTTCCCTTCATATTGATTTCCATGATCCGATCAACTATCTCTTTTTCAATGCAATTAGGATTGAGTTTTGTAGGGTCCAAGTGCTCGAACGCGTTTGAAGTGTCCAGGAGAGGTGGAAAATATGATCGAAGCAGTTCCACATTAAATGCCTCATGAAAGCCAAAGAAAAGGGGAATACTTGATTCAAAATCATTCTCACCCACAACCTTGTTGATGGTGTAAGGCCTATATCAGAGTGGGCGTAGCTTTCAATGGGGTCCAGTAAGGCATTCTTTCTGAAAATGAAACCATACCTTATCTCCCACTCGAAACTTGTGTGGTACCCGATGTTGATCGTGGCACTTCTTGTACTTGGTATAGGATTTCTAAAAAATATCATAAACTTGTTGTTGGATGTGTTGGATTTGATCAACAAATTTTCCTACTCAATTAGCCTCAGTCTAAGCATGGGAGGACTCTTCCTATGCAGCTGCAATGGGTAGAGCTACGTCAATGGGGGCCGATGAATGGAACCCCAAGAACACCTGAAAAGGGTTTTGGCCAATATATTTGTGGATGGATATGTTGTAGCTATGTTGAATATAAGTAAGGATTTCATCCCATGTGCATGTATGTTTGGAATTATACCTCCTAAGGATATGGACAATCATCATGTTGACTACCTATGTTTTTTCATTAGTTTATGGGTGGAAGGTAGTCGATTTGGTCAGTTTTGTGTCAATCATTGACCATAGGATGGAGCAAAAAGTACTCAGGGACCTACTCTCTCAATCTAACATAATGGTCCATGGGATCCCAAAATGAACCCAAATTTTTTAAAAGAAGAGATTGACGATAGCCTCAACTATGATATTTTCTTGCAGGATTCCAAAACTTCCATCTTAGGGAATCAATCAATGACCATGAAGACATAGTCGTTACCATGCTTGGTTGAAGGCAGACCAGACATGTAATCCATGGAGATGGACTCCCAAGGCCTATATGGAGTAGAAAGAGGAGTGTATAGCCCTTGTTTCTTGATGGTGGTCTTGGAAATGGCATAGGTGGTGAAGGATCTGATGTACTTTCATACATATTTTCAAAGCTTTGGCTAATAAAAATTCTTTTGAATCATTGCCATTGTTTTATCTACAAAAAAATGTCCTTTTCCCGACTGTAATGAGATTCCAAGATCATCTTTGCACTCTAGATTGAAGGAACACTTAGATGGCTCAGATGGAATATAAATCCATCTTGGATATGAAAGTATGGAACTGTTTTTCATGTTCTCAATGTCTTATAGGCAAAAACAAAGTCAAAGTCAATATTGTATAATTGTGGCCACTCGGACATCTCATGCCCATAGGAGTTAATAATTGTAGTTAGTTCCACAACCAAGGGTCAACTGAGGCAATCTCTGACATGGTTGGTGCTTCCCTTCTTGTAGTTGATCTTCAAGTGGAATTGATGCAGGTACATGGACCACTTCCTATGGAGGTCATTTTGTAACTTTCCTTATGTCTGCATGAATTGTAGAGGCTTGTGATCAGTGTGGATGATTGTTTCCTTCCCTAGAAAGCAATGCTTCCACTTTCGACATTCCTGCTCAATGGAGTACATATCTTTTTCATAGGTGGAGTATCTGAGAACAACATCAAATAGTGTTTCATTTTGTTTCACTGGTTGTCCTAGGACTGGACATCCTTGCTCTATCCTTTTCCTTGGGAGTTAAGGCCACCCTTACCAGGCTTATGTTGTGATGGATTTATGGAACCAAAATCTTTCTTATTATTTTTCTTGAACTTCTACTTGATATTGACAACATATCAGTAAGCGACTCCTAGTGAGGAGATGTTGATGAACTCCATATCTGTTTGGATGTACCTGTGTAGGCCACTACGGTACTTTAAAACTAGGTGTCACTCATAGTATTTAATACCAATATTTTTGTTCAAGGTATGGAATATGTTGGAATACTCTAACACCATCTAGTCGGTATCTTGACGTAGAGTTTTCCATCTCTTGTATTGGTCATAATAGTTTTCAAAAGGGTAGTACTTCTCCTTGAGGTCACCAACAAAATTTTCCCAAGTGGGTCCTCACCCAAACCTTGCAGACTCATCCTCAACATGTTACTCATAGTAATTCTCGCACCAATATCTAACATGGGGAAGGTCCTTAAGGAGCGCGAAGGTGATATTTTCACTGTTGGAAAAATTTTGGACAAAGAAATAACCCTCTAGCAAACTTAACCATTTTTCTAAAGTGTCGGCATCTATCTAGCCTTCAAATAAAGGAATATCAAAGTTAACGCATACCTTAAAGGGCGTCACACCTCTAAAGTGATTGTTGGTTGAAGGTGCCTCGGTTGTTGTTGGAAACCGTCGAAGGATCTGTGTGAAATTATCCATCGTCTCGTTCCTCTATCGCGGGATGGCTTCCTCAAGCAACAATTTGATAGGATCTCTTGATTTGTCATCCCTCTTTTATTCTGCCATGTGAGGTTTCTTGGGTGGGTGAGAGTGGTTATCCTCAAGAGAAACAAGATCGAGACCCAATTCTCTATACCCTGACCTCATTGGGGACATGCACTAAGAACGACAAGGAGAAAAATGCTCTGATACCACTGATCCATATTATTTTGAGAAAGACATGAAGGAAGAAATATAACAAAGATATAACAAGGAAATGAAAATATATATTGCAATAAACACAGTAATACAGTAAAACTCGGATTCTATTAATGACTATCTGGAATACAAAAGACAATAAAATGAAAATCACACAAGCTAGCTAGAATGATGGTAGATTATCTCTAAAGAGAGATGTGTCAGCTACTCTCATTCAAAAGAATATGATTGCAATGAGGCTCCAAAATCCTTTTTAAGATAAAGCATAAATGAGAAATCCCTAAACATCCAAAACCCTAATCTCAAAAGATGAAACGCCAAAAGGTTTGTGGGACTCAATGGGGGTAGTTGATACGTCAAATTCCCGAGGGAACAACTTTTGCATACTATCTCTGTTTGGGGTGCTCACTACCCCATCAGAAAAGTCTAGCCAACGAGTACACATTAAAAATGGCCCAATACATCCCAACGAGGATATAGGGTGTTGCAAAGTAAAAAAAAACGTCATTAGGGCCTTAAAATGGACCCAGAAGTTTGGGACCTGGAAAACTAACAAAAAATTTCCAAGATGGAATCTATAAATTGAGCCAATGGAATAGGTAGGAAACCATTAATTTCCACTTGGATAAATCAACACTTTATGGATCATGTGTTGGCACAATTGATGCTCTTTGGTATCCAATACTAATTCTGGTTGAAGCCAAATGAAGCCTTCTTCATCAAGTTTTGGTATGTTGGTTTGTGCCTTGCACTTTGATCCCACAACCCTCTTTAGACAAGACACATAAAATATTGGATGAATCTTCGACTAGGATGGAGGATCCAATTTGTAGGTCACTTGTCCAATGCACTAGATTATCTCAGACGGTCCATAGAACTTTGGTGCTAATTTTGAGGTGTTTTATCTTTTATTGATGTTTTCTTATAGGGATGAAGACAAAGAAACACTCGATCCCCTTCTACAAAAGAACGTTCAGAGCAATTTTGTTCCACTTACTGCTTCATTCTATTTTATTCCTCGACTAAACTGTCATTCAATATGTAGAAAATGACTTCTCTAATTGGGAGTGTTTGATCCACTACCTGAACCTTGGAGGTTCCTAGTAAATATAAAGTGACGGACAATGGTTTTTGGCCATAGACTGCTTCATATGGGGTCATTCTTTTAGCTCCATGATAGGAGGTATTTTACCACCATTCTACAAGGGGAAGCCATTATTCCCATTGGTGTGGTTATTTAGAAGCAAATCATTTCAAATAAGTTTCTAAGCACTTGTTGACTACTTAAATTTAACCATATTTTTGGGGGTGATATGAAATTATCATTTTCAACTGGCTACCCTATAGTTTAAACAACTCTTGCTGAAATTTGATGGTGAAGGTAGGGTCCCTATCTAAGAAAATCGAAGTGGCCATGCCATGTAACTTAAAAATATGATACAAGAATATTTCGGCAACTAAGGAGGGGGAAATGGATGTGGAAAGGAAAAAAAATGAGCCTATTTGGAGAGATGATCGGCTACCACCATGATCATGTAATTGTTTCCCACTCTTGGAAGTCCCACTATAAAATCCATAGAGATAACAATGCATATGCATGTTGGGATTAATAGTGATTGTAATGCCCTTGGAATCATTACTACCTCACCCTTGTTTATTTGACAAGTGTCACAAGTTGCCACCAAATATTGAATGCCATTTTTCATTCCTTCCCGAAAGAATGAGATCTTAGTTCTTTCATATGTTTTCTAAAATCTAGTGTGACTTGTTGTAAGAGATGAATAAAAATTTTCCAAGGTCCTTTGTTTTAAGGAATAATTCTTTACTAGAACAACACATCCTTTATATTGCAATGTATCTAGTTTCCATGTATACCCTTTAGTATGGTTGGGATATTCTCAAAGCACGTGGATGACTTGAATAATAATGTCATTTTCCAACCATTCTTGATAGGCTTCTTGAGCCAACCTGTAATGGATAAAGATAAGGCAAAGAGGGATCCACCCTCAAATTATCGAGATAAAGAATAAACAACCACATTTTCTTTACACTTATTATATATAGTCTCATAATCATAACATAGAATCTTGGTCACCCATGCATGTTACTCTAGTGATGATAACCTTTGTTCGATAAAGTAATTCAGACTATGATGGTCAATCTTGATTTGAAAATTCCACCCTATGAGACATGGACACCACATCTCTACTGCATGTAGGATGCTCATCCTCTATTTCGCATATATGGATTTATCCAAGTTGCAGTCACATGACTGCTTACTAGAGAATTCCAAGGGGCACCCTTCTTGCATTAAAACCACACCAAGACCTCTACCCGAGATATCATATTTAAGGAATTTTTATTTTGTAAAATATAATATTAATAATACTAGAATTGTGCACATGAAATCCTTTAAAGTGGAAGAAGGATTGCTTGGGTGCTTTGCTTCATACAAAGGCATTTTTTTTAGCAAGGATGTTAGGGAAGTTACAATATTCCCATAATTTCTTACAAACTTCTTGTAGTATCTGGTAATTCCTAAGAACCCATAGAGGGTTTTCAATGTCTTCGGTTGGGGCCATTCTTGCATAGCCACAATTGTTTTGGGATCTACTCTTATTCCATCCTTGCTGATAATGTGCCCTAGGTATTCAAGCTCTGAAGACCCAAAAGAGAATTTGGAGTGTTTCGGGAATAGTTAGTGGTCCTTTAGGAGTTGCAAGGCTCTATCTAAATTCTCAATGTGAGAGTCCTAGATTTTGTTGTAGATCAAGATATCATCAAAAAATACCAACCCAAAATTGAGTAGAAAGAGTGAAAACAAATTGTTCATAAAGGTGGATGGAGCATTGCAAAGGCTAAAGTGCATCACTAAAAAATCATAATGACCCTCATGTGTGGAAGAGGTTGTATTCGAGATGTCCACCTCTTTCATTTGGATTTGGTGGTAGCCAAAATGCATGTCTATTTTGGTGAGAAACTTGGCTTCGTGAAGTTCATCCAAAAGATCATCAATAACTTGGATGGGGAACTTGTCTTTTATGGTTAATTTATTGAGGACTTGGAAATCAGGACATGTGCACCAATTACCTTCCTTATTTAATAACATGACCATCAATGATGCATAGGGACTAGTACTAGGATGTATGAATCCAACCTCGAGTAGTTCCTGGATGATCTTTTTTATCTCATTCTTCTATGAAAATGGGTTATTATAAGGATGTACATTTGGTGGTAGGATACTAGGAATTAGTGGAATCCCACGGTCATTCTCTCCTCATGAAGGTGGTAACCCTTGGGTGTTTCAAATACCTATTGATGTTTAGATAGGACCAACTGCAAATCATCATGAATATCTTATCTGGCGTGTCCACTACTTGTATGAAAATGAACTATGCAATAATTCATGAGTGTCATTTCTTCAATAACTTCACCATGTGATGGGAGGTGATAATTTCATGGGAACTGGGTGTAAGTCCTTTGAGGGTATGTTTTCACATATTATTGAAGCTTATGTATAAATCCTGGAAAACCATGGTGATCGATCCCAAAGTGCCTAGCCATTTCTCCCTAAGAACTACATCACAACCACCCATGTCAATGAAACACCATGTGGGTTTTGAGATGAAACTCACTCATTTTTAGTTTCATATTTTCACATCATCCACCACATTTCATCATGCCTTTATTGGAAATCATAATTTTAAAATTAGGTATAGGATGGACATAACAATGGGTTTCCTCATCCACTCTCTTACGAATAAAATTTTGGATGCTACCATTGTCAATCAATACAATCACTTTGTAATTTCTTATATAACCAATCAAATTAAATGTTTGGGGTGTTGAGAAATCAGATAAAGCATGGAGGGAAATTTGGGGTTCCTTGCAAGGATCTTGAAAATTGGTTTCCTCTTTAGTTGGTGTGGTATTTTCCAACTCAGGTTCTGGAGAGTCTTCGGTAGATATGTCTTTTGAGTGATCATTTGGGGGAACACCCAATTGGAATAAGTTATATTCTTTACATTTGTTCCCTTTGAAATATCACTCATCACAATTATAACAAAGATATAGGTGTTGGAGTTCTGCCATTCTTCTAGAGATAACTTTTGGATTTAGAATGGTTGTGAGTTGGAGGAGTTGGGGTTAGTCACCATAGGGGGGATATGGTGAGAGTTGAATAAAGTATCTTGGTTTGTTCATTTATCACTGTCTTATCTTATTTATCTTTTTCATAGGATTCCAACCATGTTTTGGGTGATGCATAATGATGTGTGCTCAATCTACTTCCTTGATACCATTGATTAAAAATTCTTGAAAAAATGAATCAAACATGACCTTTGTACAAATTTCCAATTGCTCAAAGGTAGTAATATAGTCCATAACTTCATTGGTTTGGCGTAATTTTGTTAAGCGTCACAAATGATGAGTGCCATATTAAAAATGAGCATAAAGTATTTTCACAAATTTGTTCCAGGGAATGTAGCCTTTATAAGTATTCTTATACCATTTCCACCACTACCAAAATTCAACATCCAAATATATGACCCCCACTTTTCATTTTTGTAGGTCATCAATAATGTCATGGGGATAAATAGTGTTCCATTTGGGTAACCCACTCTAAGGGATCACACCCATCAAATTTATTCATGTCGACCTTTGGAAAATAATACCATGAATTGCGATCCTCAAAGTGTGGGAGGTTGTTATATTGAAACAATGTGTGCATGGTCGACACTTCTTGGGTTGGGAATTCATCCTTGGTTGGATTAATGTTTGGAACTAGTATACTAATATTCAAGTGGGAACCTAAAAATTTCAAGAATTCACCATGTGAATTCATTTTTTCATTCATAGAATTCAGTGTAGAGTCAATGCCAACAACCTTCACATCTATACCTTGGCATTGCGTGATTTGGACTGGTTATTATTTCTCTGAGTTCGTCATGTTGTGAGTCTAAACCATGGGACCACCAAATATTTTGTGGAAGTAATATTCTCCACCTATCTCACTGTGATCACTGACATGAAAGGAGTCTATTTAGATATACCTCGATCCTTGTACTATCAGGTCCATGCAAAAGGGGTTATTTGAGAGGGGGATCCAAGCGATCAACATGACACTAGGAATATTTTAAGATAAGTATCTTGTAATGGTGTTGATAAACCCCATGATTTTTTTTTCCTTTATGAGTAATACTCTTGTGCGAGTATTACTCCCAGCTGATTATTACTATAGTTATTGAATCTCCAAATTCATGCTAGATGAAAAGATGTAGGAATTATTCTTCCTACCTGTAGAGGCTGGGGTTTGCAAGGTCCTAGAGACAAATGAGTGCCATGTTATGTATCTCTTTGTTATACTTGTGGGGTCTAACAATAATCCTCAACCCAATATCTAATGGAACTAACTAAGGAGGTTCAATCATGCCCTTAGCCATACTACTCGACTACCGAGGTACTAGAGAGTAATTTCCCAAATTGTTGTTCTTGGTGTACTATATAAAAAAGATGGTCGATCAATTTATATAGAGTTGATTTTAAGTATATCCAGGGGACTTGTGATATACCCAAAGGTACATGGAAGTGATCTTTTATATACAGGTGTTGTCTAATGTGGTACTACTCGAAAGGGTACCAACAGAGGTTACAAGGGTGCCCAACCAGGTGACACAACTTGTATTTTCTATGTTTATTCTTCTGGGACCATATTTTTACCCATTGAATGACAGATCTATTTGGTATTTAAAACATCAAAGCATATCTCTTTCCTATTTGTTTTTCTAAAAATTGGAGGTGCATGGATTATGAAAGAGCTCTCATACCACTTATAGTGTTCCTTAACTCTTAAAATTGAAACACAACCAAGTAATATAGATAATATAATTGCAGTAACCAAATACAAGAGACAATAATATGGAAAATGTAAAATATACCTTTGTATTAAGATAATCCAAAGAAGGAAACAATGTTCATTTTCCTCTTAAGGTGGGGTGACCTTTCACTGACCAGAGCTCCAAATACAACAACAAAAGACACATATTCCATAGTCTCCTATCTCTTTAAATATATTATTAATAGCAAAAACCCTAACTACTTGTGGTCCCATCATTGACGGGTACAAGCTACCTAGTGGACTTTATAAAGTGGACCTTTCTACATGAAATAACTATTCACTACTATCTAATGGGCCTTATTCAAAGAGGATGGCCACTTAAAACAATTGTCTAATGCCTAGGTATCCTAAAGTAGGGAGGTTAGGGCCCTAACATTTCCCCAGTGGAAAGTTGCATTCGAAACTTCCCATAAACATTTTGTGTATTATTAACATAATAGAATGGTAACTTACAATAAATAAATAAATAAATTTTGTTGAGATTGATGATTTGTATTTTACATTTTACAAATCATAAGAGAAAAAATCATGTATATATAAATGCAATAATCCACTACCATTATATCAATTTCACACCATGGATGAAAAAAACCATGTAGATATAAACACAATGATGAAATTTTAAAATATATTGTAAATTAACTAGGTAATATTTTATGCCTATAAACAAATGGTACACTGCCACCCTAGTGAAATCTCAACTTTGTATACAACATTGCATGCAAAAATATGTACACATATATTAGAACATGAAATGAATTTCATGTCAGATGTTGATTGAAATATTTTCATTTCTCCTAATCTTTTTAGCACTCCTCATACTCAATCTACGAAGAAAATAATAAAATAACATAGTTAAATAAAACAAAAAAAAATCACTAACATGTAAAGATGCAATAAAAACATATAGGTTAATCAATTGTGAGTACCCTATGATTCCTCTAATCCACTCTAATCATAATCAATGTGGAATAATATACTATATGTTTCAATCAATAAATGAATAATTCCAACTATATATAAGTTTAAAAACAAGCACATAATTAACAATTAATTACTTGGGGCATGAGCTCCAAAACTTCTACCATTCTTTAGTAACTATTCCATAGGGAATGCTTTGATTCTTCCTTAGTGACCTCATAACTATAGTCATTTAACTATAGAAAATAAATGAAAACCATATTTAATAATCACATATATCAAGCTAGTATATTAGCATAATAAATGAGATTATATTGATAAACTTACAAAGTGACCTTTAATTGAGAGCCCCCTTCCCTAACCTGAAGTATGTGTAATTGTTAATTACTTTGTATCTATTCATGCATGTACATAAGATAATATAAGATCATATAAGTTTATCAATTTATGACAAATGATCACAATAATATGTCAATGGTACTAAAATACTACATCTAAGAAAAATAACAAGTTAAAAATAACCAAAATAAATAACCACAAGCATATATTATTTATTACCTTTGTGGATTTTTACTATGGTATCTTGAGGTCCACTCCTCATTCCCTCTTCTCATCAATGATCCTCCTATACTCCAAGAAATCCTTTAGAATTTTTCTAAACATGGTTTTGTAAATATGAGATGCTCTTTGTTTTATGTCATTGTCTTCCTTAATGAGCTCTAGAATGTTCTCATTGAATTTGTTCAAAATTATAGAAAATGAAGCCACCTGTAAAATTCAATGATGATACACAATGGAATATAAAAGGTGAAGGACTAGAAACAAGAGTGAGTATATAAAAGACCAATTTGAACATATTTCACCTAGCATGATTTCTCATCTCCTTGATAGTCTCAGAGAATCAACAAAGATCCCATTTATCATTAATTGTACATTTCTAAATTTTATACATAAATTTTGTAATGCTCTTTGCTTACTAGTACTACATATTTTAGACCAATGTTTATGGTATTATTTTGAACACTCCCTTGTCACAGTGTCAAAAATTTATGTATGGAAAATTGTGCCACTGTCAAATGTCAAAACCTCTCCTTTATTAGTAACTTGTATATCATCATAATTGAGTGCCTCTTTATTGTCTTTTGTAAAGACAAATATTCATCTTTGTTAACCCTCATCTCCATGCCCTATGCTCAAACAATAATTTGCACATCATAGAATGAATCTATACCATTAAAAATGCAATATATCGGATCTAACTACACTCTAAATTTCATTGAAAAATGCATAATTTGACATGAACATTGAAAATACACATGCACAACATTAACCTATGCATAGACATACAGACTAACCCTCTAACTCCCTAACTCACTAACCAACAAACATTAAACCACTATTTTTGTTAGCTTAGTTTGTGTGAATTGTATTTTGGTATGAATAATTCACAATGTGGCATCCGGTTAATGTATTTTGTGGAATGTCCTCTTGCAGAATTATTAGTGAAAGAGTAATATAGAACCAATTCAAAATGCATATATAGAGAGAGGTTCACATGGCTACAAGAAAAAGTTGCATTGAGTCTCCTAAAAAATGTTGTCAATTGCACTATTGTAAATCTCAATGCATTATTTTCTTACAAGGTGCAAAATGAATTTGTGACACTAAGATCTCCTTTGTCGGGTCTCCATACATAGATGCCATTCATGATAAATTTATTATAAATCAATAATAATCTAAAAATATTCAAAGTTTAACAATTACCATTGGGGCTTTGGTTATAGTGGATTTCATTGACATAACTACAATGGTTTTAGATTTGACCATTAATCTATAACATCAGAATACAAAACAAACATTGTTTCTCCACACTATGAATCATTGAATTTTTTATAGTATCTACAAATTTGTTAAGAGGGATTTTGAGAAAATGAAAAGGAACAAGAAGAATAAAGCTTGAAGGAACTAGAATAAGATTATATTTAGCTTATTCCAATGAAGAAAAATAACTAATACTGTGGGTGTCGAAGTAATCATTGAATTAAACTTCTTAATCAATTTTTTGGTTAACTTGGTTTCTTTGAATTGTATTTCAGTATGATGAATTCACAATGTGGCATCTGTTAGACAACTAGGGGGGGGGGGTGTGAATCGGTGGTCACTGTGCTTAAACAATTATTCCCATTTTAAACTCATTACAGAACACTCAATGATGAACACAATAATTCAAGGAAGTAAGCAATAGAGTATTCCACATCAATCACACACATGAAGTATACATAAACAAATATTCCCGAGGAAACCCATAAAGGGATAAAACCTCTTCTTCTTAGAATGATAGGTAGTCTTTTATGTTCTGTACATCATCTATCTTTAAGAACCAACTCAATGTGAGGTTACCACCTCTGTTTTACAAGCTGCAACTTGCTGAGAGCACCAACTCTTTGGTTTCTCTAGCACCCACTAGAAGTAAGTACCAACTCCCTGAGTGTTCCAACACCAATTGGATGGAAGCACCAACTTCCTGAGTGTTCCAGCACCAAATTCCAGTCACATAGGAACCAACCTATATAATAGAGAACAATGGTTCTCCCTGGCACCACCCTACCACCCTGGTTTTTCTAGCTGCAACCAGATGGAAGATACAACTCCCTTTGTTCAATAACCCACTTGAAACTCTGAGGACAACAGTCCTCCCTAACACCACCCTACCACCCTGAAATATAAATCTTTGCTTGTTAAAATTTATTATAGTGATATAATATTTATCAATGGCTTACCAGTCTCATCACGGTTCTACTACAATGCTCTGCCCTGCCTGCATCAGTGTCTTGTTTCTCGCATATTCTTGCACTTAAGTTCTCGTACAATCTGTCATTTTCACCATTTATTCTCTGTCCAACTTATGTTCTTCATTTTTGCATTTTCTCCCTCAGTTCATTGCTTACAGTTCGACTACTTTTTAAAGAGAAACAACAACCTTCCTCTGTCATGGCATATTTATTTTATTCATGCCCTCATCATTCGTTACTCTCTGAATATCCAATGCCCATGTTGGGAATATCAGAATGCTCAAGAGCCATGATTGCAACACCCTAGAACAATGATTCAGTTAGTGTAATTGAATCGTAACTGATCAAGAAAGAACGAAGTGAAACAACAACCCTTCGATGAGACTCGATTTGATCATCGTTGTTGGATTATACGTGCAGAGGTTTTTTTTTACTTTTCAATGCATAAACTCTGATATGGAGCCTAACAGTGCTAGTGGATTCCCCTATCTTCCGCTGATGTGACCTTGGGCGATGCTCTCATGTGACCTCATGATTGCGGACATGGCCAAAGGTGGTTTCATGGAAATCTACTTTTCGCCTCGCAATTCACTACAAAGCTCCACCTATGCCTTTGGCGATACCGTGGTTTTGATTGCAACCCACTCATGAAAAATTAAGACACAAGCATGTTCTGACCCCGCAATGTGACAAGACATTCAATCTCATGATCTTGAGGGTGCTCCTGAATGAACAGTTCATATTTGTTCTTTCACGATCTATGGATCATATCCAACCTCCCTAAATCAACAACTGTGATTTATTTCTTGATCCAGGCTTCAGTAGTTTCAAATATCAAACCCTTCTTTCTTCCGTACGCCAATATTCCAGAGTCGATGATCCGCAGACACTTGTCCTTCTTGATCAACAACTCTGCCTCTACTTTGAGAAATTGACCTTTCAACTAGATCAATGTTTTTGCGTTCCCTTTCTCGATTAACTGTTGATATCTCCTTCGGGTCTCCAGACTTATGAAATATCAAATCTCAAACTTACGCTCTGGATCGAACGACCCAGATTCACTTCGGATGATCCAACACTTGAGATCTTCAAACGATCTGATGACTGAGATATTATTCGGATGATCCAGCGGTCGACAATTTATTTCGGCTCTCCAACTCTTTTGACTTTGGGGATTTCAAATCTCAAACTGACGCTCTGAATCAGACGACCCAGATTCACTTCGGACGATCTGACTCTTGATATATTCTTTGGAAAATATGATGACTGAGATTTAATCCAGACGATCTGACGATTGAGAATGTATTTCATCTCTCCGGGCTTCGGGGATTTCAAATCTCAAACTAAATTCTTGAAGTAATATTTTTCCAGAGCGTAACCTCCTCACATATTTAGACTTGAAATGAATGATGTTCGTTGGATCAAGATATTAGATCAACTGCTCGATCCATCTGTGATGCAGATTTGCATTGGATTAAATCCAACGGATCTCCATCTTTTCTTATCCTAACCTTCCTTTTAATTCAATCCGAGGACTGGCGAAAATTCAGGTGATCAAGATATCAGATCTCAGCCTTTGATTATCCTTTCCTTCCACTTAAGGTGATCCAATGGTCATCGCATTTTTTCCAGATCTGATAGTCCGTATTCATTTTGGATTTTTGGGCTTCGGGTAATTCGACTTTCAAGTTGCCAATTCTTCCGAAGCGAGATTCCCCGAACAGTAACCTCCTAGCAAATTTTTACGTGAGACAAATGTTGTTCGTCGATCATGTTCTTAGATCGATGGCTCGATCTATATTCGGTGCTGCTCTTCTATCTTATCCTATCCTTCCACTTAAAAGTGATCCAACGGTCGTGAAGACACTTGAAGCAGATCAACGATCAAGGATGGTTGCAGACCCACAACTTGCAAGTGATTTAACTCGTCACCAAAACTCCGCAATTTGAAGTTGTGCATTGTTGGTGAGTCAACCACAATCGTCGATCTTCGAGGCTATAAGATCTGACGGTCCTGACTAATTGCGGGTTTGGAAATAACACGATATTTAATTCTCCTTTCGATCTTTGTAATCTATCCTTTTCATTGATCTGATGATTTCACATCCAACGGTCACGACTTAATCCGAATTAATCTGATCGTTTGTTAGATCAACCACAATCGTTGATATTTGGGTTTATGAGATTTGACGATCTAGACCAATTGTGGGATTATAACTAGTGAGTTTTTTAATTCTTCTTTCGCTCTCCACAATTCATCCATGTCATTGATCTAGCTTGCAGATCCGATGGTCACGATCCTCCAACGGTCCTCAAGCCCACATTCATTCATATGATTGATGTCCGTAATATTAGACAATCAACACAGTCAATTTATTGATCGGACGACTGTTGAGGCTTCTCACCCTAAGCTTATGCTTTTCCTTCTGAGGTTTGATCTCTACATACTTTTTGCTTCTCCTCATGAGCTTATGATTTTCCTGTTCACCATCGTCATTGTTGTTCTTGCCATCAATGACAAGAAAACTCTTCCTATAAAAACATGCCAACAATATCCCCCTTTGGCATTGATGGAAACCCTAAAAGGATGCACTATTCTACTTAGACCTCCAAGTGTAGCATCCAAACCACACCACACCTTTTCCCCCCCTTTGACATCAATGTTAAAGAAAACATGCTCCCCCTGAGTTGTTGTAGTACTTTTTAGAGGTATCAGATATTCGACCAACACATACTCCCCCGGACAGGATGGACTCTCTTAGGTGAGAGAAGGG
The DNA here is from genome assembly GCA_009831015.1 of Picea engelmannii. Taxonomy (NCBI): domain Eukaryota; kingdom Viridiplantae; phylum Streptophyta; class Pinopsida; order Pinales; family Pinaceae; genus Picea; species Picea engelmannii. The sequence goes on along the minus strand of ML786073.1, from coordinate 280,464 downwards.
ATGACACCCAACTTCTGACGAAGATATTCAAATGGTGTCTTGGCTAGGGGTTTAGTAAATATGTTTGTAATTTGTTTTGTGGAAGTAATATAATTAAGCTGAGCAACTCTATTTGTAACCTTCTCTTTAAGAAAATGATACTTTATTGGTAAATGCTTCATTTTTTAATGGAGAACAGGATTCTTGGAGGCACTAATGGCATTGCTTTTATCACAGTGAAGTGGAATTGGATCAGTATAAGTGACCTTCAAATCTGCAAGAGTTTGTATCATCCATAAGATATGAGTACATCAAGTAGAAACAACAATGTACTCTGCTTCTGTAGTTGATAATGAAATATATCTATGCTTCTTACTAAGACATGCTACTAACGAATCACCTAAGAAGAATGCACCTCCACTAGTGTTCTTTCTCTCATCCAAACAATTTTCCCAATCAACATCTGAATATGCAGTTAATTGAAAATTCTAATTTTTAGGATACCAGAGACCATAAGTCATTGTACCCTTCAAATATTTTAATATTCTTTTGACAGTTGCTAAATGAATTTGTTTAGGAGAAGACCAATAACGACCTACCATTCCAACAACTTTCATTATATCAGGATGAGATGTTGTGATGTACATAAAACTACCTTTCATTAATCGATAAGTTCTTTGATCAACATCAGGTGAAATATCATCTTTACTGAGCTTGCAACCAACCACCATAGGTGTGCTCATAGGCGTATAATATTCCATCTGAAACCTCTTTAACATCTCTTTCAAATACTTTTCTTGAGAGATAAATATCCCCGCAGAACTCTAATTGATTTGTAAACCAAGAAAATATGACAGTTCTCCTATCATGGACATCTCAAACTCAGTCTACATTGAATTAGCAAACCACTTAACTGAAGGGTCATTAGTGCATCCAAAAAAAATGCCATCTACATAAACCAAAACAACTAATAAACCATCACCTTCAGACTTAATGTATATATTATTGTCAACAGTGCCTTTCTTGAACCCTTTGTCCTATAGAAATTTGTCCAGTCTATAATACCAGGCTCGTGGTGCCTATTTTAGTCCATATAATTCCTTTTTCAACTTACAGACATAATCAGGATTATCTGTCAGTGAAAATCCTTCAGGTTGCTCCACATATACATCTTCTTCTATATCTCCATTAAGAAATGATGACTTAACATCCATCTGATATACTTTAAAGTTCTTATGACATGCATAGGCAAGAAACATTCTGATGGCTTCCAATCTTGCCATTGGTGAAAAGGTTGCATCAAAATCCTGTCCTTCAACTTGTGCATAGCCCTTACAGACCAGTCTTGCTTTGTTCCTGACAATTTGTCCCTGCTCAGTCAATTTATTCTTGAAGACCCATTTGGAACCTATGACATTTTTACCTTTAGGTCTAGGAACCATCTCCCAAGTATTGTTTTTCTCAAACTGGTCAAGTTCATCACTCATGGATTTAACCCAATGGTAATCTTCGTTGGCTTCATTAAATTTATTGGGTTCCACCATGGATATGAAGGCTATATGTGATTGCTTGGTGTCTTTGATTATCCTTCTCCTAGTTTGTACACCTTTGTCTTTCTCACCAGTTATCTGACTTGGAGGATAACTCTTTTGAGTATTTCTAGAGGAAGGATTTGATGTTCTCTACTGATTTGAGTCTGCCTGAGTATTTGAATCTTCATTTGACTCAGAGTCTTCCTTTTATGATTCTTGGACCTGTTCATCTTCAGCTTTAGTTGTGTCCTCTGTAGCAGACTCAATATTGCTCACCTCTCTTACTGGGACTCCTTCATCAACCTTTAAGTCAATGCAATCAACTAATTTAGATGATCTTTTATTAAAGCATCTATATCCTTTACTATTGGTAGCATATCCTAAGAAGATGCCTTCATTAGACCTTTCATCATACTTGCCAAGGTTTTCATTATTATTCTTTATGTAACACTTACTCCCAAAGACTTTGAAGTGTTTGATTGAAGCAGGTCTTCCATACCAGAGTTCATAAGGTGTCTTGTCAATGTGTGGTCTGAGGTGGGATTTATTAAGAATATGGACTATTGTGTGTATTGCTTCTACCCAGTAGGTTTGACCAATGTTCTTCTCATTCATCATTGACCTGGCCATTTGTTGAACTGTTTTGTTTTGCCTCTCAACTATTCCATTTTGTTGTGGAGTTCTCGGGATTGTGTATTCTCTCTTGATCCCATCTTTATCATAGAATTCCTTGAAATCAATTGACATAAATTATCCTCCTCTGTCTGATCTTACTGCCTTTAACCTGTTTCCTGTTTGATTCTCAGTTAAAGATTTAAATATTTTAAATTTCTCAAATGCTTCATCTTTTCCTTTGAGAAAATAAACCCAAGTGAGTCTGGAGTAATCATCAATGATCAGCATGAAGTAGTTTTCCTTCCCTGTGCCTTCCTGTCTTGATGGTCCACATAAATCCATATGAACTAATTGGAGTGGTTTCTCTGTTGAAGTAGAGTTCTTGGATTTAAACTGCGTCCTGGTTATCTTTCCTACTTGGTAGGGTTTACACACAGAATCTTGTGGCTTTGATATTCTTGGAATATCTTTTACTACCTCAAGATTTTTGAGCTTGATTAAGTGGTCAAAGTTTATATGTCCAAGTATCCTATGCCATAACCAGCTTTCATCATGTTTTCTTAGATGACACTCTTCTCTATCTTCTTTCAACACATACACATTATTATCTATCCTTGTGCCTTTATCCACCAATTGTCCTGAGTTTACAAACTTTATCTTACAATCTTTGAAAGTGAACACCACTTCACATCCTTTGTCACACATTTGACTTACACTGAGAAAATTGTGTTTCAACCCATCTACAAGCAGAACATCCTGGGATTTTCCTTTACCATTACTCAAACTCACCATCCCTTTACACTTGATTTTACCTGGTTCATCATTTCCAAAGGTCACATTTCCTTTTTTTCTTTTACTTATAGACAAAAAGTTATCCTTGTCTACAGTCATGTGCTTGGAACATCCACTATCTATATACCAGGGGTCTTTTTGTTTTTGAGCTGAAAGTACTAGACCACATTTTTCACTATCTTTCTTTTTCCACGTGATGGCATTTCTAGCTAAGGGTTTTATCCTTGGATCTGCTTTTTAATTCTCCATATGGCAGTTTTCATCTTTGTGGCTGAAGTTATGACAATTATAGAATTTTAGCTCATTGTTCAATAGGTCAAAGTGATTGGTGCAACTTTGTCTACTCATTGGTTGTTTAGTTTAATGTTGCAAAGATTGTTTATTTCTTGATCTCCTCAGTTGCATGTCTCTAAACTTAGTTTGACAATTTGCAATCTTATGACCAAAATTAGAGCAGTAAAAATAGTAACCATGGAAGAAATTTTGGTACCTGAAGGATGGCCTTCGTTTTGGCATTTGTTGATCCATATTCTGATATCTTTGTTTTTTATCAGGGATCATCTTGTCTTTATTAGATTTTGGTGGCAGAGTACTAACATGGTATGATTGTCTGCTTACTTGAAACTTGATCATCTTTACTGACTCTTTGCTTTTTGGTTGTTTACTGCTTGAACCACTTACATAACCTAAACCAACCTTCAACAAAGGAGATCTTTGTTTGCTCAGAATGTCGTTTAGTTCTGTTGAGGCCTTAATGCTTGGAATATTTTGGAGATACAATGCTTTAAACTTATCCATCTCTTTTCTGGTTTTTACTACCTCTTCTTCCAAGGCTTCACATATTTCCTTCTTCTATGATAATTTTTTTTTCATAATGTCCTCTATTTTCTTTGCTTCTTCTAACTCCTCTTTTAGCAGGGAAAATTCTTCATTAGGTTTTTTACTGTCTTTCTCGAACTGTATCAACAATTTTTTTTGCTTTTTCTTCTTAAATTCGAGTCTAGAAATTTCTTCTAGGGCACTGATTAGTTTTCCTTCCAGGTCAACCACAAATTATTCATCATTAACATCACTTCCTTTGCTTTTATTATCATAATCCTCTTTGGCCATAATCATAAATTCATTAACCTTATCTTCACAAGAAGAGTCATTATCTGTCTCTCCTGAAGAGTCATCATTGTTTACACATAAACTTTTCTTTTTACTAAATCTCTTGGATTTGTACTTCTCTTCACCTTTAGAGTTCTAGTCCTTCTTCTTGTGTGGACACTTAGATGCAAAGTGACCTATCTTTCCACAGTTAAAACATTTTAAGGGAAACTTGCTTGATCCTTTCTTTAGTCTTCTCACAAATTTTACTTCAATTTCATCAGGCTCAAAATCCTCATCCTTATCTGTTTTAAATGATTCTTCTCTAGAGGTGGGTTTATCTTTGCCTATCCTCATCTCATAAGCAGTCAAAGTTCCTAGGATTTGGTCAATAGGCAGAGATTTTAGATCATTAAGTTCTTCTATAGAAGATACCTTTGGGTTGAACCTATCTGGTAGAGATCTCAAAATTCTCTGGACTAAAGAGACTTCCTCAATTTTTTCACCAAGTCCTTTCATTGCATTTACTAGTTCTTCAACTCTCAGAAAGCACTTCCCAACAGTTTCATCCTTTTTCATATTTAGTTGTTCAAACTGTAATCTGTAGGTTTGAAGCTTGGCACCCTTTACCTTCTCATTACCTTCATAACTGCTAATGAGTTTGTCCCACATTTCTTTGGCAAATTCTAAGTGCATAACTTTTAAAAATTATTCTTTTGCAATACCACTTAGAATATCATTCATAGCCTTCGAGTTGAAGTTGAATTATAGCTTATCATCCTTAGAAGCTAGTACAACTAGCTTCACATAACCAGTCTCTACCACATCCTAGACATTTGAAACCATTATGTAGGTTTTCATCCTAACTTTCCAGAAGGCAAAGTTTCTTCCATTGAACAGGGGGGCCTTATTGGTTGAAGGTCCTTCATGGTTAGTCATGTTTAATCTCTAGAATCTACCCTTATATAAAATGAACCCACTGTTATACCAATTGTTAGACAACTG
>ML786073.1:238298-275401 GCA_009831015.1 Picea engelmannii | reverse complement strand
ATCACAATAATTCAGGGAAGTAAGCAATAGAGTATTCAACATCAATCAAACACATGAAGTATACAAAAACAGATATTCCTGAGGAAACCCATAAAGGGAGAATACATCTTCTTCTTAGAATGATAGGCAGTATTTTATGTTCTGTACATCATCTATCTTTGAGCACCAACTCAATGTGAGGCTACCACCTTTGTTTTACAAGATGCAACTTGTTGAGAGCACCAACTCTTTGGTTTCTCTAGCACCCACTAGAAGGAAGCACCAACTCCTTGAGTGTTCTAGCACCAACTGGATGGAAGCACCAACTTCCTAAGTGTTCCAGCACCAACTAGATGGAAGCACCAACTTCCGGAGTGTTCCAGCACCAACTGGATAGAAGCACCAACTTCCTGAGTGTTACAGAACCAACTGGATGGAAGCACCAACTTAGAGTCACACAAGTACCAACCTATATAACAGAGAACAACGGTTCTCCCTTTCACCACCCTACCACCATGGTTTTTCTAGCTGCAACCAGATGGAATATACAACTCCCTGTGTTGAAGCACCCACTTGAAACTATGAGGACACCAATCCTCCCTAGTACCACCCTACCACCCTAAAATATAAATCTTTGCTTGTTGAAATTTACTACAGTTATACAGTATTTATCAATGGCTTGCCAGTCTCATCATTGTTCAACTACATCACTATGCTCTGCCTGCATCAATGTCTTCCTTCTCGCATCTTCTTGTGCTTAAGTTCTCATATAGTCTGTTGTTTTCACCATTTTTTCTCTGTCCAGCTCATGTTATTCATTTCTACATTTTCTCCCTCAGTTCATTGCTTACAGTTCGACTACTTTTTAAAAAGAAACAACAACCTTCCTCTGTCACAACATCTTTCTTTTATTCATGCCCTCATCATCTGTTACTCTCCAAATCTCCAACGCCCATGTCAAGAATCTCAAAATGCTCAAGAGACATGATTCCAATGCCCCAGAACAATGATTCATTTAGTGTAATTGAACAATAATTGATCAATAAACCACAAAGTGAAACAACAACCCTTCGATCAGACTCGGTTTGATCAACATCGTTGGATTATACACGCATAGGTTTTTTTTTTTACTTTTCAATGCATAACCTTCGATGTGGATCCTAGTAGTGCTAGCTCCTTCCCTTATCTTCCATTGATGTGACCTTGGGCGATGCTCTCATGTGATCTTGTGATTGCGGGCGCGACCAAAGTTGGTTTGGCAGAAATCCGCTTTTTTCCCCGCAATTCACTACAGAGCTCCACGTATGCCTTTGGCGATACTGTGGTTTTGATTGTGGCCCGCTCACGAAAAATTAAGACCCGAGCATGTTCTGACCCCGCAATGCGACGGGACTTTCTATATCATGATCTTAACGGTGCTCTTGAACGGACGGTTCAGATTTGTTCTTTCACGATCTGCGGATCAAATCCAACCTCCCTAAATCAACGGTTGTGATTTATTTCGTGATCTGGGCTTCGGGATTTTCAAATCTCAAACCCTACTTTCTTCTGTATGCCAATATTCTGAAGTCGATGATCCGCGAACACCTATCCTTATCAATCGACGACTTTGCCTCTACTTCAGGAAATTGACCTTTCAACCAGATCAACGGTTCTGTGTCCCCTTTCCCGATCAATGGTCAAGATCTCCTTCGGGTCTCCGGACTTTTGAAATCTCAAATCTCAAACTCACACTCTAGATCAGACGACCCAAATTCACTTTGGACGATCCAATGCTTGAGATCTTCTTCAGACGATCTGACGACTGAGATCTTCTTTGGATGATCCAGTGGTCGATAATTTATTTTAGCTCTCTGGACTTCGGGGATTTCATATATCAAATTGACGCTCTGAATCAGACGACCCATATTCACTTCAAACGATTTGACGCTTGAGATATTCTTCAGACAATCTGACGATTGATATTTACTTTGGATGATCCAACAGTCGAGAATGTATTTCGGCTCTCTGGCTCTTCGGGCTTTGGGGATTTCAAATATCAAATTGAATTCTTGAAGTGATATTTTTCCTCAGCGTAACCTCCTCAAATATTTCGACCCGAAACGAATGACGTTCATTATATCAAGATCTTAGATCAACGACTCGATCTTTCTGCGACGTAGATTTGCTTTGGATTAAATCCAACGACTCTCCATCTTTACTTATCCTATCCTTCCATTTAATTCGATCTGACGGTTGACGAAAATTCAGGTGATCGAGATCTCAGATCTCAGCCCTTACTTATCCTGTCCTTCCACTTAAGGTGATCCAATAGTCATCACATTTTCTCCAAATCCGATGGTCCTTATTCATTTCATATTTTCGAGCTTCGGGTAATTTGACTTTCAAGTTGCCAATTCTTCCAAAGTGAGATTCCTCGAATAGTAACCTACTCACAACTTTTGACGTGAACCAAATGTTTTTCGTCAATCATGTTCTTAGATCGATGGCTCGATCTATCTTCAGTGCTGCTCTTCTAGCTTATCCTGACCTTCCAGTTAAAAGTGATCCAACGGTCATGAAGACACTCAAAGCAAATCAACGATCAAGGATAGTTGCAGAACCACAACTTGCGAGTGATTTCATTTGTCACCAAAACTCCACAATTTGAAGTTGTGCGTTGTTAGTCAGTCAACCACAATCGTCGATCTTCGAGGCTATAAGATATGATGGTCGTGACTAATTGCGGGATTGGAAATAACATGATATTTGATTCTCCTTTTGATCTCTGTAATCTATCCCTGTCGTTGATCTGGCGATTGCACATCTGACGGTCATGACTTAGTCCAACTTAATATAATCGTTTTTTAGATCAACGACAATTGTCGATATTTGGTTTTATGAGATCTGACGATCTAGACCAATTGAAGGATTAGAACTAGCGAGTTGTTTAATTCTTCTTTCTCTCTCTGCAATTCATCCCTGTCGTTGATCTAGCTTGAAAATCCAATGGTCATGATCCTCCAATGGTCCTCAAGCCCACGATCACTCATATGACCGACGTCCGTAATATTAGACAATCAACACGGTCAATTTCTTGATCGGACGGCTGTTGAGGCTTCTCACCCTGAGCTTACGCTTTTCTTTCCGAGCTTTGATCTCTGCAAACTGTTCGCTTCTCCTCCTGAGATTATGCTTTTCCTTTTCACCATCGTCATTGTTGTTCTTGCCATCAATGACAAGCACACTCTTCCTGTAAAAACATGCCAACAACATCTAGTTACCATATTCTATGTAATGTCTTCTAGAAGCACTATTAGTAAAGAGTAATATAGAGCTAGTACAAAATGGAACCAGAGAGAGGTTAGCATTTCTAATAGAACAAGATACATTGAGTGCTCTCATAAATATTTTTCATCGCACTATTATAAATCTGATTGCATTCATTATTTACAAGGTAAAAATTGAATTATTTGCACTAAGATCCCTTTTTTCGAGGTCTCCAATGCATATCTCCATGGTGGTATTTCAACCTACAATGCATGGCTATGCCAATGAGTCATCTATTAGCCTTTGTGTTAGTGAAGGTTGGGTCATGTGTTCAACTCCTTGCTCTAGCAAGTCTATTACAAAGTTTGAATAGAATGATTATTTTGCCTATTAGTTGGTAGGAATAAGGATCACATTGATAACTAGCCTAGATAATTAATTTAAAATATACATGGAATACCTAGTGATAATGTCAATACTCCTCTATTAGTAGGTAGCTTTTTCTCTACAACAACATCCCCTTAAATGGTGCCAAAATACACATTGGGGTGGGGACGGAAAGATATTGCAATGAGAATGCCAACAACCATTATGTCCTCTACCCCAAACAAACCCTCCTCAATGGTATCAACATAGTGGAGTGGGAAATTTAAGAGAGCTAATTGTTTTTGTTCCTCTTATCAGGGTACAATAGAAAAAACCCATTGGCATGTCATCTTCAGGAGTAAATTTCCAACATATGCATCAAATCATGGTGCCATCATTGATTATCAAGAGTAATACCCAATATTTAGGATATTGTAAAAATGGATCTAAGACCATTATGAGAATGGTAGCCTAGTCATTTATTGGTGGTCTAAATTAGCACAACATCGGTGAGGAGAAAGGTTGATAATGATGATTAAGGTAACTATGCATTCCTTAGAATATTTAGATTTTTTTTTTTCTCTTTTCTCTTATCTCTATTAGTGGAATCATTCTAAACAAAAATCAAGTAATATGAAAAATTTATACCTTGAATGGCATCCTTTTGCAATTCCTTTGATGCATCATAGTGACAATCATGCCATCACTAGCATAATCTACGGAGACCTAGAGGATGGTTTGACCAACACAAGGATGGCCTAAGAATGGTACCCTTGCATCCTGAATCAAACATGCTTGATTAATGGCATTCACAAGTCATCCAATAACCTCTACCAAGTCTTGACACTCTAATTTTGATACAAATTTAAATAAGATATTAGATTTTTGGAAAGACGTAGCTTCCCAAGATGAGGTATGTGTCCTAAGTGATTGGGAAGAGTCAACTTGCCAAAACTTACTTATTGTGACCACAAGTTTGGGAGAGTTAGCGTCCCAAAAAAATAGTTTCACATAAATTAAAAGGATTACATTGAGTTTATTGTACAAAAAAAAATCATTGTTCACACAAACTTTAAGAGGTGGAGATAAATTGAGTTGAACAAAAATATAAAGTAGAAGGTTCAAATAAAAAGATATAATTTCATTCAATGCATATTCTCAAGGATAGTGGAGATTAGGTTCTTGGGGAGGGGTCAGAAATATGAAATTACCACATACTCATATTGAACTTTGACCTAAAATATGGATCAAAATAAAATTGTGACGATGTGATGTTCCTCGTAGACATACGTTTTTTTCTTTAACAAATTCATAAGATGATATCACATAAAGAGAAAATAAAATATATTTAAACACAATGTTACATACATCCAATTATTTCATCCCTAACATGTTGCTTTTACTCAATGAGAAAAGCATTAAGAAATCCTATTTAAAATTGATTTGACTATAGTTTAGGCAATTATGCAGTAGAACATAGTGAACTATGGGTTTTACCTTGGTACAACTAATGGTACAAGGAAATGTATTTGATAATTGATGAATGTTCAAACGTGTCATGCTTTAATGTTCTACTTTCCACTTTACATGCTTGAGATAAAATTGTCGTGGATCTATTACCATTAATTTTATTCATCCATTCGAACAAAGTACATGGATGGATATGTGGCATTTCTTAATTGATTTCATGATAATGGACAAGCCTTTAACCTTTATTTTTCCAATAATTTTGCAAATTCTAAGTAATACAAAATTTAGAAAATATAAAAACAAAAAGTTTAAAAGTTATTAAAAAATTTATGGAAATTTGGAAGATGTCCATGTAGAAGAGTTAACATGTAAAGGAGTTTGGACTTCACATGTAAAGGAGTTTGGACTTCATGAAACATGAACTTTTAACCAATTTGGTGTACACTAAGAGAACTCGGGACCTAAATATCTCGAGACTACTCAAAGGGTTTATCAAACCAATTGATGATTTCATATCATGACCTTAGGAAGACTCGGGACCTAAATATCTCGAGACTACTTACGAATTATGACATTTTTATTTACACTTAATATATATGTTTTTTGAAAATTGTTAATATAGATTTTTTTTCCATCCATGAAAATAAAAAGTTCATTTTTAATACAAAGTTTTCTATCAGGACAAAAGTTTGGAAACTGAAAACTAAAATGTCAACATATCAATGTAATTGAAATCATTACATTGGAAATAGTGTCAAAGACTTATATTTGAAATCATTACATTGGAAATAGTGTTAAAGACTTATATTACTTTGGTAGAGGGAGAGAAAGGGGGACATAAAAAGGATGTGGAATAAAAAGAGGAAGAGGGAGAGAATGTAAAGATCGTGAGGAAGAGAAGAACATAAAGGATGAGAGAAAGAGGAGGTGAGGAACACTACAAGGAAAACACCTTGTAGTGGAGGTTTTTAGTGTTACAAGATTTGGAAAAAATTAAAAAAAAAACTCCGCTACAACCTATGTTATTTGAAGTGGAGGTTTTAATGGATGTTCCATATAACAAAAAAAAATTGGGCAGATGGAAGTTGTATCAAAGGTTTCTTAGTGCTTGGATTGGTAAAACATACAAGTGTGTTCTTACTCAAAATGCCCCGGTGCTTACATAAAACCAAAAAGCACAGGTGCTCTTATAGTTATTACGCATTGGTTTCACATTTTGTTGTATACAACACCGATTCTATTATAAGTTTTACGCATCGATCCACATTGTTTGTATATGAAACCTTGGTGCTTTATAATTTTATGTATGCACTGATGCTTTTTGAGCTTATGTGTGCCCTGATGCTTGTATAATTCATGTGTGTCAGTGTATGTATTACTTTGTGCACCGAAGGGTAGTGAAATTTTGAATATTCGAGGTGATATGTTGACGTCATTATTTTTTACTAAGTCTTGATGTCTATATTATATTTAAGACATCAATATGAATATTATATTTAAAGCATTGGTGTGTATTTTAAACATGCACACCATAAATTTTTGAAACTATAAATATGATTGTATATTATGTCATTTAAGGAACGATGTTTTTTCTCAATATTTGGCATCGATGCTTCAATATAATTAATGGAACAGGTGCGTATAAGCCCTTAAAATGCACCGTTTTCTATATTTTTTTTAACATAAACGATTAATAATTTTTATTAGAAAAAGGTTGTTCTACATCGAATCATCCACCAGTACAAAAAAAAAAAAAACAAGAAGCCAGTTTCCTACAATCTGGAATTATTGCTAGAGTCTTTCTAGCTTTCATAAAGGACCCCATGTTCAAATAGAGTTTTGTACAAAAATGCCATGTGAAAATGACCACAAATACTGATAACAAAAGGAAAGCTTTAGATTTCATTCACTAAATTAAGTAAGGTGGTGCGATGAATCCACCTTATTCATTTCTGCATCCACCCTCCCTCGTTATGGATGTTGGACTAGTTCATGCTCTGCATCTGACGTTGTTGGAATAACCTGAGGATAGATTGGATGATACACTACATTAGAGGCCTGAGATTCTTCTGAATTACCTGGTTGGGGTTGGATTTGGACGTCCTCTAGCTGAAGATGACAACACAGAGACTAAATGTGGGATGAATTTCAACTCACTTCCCTCATTACTATTGCATGTTCTTCATTATGTTAGACTTCCTAGCCGTGAAGATGACAAGCCAATTGAGTGTTTAATTGACGAAGCTTTGTAATTTCCCCCTGTTGCGCCATGTTCAATTTCTCTTGTAATCTACCTGTCACACAATTTTGACACCCAGATATCTCCTAGTTTTTTTTCTACATTATTGCACAAATGATATCACAACCTGGGTGCTTCCAATTTCCCAATTTCCTCCTTATGTTGGTCTTGTACATGAAGCTTCGTGAACCCAACATTTTCCCTTTTCCACCTTTTAATAAGATTGAAGACATGAAATCAAAAGGTTTCCAAAAGGATGAAGGCGGTGCCAATAGGAGGAGTGATATCCAATTGTTCGAGCAGATGACGAAGGCGGACATAGGATGAGAGAAGACTGAAAAGGTTGAGGATAGGGAGGGATCAGAGAAAAGGACAGATTGAGGGATCTCACATGAATTAGAAACCAAACTCAATCCTTGAATGATTGTCCTCATGAGTTGATGATACGAGACATGTGAGAAAACATCTGTAGCAACAAACTTATTCATGCTGAAATAACATTGAATGTGATGATGGAGGAGACCCGTTCTTCCAATATGCCAATGTGTATCCCTTGTTGCTACTTTGGAGTGTAATAAATCCAAATTTGTGAAGTGTTTTATGTAGATCAACAAATTTTTTCTAGGGGATGGGTTCATACTCATCTTTTTGGTTGATTATAAGCTTCCTTTGGTCCATTTTATTTTCTACTTTGGCCAAGTGGTCTACTAAGGTGTTTTTCCCTCTATAAACATGATAATAGTTGACCATACTGAATTTTTCCTCTAGGCTCCTAATTCCTAGGAAAATTCTTGTGAGGGTGGGGTGAGCATTATTGGTGATCCTTTAGAGGCCCCTTATTATCATATATGAGTCTCCAATTACCACTAATTTCGACAAAGTGTTGTCTAGAAGCGCTCGTAAACCCATGTAGATTGCTAGAGATTTTGCATGATTGTTATTAGTTTGCCCAAGTCCCCATGAGAATTCCAATATCGTGTACCCTTTGGAGTTGAAAGCAAATCCCCTTGCACCTCCTCCCCCTGCACCATTTTCTATATTATGGCACACACCATATAGTGAATTCATAAGAATATAGTGGACCAATTTGTTTATATTTTTCATTAGTTGCTTTTTTTTTTAAATTTTCAATTAATCATCTCAAAATCAAATATTTTTTATAATAATATTGTTTTTATATTTTTGTTATAGGAGACCTTTTGGTACACCTTCTTTTTAATGACATCATTATACTCAACAGTCCCTTTGACCTACTTTTGTGGTCATCATTCAGACATTAATAAAATTATCCTATCTTATCTTATTTCATTTTGATATAATGATTGCATTAATGCATTATCCAATGGATTACACCTCTATTATTTGTAACAATGTAAATCATCCATATATTAATTAATCAATAACAAAAAAGTTTACAACATTCGACAATGTAATAAAAAAAGAAACTCATTTTAGTATACATGAATAAGAGAACCATTGTCATACAAAGTGGGACAAAATAAAGGTCCACAATAATCAAAATGCAACCAATATGTACTTGTTACACTTATTTGTAACATGTACTCATGCAATTGGGACAATATGTCGAGTACATTAAACAAAATCCCTTATTTAATTCAGAAACAAATATTCCAAAACATACAACTTGCAGTAACATTCAATTGTACTGATTGAAATTCATCACTTGAACTGTTGTCATCCCTCAATCCATGTGCAAGTCTCATTTCTTCATCATTTGTAGGCGATATTGTACATTTATTATTTAACCTAATGTTTTCTTGATCAACTTGTTTTTGATGTTCTACCTCTTCATATTTCATCTACAAACATAGAAATATAGTGTAATAAGTATATCTAGATTTTTATATATAGTAGAATATACATGATTGCGTAAATAAAAAAATGTACCATAGTAGTGAGTCTTTATAATAAAAAAATACACATTTTTCGAAGCCATGCTTCATGGCTTCTCTCAAAATATCTTATGTTGGTTGTACTCCATACTTTGTTTCTTGCATATTTAATATGCTATGACAAAATACAGTCGATATAATTAATATAAAGGTTTCTTTTTGTTCCATTAATTATACAACAAGAGAAGTTAAACAACATAGCTACTTACAAATTATTCAATTAAACCTTGATAGTTCAACATATACTCACAACCATACTTAACCCAATGTCTATCAATTCACCGGTTGGCTCCTCTGTGTATGTTAGCACCTATTAGAAAACCTACATGGACAAGTGTAAATTAATTATTTAAATATAAATATCACAACAAACATGAAATATTAAGTAAGGTCGAAAATATAAGTACTCACAAAGTTTGTGAACAATCGTTTTATTCCTCGTCGCCATGTCTTATGTGCTTAACGGGTTCCATTTTTTTCCTTTCTGTAAACAAATAATTGAAAATTAGTATTTCATGCGAAAATTAAATTCGATGTACATAAAACAATAAATGAATGATGGTATACCTCTGATGCACATTATTTTTTGGATGGATCCTCCTATGACACAATTATGCTAATTTATTTTACCGTCTCCTTCTGACATCTCTAACAACATGTATTGGTTTTTCCCTCATTTTTCCCTTGGAATTTTCATAATCTCCCTGAAAAAAATAAAAGTTAGGAATCATCAGATATACAAATTATGATTTGTTTTACAAAATAAGATACCAATGTGTCTGTAAACCAATACTCACTAGTGCGTTGACCATATGTATATGCACCAATATATGATAACTATGCTCTTACGAAATCAAAAATGTTTTACAAATTGTCATAATAGCGCGAAGCTTTATAAATTAATAAAAGTATTGGCACATAAGTATTGTTAATTATGCACCACCTACTTGTGAACATATTTTAAACGTGATGGTTTCGATATTAAAAACAATATTATTCCAATTTTAAACTCAACAATGTTGTTTATATGACCATACGCACCAGGGCTCTATTTATATACAATACACACCACTAATTGTGAAGGAGTTTTAAAAATATATATTATTTGTATTTTAAATTTGACAATACTATTGACATGACAATTTGCATCTATCTTTTATCCATGTCTAATGTGCACTACGAACCACGAAGGAATTTAAAAAAATATCTGACAACCATGGGCTGGTTTGGGATCCAATGAAATGAGTGGTCCCATTGCAAATGATACCAAACACCCCATATATAAGTAGAGAAACCCTATAAAAATATATTTCTTAAAAAAACAATTGTTGTGAAATATATAGAGGGAAAGCAAGGGAAACAACAAGGAAGTTAGGGATTCCAATACCAAAGGTAACTATGAAACCCTTTTAGTTTTTTTTCGAATGCACTAAAAATCGCTTGAATCAAATAGGGGAAATATTAATATGATCAATAGAATGAAATCATATACTCAAAATCATATAGTGATCCCTTTCGAATTTGGATCTTCAAAAAAATCCACCCACTCTAAAGTATTTGCTGGTAAATCTCTCTTGCAAAAACCTCCCCTCTAAATTTTGGAAAAAGAATGAAAGAATGAATAGGTTTTTCATTTATAAACACATACATTTAGAAAAAACGAAATTCCTGCTCATTTTTTTCATTGTGTATTTCAATGCATTGATGATAAATGTGTGCATTGTTTTTTTTCATAACTTACTTTTCTATTGCACTATACGGTCCATAGTGCATTGATGTGGTGTTTGTGTAAAAAACACCGAAAAAAAAAATTAAATGCAAACATCCGCATTTAAATTTTGTAGAGGATTTTCTTTATGAAGGCATGTCTATCTTTAAAAGTGCTCAGAGTCTTAGAGACAACATCACAAAGATAAATCCTTCTGCATTTTTTTAGAGGTGGTACTCATCTTTAATAAATATAATGCATAAATACAAAAAATGTAATAAAGGAAAATTCTTGAGAAATGGTCAAGCTTGTTCAGAGTTGAATATTCACAATGGTAGATATTGTACAAGACTGCAAAAGAATAAAATGAGAAATATCACATAACAACATTTCCATCATAGTATAAAGTAAAGAAACACATATCATTTGGGGAGATAGGAATTAAGGAACACATATGTAGCGAACTTAACATGATCTTTCCATTAAAAACCAAAAATATTTCGATAGACACACTCTTGAAATCTCATACTTAAAACTAAAAGTCTGAGAAATCACTAGACTTATGCCCCGAATAGTTCTCTCAGAACCTCAAAAAAATATACAAATGTTCAAAAGAGTTTATAATATTCATAAAGTGAAATGCATTCGTCCAAACATAATGAGATGGGGCTATTGTGGACCATATAATAGATGAAAAAGACATGGAAGAAAAGAGAAGAAACAATTAGGAATCAACCTTTGATATTCACAGACCATGAAAAATAAAGGTTGGATGACTGCTAACTGAGAGGAATAGAAGAAAGATTAATGAAATGATTACTCTACTTATATGTGTCTCCGTTCTTTTATAATCTTCTCTTCATCTTCTTGTAAATAATTTATGGTTAGTTTTGTTTTTCCCTTTTGTGCAATTGATTAATATCCCTTTGGTAAATATGAACTTTGATATCCATTCCCCTCAACTGGGACCCACTTTATACGTTCATAAATTCATTTTAATAAGCCATTTTTCAAAAATAATTTTTTTCCAAGCTAGAAATAGTCATGACTATATTTTAATTTTTAGGACATGATAACTATGATTATAGCCATGGAAACCATTTCCAAGTTATTCTTCATTTCTCTATATTTACAATGAGCTCTCGTTTGCTCAATTTGGACATCAAGAACTCAAGTTACGGCCTCTGGAAGATAGGCACCCAACAACCGTTGATCTATTCTCCACGTGAATCTTTGGCCCTTGATTTGAGAATTCACCTTATTTATTCCACGTGCACTGTGGGAGGGTTCTCATATTATGTTTATAAGAAAAATGGCATCCCTTATTATTTGTGTGTGAATGCACTACCCAGTAATCCATGTCCAACCCATACCTTCCAAGTGTCACCCGGAGATAGGTCCATTTCACTTCCACATGTCATTGGGAGGTGTGCCTAAGAAAAGGGAGGGAAGAAACTTAGGATAAGAAATGAGATAGGAACATGATGAATAATATCAAAAAATAAAGTTCTTGGGGAATTTCGGGAATGTGGGTTGTGGGGTAAAGTGATATGGAAAATTATAATGCGGGCTCCTTCATTCCACATTCAAAATGTCGGGAGATAAACTTAGTGTAAAAAGTGTGAAAATGACTAAGTGTGAAAAGTGTAAAAAGGAGTGCGGAAGACAAGCTAATTGGGAGAAATGGAATATGGAAAATGAAAAATGACTAAGTATAAAAATGGAGAATGGAAATGGACTAAGTATGGAGAGTCATGCAGGTGCAATTTGAGGATTCCAGAAATACAGGTTCTAGGAAGTGAAGGGATATGAGGTGAGGAGGTCTCTTGAATCCTCATTCAATGAAAAATGACTAAGTAAAGGAGGAGGTAAAGTAACTTAGTAAAATGGTTAATTAAAATGGAGGTAAGGTAAGTATAATTACTTAGCCTGAATTTCAAAAATGGAGGGGAAGAATGGTGATAAAATTCCAAAAAAGGAGGGGGAGGGGGGGGGAGGGGGATGGTGATATCTCGAGCATATGACTTTTGTTTTTATTTTGTAAAATGATGGATCAAGCTAACACATAAGGTTTTCCAATGAGATAATGAACACAATAAATTTCCTTCTTTTTTGTATCATTTTCTTTAATTCTCTTTTTTTCAAAAGAGAAACCATCCTCGTTGGCCTTGCGTGAAGAGGAACTACAACATTGAAACTCATTCCAAATTATTAAAAACTTGTTGGATCATCCTGATCAATAGGTGAGGTTCATCTGGTGATTTCCAGATTTCAAAATTTGGTCTCCATTTGAGATAGATGTAGGTTCAAGTATGAACCATAATCACCTAGTTAATGTGTGGCATGAAAACACATAAAAAATTGGCTCCAACTTCGGAACAATGACCCCCTATGGGTTGCTAAAAATACCAAACTAGGACCAAATGACTCATCCATTGGGCTATGGATTCATCCCTAAACCATTATTTGATCTAGCAAATTCTTATTTGATAAACTTTATCGAAAGAACAAAATTATATACATGAGAAAAAAAAATATACTTATCCTAACATACTTGGAGATATAGGTGACTTTTAAGTGTAAGTAGACTTCCAATGTAGCCATGTACATAACCAACTCATATGATTACTCCCTGCGAGGTTAATAGTATTGGTTTATCGAAAATGCTTCAAAGACATTCCTCCATTATGCAATGAAAATAGTGCCATGGTGAGGTTGCAAAAATAAATTGTTGCTGAAAATCCTTAGAGAACTACATGGATAGATCTTGTTGTTTATGAACAATCTTATTGTCTTTGAAATTAATATTATACTATCCATCCCTCTTATTGCAAATGCCCCTTTTCATTTTATTCTTGGAATACCTCTTCTTCATTGGAATCTACTTTAGACAAGAAATAAATAGCTTGAAACTTTAGTGTAAATTAGTAATTGTTAGCATTACTTTTGTTCATCCCATGTTCACATCCCTCTTGAGACTTTGTATAAACCAGTTGTGGTCATTGAAAACCCATTGCAACATTTTCACTATGACCATATTGAATGAAATATTCATGTGCATCTAATGGAGGTTCATCAAATCCATTCTTAAACTCATTGTGATCATTACTCTCAAATTGAGAATATGAGAGGTCAAAATTTCCCTCCCATGGAGCATGTGGAAGATGGTATTCTTCTTGAATTGAGACATTTGTTGATGTATGTAGAATAGGATGGATACTTCCACATTGTCTTGTGTCTAGCATGTGGAAATCATCTAAATCCTTCTACCTTGATACTTTAATTTAATTAAAGTAATTATTAAAATAAAGTTCTTTTATTACTGAGTTGATTTTTTTTAAGGAAATGCTTTAATTACCATTAGTGAATTAAATAATAGTCATTGATCTCAAGTGAGGTGATAAGTAATCTCAATCGTCAATCACTTTGGAGATTAGGGTTAAGTCATAACTCAATATTATAAAATCATGGCAAGGGTAAAGGAGAAGATACTTTTCATAGAAAGATAACAAAGAAGGAATTTTGCTAGTGTGGAGTCATTCGAGAGTGTAGAAGCAAAGAAGATTTTTTTCTTACACATGACATGAGTGAGTAAGATCTCATTGATTGGGTGAATAAGTACTTTCATCCAAGTGTTGATGTAGAGAGAGATGAATCAAGAAGTATTGTGATTCAAAGAGATCTTGGATAGGTGGAGAAGGACTTCCATATATAGATCTAGGCCAAAGGAAGAGAGAGACCAGTCGTTTAGTAGAAGGATTGGAAGCTGTAGGAAATGAAGGTATTCTAGTACAGGTTGCGTAGAACATCGCGATTTTCATCGTTACAGTCATGTAGATAGCACAAAATAGTGCAAGTATCAGGGTAGCAGTCAAATTTTTTCCGTATAGGATCGTACAACAGGTTTGGGAATAGATCAACCAGTCAAGTGTTGATGTACTTTATCTCTTTTATATTTCGGCCATTTTCCCAGCAAGGGAGCCCTTGTAAGCTTTGAATTTATTTGAATGATAATATTAGTTGATGGGAATAATATCTTTGTGTATTGTGCATGAGATTTTTGGTTTCCTTATTTATGCTTCCAATGTAATGTTTAGTTGATAACTCACTTGTGCTTTTATTCAATAATTGATTTATTTGGAATTAATTGTCAAATGATGGGTAAAAAGAAATTTCAACATGGTATCAGAGTCATCACTCTGAGAGGGAGCCAATATCAGGTTGCACAAATGATAGGTCTATTGAATTAGGAGTGTCACAGTGGGTGTTTGAAGGACCAAACATAGATCCACTATATTTTGTAGTAGATCTATCAGATTTGCAGGAGATCTTAGCAGATCTATAAAGTAGCAAGAAGAAATTGAAGGCCAAATTTCAGGGAAACAATTGTACTTCAGTTGGATTCGATCATCAAGGATAGCGTGGGTATTATGGTACAGGTCACTCAAATAGCGTGGGTATTCCGGTACAGGTCACTCAAATAGTGTGGGTATTTTGTTACAGATATCACAAAAACAACGCTAGTATCATCATACAAGTCATGCTAAACAATGTGAGTATCAACATACAGGTCATGCGGGAAGAGTCTGTATAGGGTTATTTTCAGTAGCCGAGGAAGATTAGCAGGTCCATGCAGAGGGAAACAAAGTCTGGTCAGTAGAAAAATTATATTGGGTGGCTTGCTAAGCAATGGAAGGAGGTCAAGAAACCAACATGGAGATATCAGATAGGTGAATAAGGAATTTTACTTAGAGATCTAAGCCAGATGAGAGCACATATGAATGAAGGAATTTTTCTCATGTGCCTGAGTCATCCACTTTGGAGCAAAGATGGATTGTTGCTTAAGTGCTTGAGCCACGGAGGACTATGACTCAAGGGGATCTCAGATGGGTGAAGAAGAAATTTCATCCAAAGATCAGACGATGACATATCTATGGGAGTTAGAGACTCAGAGAGAGAGAGAAAAGAAGGATTTTTTCTTAGAGAGGATATTAGCAAGGGTTGAAGAAGGACTTTCACCTAGATATCTATTTAGTCCAAAGGAGAAGAGAATCTGACAAGGTAGCAACAGACAGATCTGGTAACAAGGACAGATCTAGGGCAACAAATCTGAGTCGTAGAAGTCGTAGGAGAAGCTAGAGTAGCACCATGAGTAGAAGATAAATCTAGTAGCAATGATATATTTGGGAAACAGAGTAGTTACAGGTATAGGATCGTACAATAATGGTAGAGGTGCTAGGTTGCAGAAGTTGGTTGTTTCTCAATGGACATAAAATACACAATGAGTGAGATAGGAGATCTCATTGATTGGGTGGAGAAGGAATTTCATCCAAGTGTGTAGGGGCAAATTCTGAGGAAAGGAGTAAATAGATAGCAAGGGACGTATTATCCAATAAGATGGAAAGAATGATATTGAGGTTTGTAAGGCTTGACTATTTTTTTTTTTCATTTTCCTCAAGTGGGACATTATCCTAGGAGGGGAGCCCAGATTTTATATTAATAAAATAAACAAGAGCTAGTTGTTTGAGAGCTTCAACGAGTCTGACTCAGATGTGCATATGGAACTTTCTATGGGAACTAAGCATGCAGTAAAGGGATCTGGAACAATGTCATTCTGGATGGAATCGGGAGGCATGTTGAGAGTGATGGATGTTATCTTTTTAGCTCAGGAGGTACTCCACGTGTTTTGTCTTGAATGCGAATGTTACCTTAATGTTTACACTACCAGGCACTTAACTTTGTAATAGTTTTTATAAAGTTGTTTTAAGTGGTTCTTTTATTAAAGTGACTTTTTAATAAAGTGTACCTTCTATTTTTAAAGTGACTTTATTTTCATAAAGCACTTATGTAATAAAGTGAAAATTACTTTAATTTAAATGAGACATTTTGGAGGGAATGGATCATGACCCTTGATCTTGAAAAAGGCAAGATCTAATCTTGGTCTTTGGATCTAGGGTTGGGGAAGGTGAAAAGACACTTTGGGGGGGAAATGTCATTTTCATATTATAAAAGAATGCATTGGATAGTGTGCAAGACACCGAGAAGACGAGAGGAGTTGAGTTAGAGAGATTTTTTGAGTAAGCTTAAGAGAGGAAAGTGAGCAGCAAAGAGGGCATGTTTTGCAAGGAAGGAGGGCATGAATCCAAAGAATTTTTTTTTCTTCTGTTTTGGGCCTAAATATTTTTCTTCTATGGGAGGTCGTATTGTACGGATCCATACACTCTGTATGATTATGTACAGTCCATACAACCATACGTATTTGGCATGGAAATCGAGGCATTTTAGGCACAATTTTTGAGGTGGATTTCATAATTTTTGTGATTGTTTCTGGACCGTACAGAATAGTCTGTACAGCTGACTGTGGGCACAAAAAATGAGGTACAAAGGAGGTCGTACAGTAGTACGATTTTGGCATGAAAAATGAGACAGATTTACGTGGAACAGATTTGGTGATGTGAGGTATTTTCCTTAGATGGAAATGTTATTTTGTTGCTGATATGTACTTTCCTGAAGATGAATAATAGATCTCTCTCTCTCTCTCTCTCTCTCTCTCTCTCTCTCTCTCTCTCGTTGGGTTTCCCCACATTAGGGTTTTCCCTGGCATTTTCCTAAATTTATGTATGTTATGGGTTGTTGTCCACTGTGTTATTTACACTGCTATTTTTCTTAGCAATGTGTATTTCTGCTTATGGAAATTTATGAATGTGAGTTTATGCATTTATGAAATTTATGAAGACGGTTATCTCTAGGTTGCTAAATGTTTGATAGAATATTAGCTTGTTGATTTTTGTCATTAAAAATCTACATGGTATCAGATCTTTGTCTCTAACAGTGGGCAGTGTGATATTTGGGAAAAAGGGTGTGATTGTTTTCCTTGAGTTGTGACAGGGAATATGGCTGCAAGCATTAGATATGAGGATCGGTTGGATGACATTTCCAACTATTTGTAGTGGAAGGTTCGATTTTTAGTGGTTCTCAAGGAGAACAAAATTTATAGCTATGTCAACTCTGTTGTGGAAACTCCCACAGCGAATCCTGTTGCTTTGGACTTGCATGAGACCAAGGAAGCCAAAGCTCAGAGGATTATTCTGGATGGGGTGAAGGATCACCTTATCCCACATGTGGCTAAGAAAAAGACTTCCAAGGAGATGTGGGATGCACTTAAGAACTTGTTCGAGGCGAAGAACGAAAACGGGAAGATGGCCTTGAAGGCTAAGTTGCATGATACCAATATGGGTAAGGAGGAGAGTATCTCTTCTTATCTTACCCGGGTGGCTCAAGTTAAAGATAAGCTAGCAGTTGTTGGAGAGGTCATTACAGATTCTGAGTTGGTGATAATAGCCTTAAATGGCTTCACCAAAGAATGGGAAGACTTCATGAAGTGCGTGGTGGTACGTGAGAATCTACAAGATTGGAGCAGACTGTGGGATGATTTCACTCAGGAGGAGATTCGAGAAAGATCTCAAAGCAGTGAACAGAAGACAAACAGAGTTGATGAGAATGTTTCTCTTGCGGCAAAGAGCAAGAAGAAAGGAAGTTCTGGAAGGGACTTGAGTAAATTCATATTCTATTGTTATAACCAGTTGGGGCACCTTGCCTCTCATTGTCTTGGGAGGAATAGAAGAAGAAGGAGTCATAGGGGCCTGAGACAACTGCTACAATAGCCATGGAGGACTTTGCTTCAAATTTCGATAGGAAATTTTCTTTGGTGAGCCTAGTTTCCAGTGTCGATAGCGGAGGATTCAGAGGTGATGTCAGATGGATTGTGGACAATGGAGCCTCTAGCCACATGACGAGAATCTGACGAGTATTCCTAGATTTCACAGAGATTGGTCCTGGCCAACATGTGGTAAATGAAGGTGGTATGGAGAGAGTTGTACATGGAGTTGGGAATGTCAGATTCCAAATCGAGTTTGGGGAACTCTTGGAGCTTGATGGAGTTCTCTTTGTTCCAAGGTTGAGGGTTAACTTGCTCTCAGTATCATCCTTGGAGTATGTAGGATATTGTGTATTTTTCAAGAGGGAACATGTCTTTATCTACAGGTAAGGAGTGGACCCAGTAGAGCTACAGTTGATCGGTAACGGGGTGAATAGGTTGTATATGTTGAGAGGACAACCTTTGATGTATGATTCCGTGTCGGATGAGGATCACGAGGAGGCTCCTAAGACTGTGGTGGCGCCAAGGTATCAACCTTTCATTCCAAGAGAAGAGAGCATGTCTCTTCTGAGCACTGGCAGAAGGCTCAGCTAGGCTGATCAAAATAATTCTCAAGATGAAGTGAGCTCAGGGTTCCGGGAGGTTTCTAGGAGAAGATCTTATAGTTCAAGTTCTATGCAGGTGTTGCAGATGGCTCCAGGTTCAGAGGGAGCTCCTACAGAGAACAGTGTGATGGGACCAGATGATGGAGATGGCAGCGAGTACATCCCTCGATAAGAGGGAGTGTTATTTTTTAGCTCAGGAGGTACTCCGCATGTTTTATCTTGAATGCGGATGTTACCTTAATGTTTACACTACCAGACACTTAACTTTGTAATAGTTTTTATAAAGTTGTTTTAAGTGGTTCTTTTATTAAAGTGACTTTTTCATAAAGTGTACCTTCTATTTTTAAAGTGACTTTATTTTCATAAAGCATTTATGTAATAAAGTGAAAATCACTTTAATTTAAATGAGACATTTTGGAAGGAATGGATCATGGATCATGACCCTTGATCTTGAAAAATGAAAGATCTAATCTTGGCCTTTGGATCTAGGGTTGGGGAAAGTGAAAAGCCACTTTGGGGGGGAAATGTCATTTTCAAATTATAAAATAATGCATTGGGTAGTGTGAAAGACACCGAGAAGATGAGAGGAGTTGAGTTAGAGATATTTTCTGAGTAATCTTGAGAGAGGAAAGTGAGCAGCAAAAAGGGCACGTTTTCCAAGGAAGGAGGGCATGAATCCCAAGAAAATATTTTTTTCTGTTTTGGGCCGAAATATTTTTCTATTGTGGGAGGCCATACTGTACAGATTCATACAGTCCGTACAACCATACGTATTTGGCACAGAAATTGAGGCATTTCAAGCACAATTTTTGAGGCAGATTTCAAAAATTTTGTGGTTGTTTCTGGGTCATACAGAATAGTTCGTACAACTAAATATGGGCACAAAAAATGAGGTACAGAGGAAGTCGTACAATAGTACGATTTTGACACAAAAAATGAGGTAAATTTATGTGGGACAGATTTGGTGTTGTGAGGTATTTTCCTTAGCTGGAAATGTTATTTTGTTGTTGATGTTTACTTGCCTGAAGCTGAATAATAAATCTCTCTCTCTCTCTCGTTGGGTTTCCCCACATTGGGGTTTTCCCTGACATTTCTCTAAATTTCTGTGTGTTATAGGTTGTTGTCCACTGTGTTATTTTTCTTAGCAATTTCTATTTCTACTTATGGAAATTTCTGAATGTGATTTTATGCATTTCTAAAATTTATGAAAACAATTATCTCTAGTTTGCTAAGTTTTTGACCGAATATTAGCTTGCTGATTTTTGTGTTATGGGTGCTAGAACTTAGGAGGAGTGTGCTCTCAATCTCAGTGATTGAGAAGAAGGGATTTGATGTAGCGCTCCAAGATGGGTAGATGTTGATCAAGCTTAGAGGATCTAACTTAGACATAGCAACTATTATTGGAGTTAGAGAGAGAAACTTGTAAAGGCTAAAAGGATAGCCTATTTGAAAAATGGAAAGTAGCAGAGTGGTAGAGAATAAGGAGCAGGTAGCTCTTAAGGTTGCGTAGCTCATGGGGAGTCATGCTTCAGGTTCAGGTGGGAAGGAGAAACCTTCCAATTTTGTCAAGGATTCATGGTACAATATGACCATGTAGGATGCTCATGAGTAGGAGGCTTCAAGGAGCATGATCAGAGGGAATTCTTCGAAGACAGGTCTGAGCGAGATGGAAGGAATATCTTTTGGTTCAGAGGGAGAAGCCAATTAGGTGGATTGGAGAGTATCTATGGTAGAGGATTTGATAGCAAAGACAGAACCACCTCCAGGTGGTATAAGTAACTTCCTCGCTAAGAGGGAGTGTTGATGTATGTAGCATCAGATGGGTACTTCTATATTGGCTTGTGTCTAACATGAGGAAATCGTCCAAAACCTTCTACCTTGAGAATTTATTTAATTAAAGTAATTATTAAAGTAAATTTATTTTATTAGTGAGTTGAGTTTTATTTAAGGAAATGATTTAATTAACATTAGTGAATTAAATAACAATCATTAATATCAAGTGAGGTGAGAAGTAATCTCAACCATCAATCACTTTGGAGAATAGGGTTAATTCCTAACTCAATCTTATATAATCATGGCAAGGGTAAAGGAGAAGATAATTTTCACATAGAGATAGCAAAGAAGTACTTTTGCTAGTGTGGATTCATTCGAGAGTGTAGAAGCAAAGAAGGACTTTTGCTTACACATGATATGAGTGAGTAATATGCCATTGATTGGGTGAAGAAGGAATTTCATCCAAGTGTTGATGCAGAGAGAGTTGGATCACGAAGGACTGTGATTCAAAGAGATCTTGGATAGGTGGAGAAGGACTTCCATATAGATATCTAGTCCAAAGGAAGAGAGGGAGTAGTTGTATAGAAAAATGATTGTTCACCGCAAATAGTGTAGGTATTATGGTATAGGTTGCATAGAACAATGCAGGTTTCATCTTTACAGTCATGCAAAGTAATCCAGGTATCAAGGTAACAGTCACGTTGTTATCATACAACATTGTACAATAGTTTTGGTAGCATATCAACCAACCAGGTGTTGATGTACTTTTTCTATTTGGGCCATTTTCCCAGTAAGGGAGCCCTTGTAGGATTTGAAGTTATTTGAATGATAAGATTAGTTCATGGGAAGAATATCTTTGTGTATTGTGCATGAGATTTTTCTTCTCTTTATTTATGCTGCCGATGTAATGTTTAGTTGATAACTCAGTTGTGCTTTTATTCAATAAGTGATTTATTTGGAATTAACTATCGGGTGATGGGTAAAGAGAAATTTCAACAACATTAGGGTTCTCACTTTTATCTTCAGGAACATAGTTTGATGTAAGAAAATAATTCACATCTTTGATCAGATTTATCTTCTAAGTTCTTTCCTCCATTGTCTTTGGAACAATATGGAAAATTTTAAGAGATTAGCACCACTTTCATGAATATTTTCTTCAATGAATTGATCTCGTTGCATTAACTCTTTCCAGCTGCACTTTCCCTCTTTCTTCAATAAAAATATTAGATTCACGGGAAAATAATTTTCATCGCAGCTAAAAATGATGAAGTTGTTTGGAAACATTTATTGTGTAATCTCATGAAATAATTTCATAAATATGAAAGTGAAATTTTGAACCGTCTCTTTTTCATTCATTCGGATTTCAACCAAATTCAAGAAAAGAGAATATGGATATTTCCTTGGGAAATATTTCTCAACAAATAATTTTTCTAACACATCCCATCTAGTGATGGTTCTAGATAACAATGAATATCACATTGTAAATATCACAAACACTATCAAAATTAGCCAAATGCTTCTCTGCATCCTCTGAACTATTTTCAAAACATAAAAGTGGAATATACCAACAATTCACCTTCACCACCCAAGCTAACACTCATTCACTAATGTTGTGTATTATGAATACAAATACACACAAAAAAATATCAAATCTATGTGCATAGACATCATAATAATTAACCATTGCTTCGTAAACAATGTATCTACTTTACCTTATTTATATGCCCAAGTCATCCATCTAACAATGAAATATCACTTGTGTTTAAGATTTTATGATGCTAGTGACAATTATAGTGAACATGATGTTATGTTTTTTGGTTTGTAATAATTGAATAAACTTACTCACAAGTGACTATAGTTCAATTTTATTGCATTCAAAATATTGTAGACTTATGAAGTTCTAGATGTAAGGGTGATTAATATACCTATGGTCTAATGAATGAACACTTTTAGGTTTAGTTATTGTATTTTCAATTGAGATCTTATCAATTTCTATCACAAATGGATGATGGTCAACGAATTTCAATTCAACTTTGTTCCGACCCTCATTATTCCATGTTTGAGACTAGTATTAGGGAATGACTTGTATCACTATTGTTTTGGATGGGACACTTGGAAAAATATCACCACATCTTGAATATTTTTTTCTCCAATAAGAAGTCATTTGTACTATGATTTTAAAATCTCTTTATATAAAAATTTGATGTAAACCTTTATTTATTTTGGCACAATTAATTTGAGTGGCCATTTCAATGGAAAATAATTTGTAGTAGTTTGTTAGATAGATATTAGCATTCCTATAAAGAAACTAAGACAATCACATTGTAACTCATATGGGATGACTATAGAGATTAATCATTCTAACTCTTATTGTAGTATTACTTTTCTATGAGGTGGCATACTTGAATAAGTAAAGATGTAGTCTACTAAGTATTATCATGGTTTAGTTAGTCTATAATGTGTTTTTGTTGATGAACTTCCTTTTGTTACTATGCAAATAGCACACCTCATCCCATTTAGGAGAAAGTACAATCAATAACATTCAAGTTAGATTTATTTAGCTAAGAGGCCATAAGTGGGGAGTAGTTTTTTTGCAAAGAAGCTCGATACATGTACCTAGTCCCAATTGAGGTTGTGTGTGTTGGAGCATCAACAAGGATGAACATAATACCAAGCATGCTATCAATGAGACTTGGACCTTGGTGAGGGAAATATCAACACATTGATTTCACCAACTCAACAAGATATTATTGACATAATCAACAACGCTATTCTAATTTAGTTAGTCTACATATTGCTTTGGTTAAAGGAATTTGAGAATGAAAACCACTTCCTTTTAACATGTTCTAACATTCATAATATAAAATATAACTTTACCCAACATCATAAGAAATACTCTTTGAGATCTCTCTTCCAACTACCATAAATACCATGGTACTTTTATTTCCACTATATTCAAATATAGAAATGATATCATGAGAATATTTTAAGATAATTATTTTTATTTATTTAATAAAATTTATTAGTCTTAAATGATGGTAAACTTCAACATCATTATCCTCACAAATCATTATTATAATCACTCATTCAAAATTATTGTCATTGATTCTTGTTGATTCTTAAGGGATTTAATATCATAGGGAACTTGGAAAGTCATACATCACTAAGTAATTACATGCTTTGTAATGTGTGGCATTAGGTGTAAACATATGTACATGTGGTAACAATTGCGTCGCCAATTATATTCAAAGAAACATAAAGCAAAAATGGTTACTCAATGTATATTCATTACTCACATAAATTTTGGATACTTTATAGCAACAAAGATACAGATTATGTAAATCCCCACTACACGACTCTATTTTTATTACATTTCACTCTTTTAGTGAACTATATTTATTTCTTGTTGCATACACTTGTAATAAACTATTCTTTTCTCTTTGTTATCATGATTAATTTGATTTATGAACATTCCTTGTATTCACCTTTTTATTTTGATGAAAAAGGAATCTATAGTCTGCTTTAAGTACTTATGCTAAGTAGGACAAGTTTATCTGGATGTGAATATTGGGTTGTAGCATTTCTAAAGAAAATAGGAGAAAAACCAATAAATTTTAAAAGCTTTTCATAATTTATAATCTTAAAATTAAAAGAATTGCATCATTTCCAATCCTTTTATTAGAGGTTGGGTTTCCATTGATCCTAAATAAATCATCATATAATTTTTCATCTAGGTTGGTTCTTTCTAACTGTAAAAATTGGAGTTATTGACTTGTAGTACATATTTTAGAGGGAGGCTCTATTTTGGAAATTTGGGGTCCTTCAACTTCCATATCTTGTTTGGGGAATTAAATGACAATTTTTATGTCAAAACCTTGTGGATGAATTCCTAGGTCCTTCAACATTGTTCTACACATTGAGATATTTCCAATGGTACAAATATCACCTCAATTGGAGTTCATATGAGGAAGGTATGCCTCCTACAAGTTTACCTATGCTTTTGACCACCATGGTATTCATTGGATGTCGTGTTAGATCTCATTACTCATGCATATAAAGCTATTCACATGTGTACTTTACCTAAGATTCTAGAGGTTCCAAAACCTTTACCCTAATCGCGAGTTGATGCATGCATAGAGCCTAACCCTAATCGAGAGTTGAGGCATGCGAAGACCCTAACCCTAACCCTAGACGACTATTAGGACATGTTAAATACTAGACTGATAGGAAAGGAATAGGTTCCATTATTGTTGTATTGATTTACTATTTCATAGTTCAGCAAAGATAAGGAATGGATATTGTGAGCAGAATAGATGAAGTAGAAGATTTTGTAGCAACCACGTAGGCCATAGTGTCTATGAAAACTCTATAGTAGTTCATATTTCTTTGTATTTGCATTTCATATCTTAGAAGAAAAATAGAAAGGCATAATCCTCACCTTATGGCTGGGTTTTCCTATATTGGGTTTCCCAGGGTACATTTTGTGTTCATTATGTGGATGGTGTGGTATTTGTTAGCTTATTTTATTTTCATTCTCATATTATGTTGGTATTTTGAGTGTTAAGATAGTAATATTAAATTTAATCTTAAGTAAACACTAAATAATTAAGATTTTGTAGAAACTTCTAAGATATATTATGATGAATTGATCCAGTGGAATATCCACGATAGTTTACAAATCATATCCACCCATTGAATAAGGTTATGTGGTGTGATCACCCCTAGTGATGTCGTGAGGGCCTAAGGGCCCATAGGAGTTAATGATAGGATATGTATGGTAGCCATTTAATTTAATCTGGACTGAGTCCATTATGTTATTTATTATTAAATAAGGCCTACTAGGTAGTTATTACTCAATAATTGTAATATGGTCCATTCAATAATTCAAAGGCCACTAATGGTTAGGGTTAGGGTTTTCTATCTGAATATAAATAAATATGGAGTCCTCTTTATGGTATATGTCAAGGATTGTTATTGTATTGGACCATTTATTATTTGTCTTATGGATATACATCATAGGTACAAGTGTTGAGGGAAACACTTCTAAGGGGGGGGATGGAATGGTGGGATCCCCCATATTGATGTAATGGGGTCATATATTCATGTTATAGTTAATTATAGGATGGGTATGGTGGCCATTTAATGTAATTTGTACTAAGTCCACTATGTTATTTATTATTTAAAAAAGGGCCACTATGTACATTTAAAAAATGTTATATGGTTGGGTGATTAATGAAGGGGACATTTAATGGTGATGGTTAGGGTTCCTTAGGTAATTATTAATGATGGATTCCTCCTTATGGTATATGTCAAATATTGTTATTGTATGGGATCATTTGGAATTTGGAATTTTCCTCCTTGAAAAAACATGTGAACAAAAGTTTATCATTTTATAAAAGGATTATTATATGGTGTTACTTTATTTATTTATTTATTTTTAATGAGGTGAGGGGAATTGTTATCATATTCTTGGATATATTATTTTTTATTCATATTCAACATTAAATAAATATCAAATGGTGGGATAAACCCCCAGTGATGTAATGGTGGCATACGTATTGATTAATTGGGTTGGTTATCATTGATGTCAACCCTTGAAGAAAGTCCGATAGCACAAAGGTTTGGGTAATGGAACCAAGTTTGTTTGATGGATAATGGTATGAGTTTTGATATATTTACAGGAAATACTATTCTAGATGGATAGTACATGTCATTCCATTTCTGGTGGTATGTGGAAAGTCACATAACTCCTCACGGTTAGAGAGTTACGGCCATGTGAAGTTGGAGAACCCTCATGAATCATCTAAAAGCCCCAAAAGGTCAAAGTAGTCAAAGTGGTTGCAAAGAAGAAATTATTTACATAATAAAGTGAAGTGATGAGTGTACTATAATTCAAAGTGGATGCAAAATAAATTATTTAAATAATAAATTTAATGGATAATTTACTAATTGTGGAAAGTGGTTAAGTTAAATGGACAAGTGGTTAGAAGTGGGTTAGCCCTAAAATAAGGAAAGTGGGTTAAGATGATTAGAAGGTAACCCCTTGAGGAAGCTACGTGAAAGTATAAATAAGAGGCAAGGGTCTCTAATTCAAATACACTTGAGCATATTGAATATTTACAAGTGACTGAGGTAATCAAAGGATATCTAAGGCAAATTTGAGAGGGAAGGTTAAGTAAAGAAGGCCGAAATTCAAGGGAGGAGAAATTGTTGGATAATGAGAGGGGGGGTGAATCAGTAATAACATAATTATAATCCTTTTTCTTCAAATAATCCAAGTGTTATAATCCAAATGTTACAAATCATACTAAAGACTGTACTCTAACCAAAAAAAAAAATCTTACTGAATTTTGATCTGTTATGAAGAAGTTATGACATTTTTACTTGAAACACATGTTTTTGACTAGTTTCAGGACTAGCCACAACCCTATTTTCCACGGAGTGTAACGCCAAAACTACAATGAACCACAAGAAAAATTTTGTACCACAGATACTTGGATATGTTTCCTCAATGGAATATCAATTTCACATTCTGAATCATTCTAGAAATTTTTTTATTGAGAAAATGGTGAGATGACCTGTAAATAACATACCTTAGAAAGCATTATCAAAAGAATTTATCCTTCCTTGAATTTCAGCCTTTTTTTTTTTCACCTTCCCTCAGAAATTCAGCTTATATATCATTTAGTTACCTCAAAAACATATAGGTATTCAATATTCTCAAGTGTATCTAAAATTAGAGAGCCTTGCCTCTTATTTATACTCTCCAAGTAGCTTCCTTAAACATCTTCTAGGTCAGTTTGCCCACTTTCCTTATTTTAGGGTTAACCCACTTCTAATTTATCTATTAAATTTATTATTTAAATAATGTATTTTGTATTCAATTTGAATTATAGTACACTCATCAATTCACTTTATTATTTACCTTCTAAAATCTCTTAAACCACTTTGACTACTTTGACCTTTTGGGGCTTTTAGATGACATAAGAGGGTCCTCGAACTTCGTAAGGCCATAACTCTCAAACTGTGAGGAGTTATGTGACATTCCACATACCACCAAAAATGGACTGACATGCACCATCCATATAGAATAGTATTACCTACAAATATATCAAAACTCATACCATTATCCATCAAACAAACTTGGGTCCATTACCCAAACCTGGGTTCTCCAACTTCTCATGGCCATACCTCTCTAACCGTGAGGAGTTATGTGACATTCCACATACCACCAGAAATGGCATGACAAGAAATATCCATCTAAGATAGTTTCAATGACAAATTCACTGACCTTCATCTCATTATTCCACAAATAAGCATGGGTTTTCTAACCATACTTCTAAGATAACTCAATCCAAAAAGCGTCTTCCCATGAGGGATTTCACCATAAGGGGACCACTTTGGAGTTCATCCATTTCTAATTAGTATCAACCATGAAAATAAAATAATGAGTCATCTTTACATCAAACAATCTTAGGTTCATTACCCAACCTTTGTGCTATGGGGATTTCTTCAAGGGTTGACATCAATGACAACCAACCTTAATCAACAATCCCTCCCTTTGGCATTGATGGAAACACTCTGATGAAATATTGAAGTAATATCATTCATGCTCCCCCTAGAACCATGCCTATGTCCTCTACATCTGATAAATCTTCTCCCCCTGGAACCATGCCTCTGTTCTCTGCATCTGATAAATCTCACCCCCTTTGTCATTAATGACAAAGGTATCTTTCCATCCAGGGTTGCTCCCCCTAACTAAACTGTCTTCTTATGGTTCTTCCTCATGTACATCTAAGACAT
The DNA here is from genome assembly GCA_009831015.1 of Picea engelmannii. Taxonomy (NCBI): domain Eukaryota; kingdom Viridiplantae; phylum Streptophyta; class Pinopsida; order Pinales; family Pinaceae; genus Picea; species Picea engelmannii. The sequence goes on along the minus strand of ML786073.1, from coordinate 246,639 downwards.
ATAAGATAAGTGTTCAAAAGCATTCATTTTGGAGTAGAAATAACTTTGAGTCTCTGGCAAAGATACTCAAAAGCTTCCCGTGGAAGTGGTTTTGTAAAGATGTATGTCACTTGTTCTTTTGTACCCACATACTCAAATCTGGTGTTCTTTTCTGCAATTTGTTCTCGTAAAAAGTGATACTTGAATGGAATGTGCTTCGTCTTGGAGTGCATCACCAAATTCTTTGAGATACTGATGGCGCTTGTATTATCACAATAGATTTTAATGGGCTCATCATACTGAACCTGTATATCTGTCAGAGTTTGTTTCATCCAAAGAACCTGTGTACAACATGATGTTGTTGCAATGTACTCTGCCTCGGCTTTATATAAGGATATCGATGATTGTTTCTTTCTTAGCCATGATACTAAACACTCACCCAAGTAGAATGTTTCTCCACTGGTGCTTCGTCGATCATCAATACAACCTTCCCAATCTGCATCTGTGTAGGAAATAAGTGATAAATCCTTTCCTTTTGGATACCATAATCCAAACTCTTATGTTCCTTTGAGATATCTGAAAATCCTCTTCACTGCTAATACATGTGATTCCTTTGGTGTTGCTTGAAATCATGCCACCTGTCCAACTGCCTGCATTACATCTGGTCTAAATGTTGTCACATATAGTAGGATACCAATCATTGACCTGTATTTCCTCTGATCTATAGACTTCGAATCATCATCTTTGCTCAACTTGCAACTGGTTTGCATGGGAGTGATAATTGGTTTGCAATTTTCCATACCGAACATTTTTAGCATTTCTCGGATATACTTGGTTTGAAAAATAAAAATTCCTTGATTTCTTTGGCGTATCTGAAGTCCCAAAAAAAAGGATAGTTCTCCAAGTAACGACATTTCAAATTCATTCTACATATCTTTTGCAAATTTCTATCTTAACCTGTCATCATCACTACCAAAAATAATATCATCAACATAAACTTCAATTAATAAAATATTACCTTGACTTACCTTGATGTAGAGGTTGTTGTCTGCACTTCCTTTTCTGAACCCTACTTGCTACATATACTTATCTAGTCTAGAGTACCATGCTCTAGGAGCCTTTTTTAGACCATACAAGGACTTCTTTAATTTACACACATAATCTGCATCAATTGAAATCCTTCTGGTTGTTCAATATAGACTTCTTCTTCAAGTTACCCATTCAAAAAAATTGATTTTACATCCATTTGATACATTTTAATATTTTTGGAGCATGCATAGGCTAAAAGCAAATGGATTGCTTCCATTCTGGAAACTGGGGAAAATGTCTCTTTAAAGTCAATTCCTTCAACCTATACATATCCTTTACATACCAATCTAGCTTTGTTCCTTGTAACATATCCATCTTCATTCAATTTATTCCTAAAGACCCACTTTGTGTCGATCACATTCTTATTCTTTAGTCTTGGAACCAGTTCCCAAGTGTCATTTTTCTCTATTTGATCTAATTCTTCATCCATGGCCTTATTGCAAGATTCATCCTTGCTGGCTTCTTCAAAACAATTTGTTTCAATTGTAGATAAGAGAGTTAGGTGTGTTTGTTCTGGTGAACAGATTCTTCTTCTAGTCTCAACTCCTGCATCTTTGTTTACGATAATCTGATCTAAAGGATTTTTCTTCTGTACTCGTTTGTTGGGTGTCTTTGGAGACACTTGTTGAACTTTATCTTCGGCTTCTGTCAGATTCTCTTCATCTTCCTCTTCTACTTCTTTTTCATCTTCTGCTTCTTCTTCTAAGGGTTGTTTGATTGATTCATTTTCTTCCTTTGATTCTGGTCTGCCTATTTCATCAATTGTTACATTGATGCTTTCCACATATTTGTTCAATCTTAGATTGTAACACTTGTATGCTTTCCTTGTACTTGAGTAACCAACAAGTACTCCTTTGTCCACACGAGAATCAAACTTTCCCATTCCGCCATATTCTCTTTTGATATAGAATTTGCTTTCAAAAACTCTGAAGTTCTTTACATTTGTTGGTCTTCCTTTCATAGTTCGTAAGGATTTTTGTCAGTTTTGTTTCTGAGCATTACTCTATTTTGAATGTGAACTGTTGTATGCACTGCCTGTGTCCAAAAAATATCTGTCAATTTCAAATCCATTAACATTGTTCGAGCCATTTCCTGTATTGTCCTGTTCTTTCTTTCAACAACTCCATTCTGTTGAGGTGTCCTAGCAACAAAGAATTGCCTTTTTATTCCATGATTGTTGCAGTAGTCCATAAATTCCTTTGAGGTGAACTCTCCTCCATTATCATATCTCAAGCATTTGATTTTTGAATCCATTTCATTTTCAACCATTTCCTTGTAGATCTTGAAGTTTTCAAAAGCTTCTTACTTATTCTTGAGAAAGAAAACTGCAGTCATTCTTGTATAATCATCAACTAATAACATGAAGTATTTCTCACCTTTTAATCCCTTTGTTTTAGTTGGTCCAACTAGATAAGTATGCACAATTTCCAATGCTCTTGTCGTTGAATATTCCTTTGATTTAAACCTGGTCTTTGTTTGCTTTCCTTGTTGACAATGCTTGCATAAAGTGTTGGTTGGTTTCGTGATCTCGGGAATTTCTTTGACTGCTTCTCTTTTGCTGACTTTGACAAGGTTATCAAAATGTGTGTGCCCCATTCTTCTGTGCCATATCCAACTTTCATCTTCCTTTCCTAGACACCACTTTTCATTTCCAATTTCACTTAACACATATATGTTGCTTGAAGTTGTTGCAGCTGTAGCGACCAATTTCCTTGAACCTTCTTTTCTTATCTCACACTTTTGTGAATCGAAAGTAACTTTATGACCTTGGTCACACATTTGACTCACACTTAGAAGATTATGTTTCATATCTTCTACTAGTAGAACATTTTCTGCCTTTTCATTCTTGTTCCCAATTCGGACTGTGCATTTTCCAATGATTTTGGTTGAATCATCATTTCCAAAGGAGACTGGTCCGTCTCTTTCCTTTCGTAATGTAAGAAACTTGTCTCTATCACTTGTCATGTGTTTTGAACATCCACTTTTAACATACCAACCATGTTTCTTCTGCTTAGCTGTTAGAGCAATTGTGCATTCTTCATTGCTATATTGATCTTTCTTTCTTATCCATGTCGTTTTATGAGGTTCTTGTATATGACTGTTGTTATTTTGTTGAGGTTCTTTAGGAAGGACTGTCATTCTACAATATTTTGCCATGTGTCCAAAATTGTTACATTTGTAACATTCCACTCCAGTGGTCAAAGATTCAAACCTTTTGTAACTTCTTCTCTGTGTTTCACTAGGTATTCTTGAATAACCCCTTTGTGTATGACTCTCAAAGTTGTTATTGTTCCTATTGTTAGCTCTGAAATTCACAGCTTTATGTCCAAAATTATTACATGCATAACATAAACCAAAAAATATAGTTTGATACCTGGGAGTTGAAGATATTCTGAAAGGAGGTGCTCTTATGAATCCTTCTTCTTCTTGAGGCCTATCTGTCTGTTGTTGCTTCTGAAATCTGAATCTTCTTGGTGGAGGAGTGTCCCTGTATTCTTCCTTGTATATCTTCCTATCCCCTTTGATTGTTTCTGCATAAATTTTTGGATATGTTTCTTGCTCTGTTGTTTTGGAGCTTGATCCCTTTTCTGTCTAATTGTATCCAAGTACGGACTTGTCAAGATGAGATTTTTGAATACTGATAATGTCATCCAGAACTTTTGATCTATTATGCATATTTTTCTTTTGAATATCCTTTCTTATTGCGACAATCTCTTCTTTCAAGTTTCCAATGATCTTGTCCTTTTCTTCTATCTTTTCTTTGAGTGCTTCATCAATTCTTTTATCTTCTTCTATTTGAACCTTCAATTTTGTGATCATTTGTTCTAGTTCTCGAGTATCCTTTTTCCTGTCTAGTTCTGCTTGTAGTTTCTTGTTTTTCTTCTTTTCTCTTCTAATAACTTCTATGGCACACATTAATTCTTCTCAATAGTAAACTTTTGATTCTTCAGTTTCTGCTTCAACTTCTTCATATTCTTCTTTGGCTTCTTCATATTCTTCTTCAGAGTCTTCTTTGTTAGATTCTTTTACTGCCATGAATAGAACTCTTCTTGTCTCACTGTCACTGACTTCATCTTCATCTGATGATGAGATGTTTTCTTTGGTGCATAAACTTTTCTTGAAAAATTTCTTTGTAGCTTTTTTCCCTTTATATGTGTTTGCCTTTTGAGTAACCTTCATCATTTATCTTTTTCTTATGAGTACATTTGTTAGAAAAATGACCAATACCATCACAATTAAAACGAATTAAAGGAAGCTTACCTCTATACCTACCATCGGTTCCCTTGTTCAGTATTTTGATGAAGTTGGCCACTTCTTCATCATCTTCTGAGACATCACTACTGCTGCTATATTATTTTTGTTAATTTTTCTTTTGCTTTGATATTTTGGATGATTTGAAGGTTTCTTCTGTTACATCTGGATTTTCTGTTCAGTTCTGATTTCATATGTTGTAAAGATTCCATGCAGTTCGTCCATACTTATTGAGTTTAGATCCGATCTTTCTTCTAGTGCTGATATATTAGGGTTAAATATCATAGGAAGAGATCTTAGTACCTTTTGAACAATTACAGATTCTTTGATTTCTTCTCCCAATCCTATGATTGCATTCACTATTTCATCAACTCATAAGAAGTAGGTTGAAATATTCTCATCTTCCTTCATTTTTAGTTGTTCGAACTGACCTCTATAAGTTTGAAGCTTTGCTACTTTGACTTATGTATCTCCTTCATAAATATTTTGAAGCTTGTCCCAAATCGCTTTAGCGGATTTACAATGTGAAACTTTGGTGAATATTGTATCACTGAGACCATTCAAAAGTGCATTTTTGGCTTTGGAATTATTCTCACCAAGTTTCACTGCTTTGTCATTTGTTGGTGGAACTGTTGGTGTTGTGTATCCATCTACAATTGATTGCCAAACTTGAAATCCCTGTGCCTGTATATATGTCTTCATCCTTATGCTCTAAAAAACATACTTTTGTCCATCAAACTGTGGTATTCCATTTTTATACAAGTTAGTACTCTCTATGATCTACCTTTCAGTGGTTAAATTGATTTCTGAAGGAACCTTCTCTGATTCCAATTGTTGGATTACTGAGAGGGGGGGTGAATCAGTAATAGCGTAATTATAATCATTTTTCTTCAAATAATCCAAGTGGTATATCACTGTAGAATTATTATCCAATAATGAGAAATAAGAAATGAACAATCACACACATACACAGTACACCAGTGTTTTACATGGAAACCCAAATCGGGAGAAAACCACTGAATTTTTTTTCTTATATGTCTTGAAGAATTAAATTCATTGAAAGCACCAACTTCCTTTTTTTTCCAGCTGCAACTGGAAGGAGGCTCCAACCCCCTAGTTTCTCAGACTACAACCTGAGGGGAGATCCAACTCCCCAATTCTCTGGCTACAACCAGAAGGAGGCTACAACCCCCTATGTTCTCTAGCTACAACCACTTGTCCTTGTCCCGTCCAACCGCATTGAAGTAGAAGTAGAATGATGGAACCACCATCACACTCTCACTGTGAGATATATCATTGTAAACCTATGCAAATAAACTTCAACCATGCATCAACCATGCATCAACCTGTACCTCAACCTGTAATCAACCTGTACCATAAACAATTGCATCAACCATGCACCAACCTATACCATAAACAAGTGCATCAACCATGCACCAACCTATACAAAACAATCTGTAATCAACCTGTACCATAAACAAGTGCAACCAACCATGTAACAAGTATGTACCAATCATGTGTCAACTACTCATCAACTATGACTCATCAATATGTACTAACATCATCAATTATACACCTCATGTATGTGCCAACTCATCAAATACTTATCTCAACCATGTACCCAACCTGTACCTCAACCAAAATCCCTCATCAATTTCATCATCCAAATATGATTTATAACTCTGTGATAGACTTGATGTATATGATCACATACCTTCAAACCTTCCTTAATTTTAAACAACAAGAGACTAGCATTTACATCAAACTTTTATATAGTCTCACATGACTAGTTTTGGATTAGTCAACAACCCTAACTTGAAATAATCATAACTTTGTACCTATAATGAATAAAGATATGAAACTGATACGCAATGTTATTCAGTGTGTCTTATGCAATTCCTCCAATTTTCACTACTTGGAACCTCTCATAAAATTAGTTATAGCAAAAATGGCACACCTTGTTGAATTTTGGTTTATTCTAGAGAGCGACCTTGTTTAATGTGCCTCGCACGGAATATTTGTTGAATCGATCTGAAACTATTAAAAATAATACTACAGACTGTAATTTAACCAACACAATTGGTATTATTGAATTTGGATGTTTTATGAAGAAGTTATGATGTTTTTACCCAAAACACATGTTTTTGACTAGTTTCAAGACTAGCCACAAACCCTATTTTCCATGGAGTGTAACTCCAAGAATACGACGACTCACAAGATGATTCTTTTATATAAGGTACTTGGGTATTTTTCCTCAATGGAATAGTAATTTCACAGTCTGAATCATTCTATAAAATGTTTCATTGCGAAAATGGGTCTTAGTTCGTTTCGCCTGCAGAGTCTTGAAGGGCAGCTTGACACCTACCCGGTGAATGGCCAAGCCCTGAAAAGATACTTTGCCTGATTTTCACCTTTGTATATTATGTAAATATTTCCTTTTTCATTTTTTTCCTTTTTTTTCGTTTTGGTTTTGATTTGATTGATCAGTTTTGTGTGTTTGTGAGTTTTCAAAACGGATGCATGCTTGTACACTGAGCCATTCAGACATAGACCATTGAAAAATATCTTTGCTGAAATAACTTCTGGAAGATTGTACATACATCAATGATATATATTTCTGAAAATGATATTGGAAAATGTTGTTTGAAAGAAGTTTACTAATTTCAATCCCTAAGAGAAGTTAGTCATGATTATCTTTATCTTTTTACGCTGTCCCTTTTCCGTAAAGGAATGACTCAAAAGGATGTCTCCCTGTCAAAGTAAGTTGTTTTAGAAATAAAGCATTTCTGGAGCTGAATCAAGGACAGTATAAAAAAACAAAATTCTGATGAGGTCTGAAAAATATGAGAAAATATCAAGATTTTTCAGCGCCACCTCGCTCAGCCATCTACAAAAGAAAAACAAAATAAAATATTAATAAGAGTTGCGGGAAGTGTTTGTAAACCCGCCGGGATACTGAACAGGTCTGCTGGCAGCGGGGCAATGCAAGCATGGCGCCAAGACAACTTCGCTGGGGTACTGAACAGGCCTGCTGGCAGCGAAGCAATGTCGGGTAAATGAAAATCTGTAAAATTATAAGAAACCTCTTTTAAGGTCCTTTTTTCTAATCTAGAGCTTCTTGACAGGATAAAGACGTCCGAGTGGGTTAAATGGCAACCCTTTCGAGCCTATGGACGCCTGCTGGCAGCAGTGGCCATGCCAACAGTATTGAAGATTTTATCATAAAAATCATGACTTGCTGATCTTTGAGACTGTTATTGGTTTGCATCTTTTAAAACTTCGCCGGAGAGGATAATTGATGATGATGTAGTACGATTTTCTGGTTGTCCTTTCAAGTCGAATTTTTCTGTACTGTCCTGAGCTGAATTCATTTCTTTTCACAGAGATAACTGCTTCTCCCAACGTGTCGCCATTGTTGGCAGCCAACTCAATTTTTTTTTATCACTCTCAAAAAAGATGCCTACACCCTTTGTCTGATTACGACAAAGCATTGTCACATTGTGCTACTAGACATTTGTTTCATTTGCGACAATTACATTTTGATTTCAATTCAATTTTCACAACTGAAAGTGTGAAAATACCTTTCTCATCGTTTGGACTGTAGTCGTCTTTTATTTGATTTTTACAAAATATACTTGACCATTGATCGCATGACTGCAAAAGATTTTTCAAACTCGTGTCCTTACCTTGATTGCATATTTGATTTGTTTAATTGCTAAGCCTGTAAGCATGAAGATTTACTGGTCTTATTCTGATCTTATAAAGGTTATGATGGATTTGGTCTTATATGTTTTTGTTCTTATTGCTATGGGCTCATGACTCGTTTATTGTATGAGAAATTCTTGATTGCATTTGTCTAAAAACTTTGGATATGCAATGAATGCAATGGCAAGTTTATAATGTCAAATAGCAATGCTTTGAGGGCGCGTTGATGAAATCTTTTGGGTTTTAATTTTAAATCGATGCTTGGTGTATTGTTTGGAAAATCGATATTGCATTGGACGAGCAATAGTTTCAAACT
>ML786073.1:179592-196239 GCA_009831015.1 Picea engelmannii | reverse complement strand
CCAATCTGCAGACAAATGTAGAATGATGATAACCCTCCAGAAAATCCCTCAAACTGATGGTCATGCCCCTGCAAACAAAACCCAACTGTCGAAATGGCCCTAGGCCCTCAGGATAAGCTGGATCGAACCTCCCTCGATAAACTAGCCCTGAGACTAGAATGGTGTGGAGGAGTCTTTCATCCCCGAGACCAAGTTGTGGAATAAGGTGAGTGGATATTTCACCACTGAGTTTCTCCCAAGGGTTTGTACAGCAAAACCCCCAAACTGAATTCTCAAGAGAAATAGAAAATGCTAATCCAAAACCAGAATGAATAATAGGTGCACCCCAGCCTCTTACTTATACTTTTCCTTCTAATTCTCTGTTGAGTTAAGTTAACTCCCAGGGTTAATCTTCTATTCTTCTGTTGATTTATCTATTACTCCTTTATCCTTTCCCTTTCTAAAGTCAACTTAAAAATATAACTTTTAACTTCTTGACTTTCCCCCCCTTCAGTGTGAGACTATGACCTAGTGGGGGTGCCCAGGCCACTGAGTCTCCTCCTCACCTCTCTAAGAGGTGGGGGACATTACAGCTTCTCTGTGTTTAGCCAGCATGAGCCCTTCTCCCGTCATGTCATCCTCCAAAACCGCCTTTCCCCCGCTGCCGTGTGTCATCTGTCTTCCTCCACTCTTTCGTCCACGTGTCCCTTTCCCTCCACGTCAGACTCCCACTGAATTGCATTAGTCACGTCCACTCTCCTGCCTCCTCCGCCTATCTCCTTTTTCCATGTATCTCCCCTGTAACCTCTCTCGCTCCCTCATCGCTTCTTACTCCGCCCCGCACTGTTTCGGCCCCATCACTCCGTTCCCGTGCCCCACCTTTCGTGTTGGCCTCCACGCATATTCTTTGAGCCAGTTAGTTATTCCAGGTGGCAGCGCAGGAGGCCCTCCACGTCCCGAAGGTGCCGAGTTGACCGGGCCATCCTCAATCCCGATGAAGCAGTTATTGAAGAAGTTGTTGGTGGTTAGACATCGACTCTGCCATAATGGGAAAGCACGGTAATGAATTAAAGGCACGTCGATTCGTCGTTGGAACTGTCAAAGAGTTAGATTGCGTCTGACATAAGTTGCATGACCTTTCAGAGGTTGACTGTCAGAAAGCCATGCAGACACAAAGCTTTCAATGCAGTGTCTTGATTTCGTTGTTGTTGTTGTTCTGAGTATATGAAGGCGTTTTCACCATTTTTGTATCTATCGATGGTAGAGCTAAGCTCCCGACTGTAAAGTTTCAGCAACCATTCTAGTTCTCTGGGTGGTGCCTTTGTGTTTGAGATTTCTTGTTTTATGACAAATAGTTTCCCTTTTCCATCTATGTTTTCATCTTATATCAGAGAGTTCATGATCGAATGATTCGCGTGGATTGTTGCAGTAATGTTATGATAAAGGATTTGTTGTGACATTATTGTATTCTCTGGTCTTTGTGTTTGAATGTAAGAGGATCTTGTGTTCGAATGCCTTCTCCTTCAGTCTCTTACAAACCTGATGTTTATGATAGACCTTTGCACTTTTCTCATGCAAGTCTTCCCCCTACTCACCCTTAATACAACTCATTGTTTGAAGTTTATCAAGACCTCACTCTTTCATGCATACCTAGCCTAGTTTTAGAGTTGAGACGAGATTGTTTCGAGTGTGCTTCCATTTGATCACCCCTTTCTAAAACAAACCATGACATTAAAACTGATGGGTGTCAGGCTCTGCTCCTCCAAGCAATCCAGGAGTGACTTCTGACGCTAACACAACCTTAATCAACATAAATTCTTTTGATGATGCTTTCTAAGGTATGTTATTTACAGGTCATCTCACCATTTTTGCAATAAGTTGTTTTCTAGAATGATTCAACCCGCGAAATCTAGAGGTCGTTGAGGAAACATATCCAAGTAGTTGTGATAAAAAATTCAGCTTGTGGGTCATTTTATTTTTGGAGTTACACTCTGTGGAAAATAGGGTTTGTGGTTGGTCCTTAAACTAATCTAAAATAGGTGCTTCAGGTAAAATAATCATAAATTCTTCATGACAGATCCAAATTCAATAAGAACAAATGTTTTGGTTAGAGTATAGTGTTTAGTATTTTTCATACCATTTTCAGATCCATACAACAAATATTCCATGCAGGGCACATTCTACAAGTTTGGTCTCTAGAATAAGCCAAAATTCAACCAGGTTCCAAGTAGTGAAACATGGAGGAATTGCATAAAAGACACTGAAGAACATTGTGTACTATTTTCAAATCTTTATTCATTATAGGTACATAGTTATGATTATTGCAAGTTAGGTTTTTTGACTATTCCAAAATTAGTCATAAGAAACTAAAGTAAATTTTCATGAAAATGTTAGTCTATTGTTGTTAAAGTTAAGGAATGTTTGCAGGTATGTGATCATATACACCAGGTCTATTAGAGAGTTGCAAAAAAGATTTGGATGATGAAATTGATGAGATATTTTGGTTGAGGTACATGTTGGGTACATGGTTGAGACACGTAGTTGATGAGTTGGCACATACATGAGGTGTGTAGTTGATGATGTGGGTACATCTTGATGAGACATAGTTTATGTGTATTTGATGCATAATTGGTTGCACTCGTTGATGGTACATGTTGAGGTATAGGTTGGTGCATGGTTGATGCACTTGTTTATGGTACAGGTTGATTACAGGTTGATTACATGTTGTTTAGTACAGGTTGATTGGTACAGGTTTACAACAATATCTCTCACAGTGATAGTGTGACATTGTTTCCATCATTCTACTTCTACGACAAGACGTTTGGATGAGGAAAGGACATTTGGTTGTAGCCACCTTCTGGTTGTGGCCAGAGAAAATAGGGGGTTGTATCTAGAGAATAGGGGAGTTGGATCTTCCTTTAGTTTGTAGCTTGAGAAACTAGGGGGTTGGAGCCTCCTTCCAGTTGTAGCTGGAAATAAAAGATAGTTGGTGCTTCCAATTAATGTAATTCTTAAAGGCATATAAGAAAAAACATTGTGTGGTTTTCTCTCGCTTTGGGTTTCCAGGTAAAAACATTGGATGATAATGCTACATTGATAAAACACTTTCATTTTATGGTTAAAAAGGATTCAATTTCTCTATTACGGATTCACCCCCCCTCTCTGTAATCCAACAATTGGTATCAGAATTGGTTCCTTCAGGAAACAATTTAACCATTGGAAGAAGGTCATGGATTATTCTGAGAATGGAGGACCATTGTTTAATATTTAGAATGGGTTAAAGTATAAGATATGGAGCCAAAGCACGAAAGTATTTTTATAGGCACAAGGGCATTATATTTGGCTATAAGTTGTTACAGGATATGATAGTTCAAAAAGGGCAAAGACTGCAGCCAAGAAGAAATTGAAGAAGAATAACAAAATAACAATGGATTTCATCTGGGAAGGATTACCTAATCTAGTAAGAGAAAAGGTTGGTAAATGTTCATCAGCCAAATAATTTTGGGATAAGTTAGATGACATATATTCTTCACCCATCACAGATTCAAAAAATGCCAAAGAAGATGGAGGTATAGATCAAGAAGAAATATATTCACCATGTCAAACAGATTCAAAATATGAAGAGTACGTAATCAACATAGGTATGTTGTTTTTATTTAATTGTGAAAAACACGAACATCTTGAAATAGAATTCCATGAAGGAAATGAGACGGAAAAAAATAATTGAAAAAGAAGACAATTATGAAGCATAATTGATTAGTGCTTTAGATGAACTAAGAAAAGAAAGAGAAGAAAACAAGTCACTCAAGAAAGAATTGATGAAACAAAAGGAAAGTGTTCACATTTTTTAAGAAGCCCAACAGGTCATCGAGAACTTAAGAACTCATCTAGAAGAATCCACAAAGATTGAAGAAAATATTGAATCAAAAGCAGTATTTGGAAGCCAACATAGCAGCACAGAAGGAAGAAGCAGAAATGAGAGAGAAGATATTGACAGAACATCTTAAGGAAAGAACTAACAATCTAAATCATCTTGAGGCAAAGTTTGGTCAAGAAGAGAAATGACTTGAAGAAAAAATAATCACATTAAAAATCCATCTTGAATAAGTGAAAAGAACAGAAGAAGTCATGAAATCTCAGATAATGAAGAAATAAGAAGAGGTTGAGAAGCTTGAAGAAGAAGTTGTCACATTGAGAAGAAAAATTGCCAAGCTCAATAAGAACGTTGAAGAGACAGAAACATCCACATTAGTTATATAGAATGAAGAGAACAATGATATCAGATATAAGAAAGTATGGATAAGAAAACACGAAGAATAGGTGAACAAAGACCAGGTCCCAGAGATCACAAGATTTGCAATAAAACAATATGAAGAAAATTCTACATAGAAAAAGAAAGATGCCAGATACAGAAAGGTTTGGAAAATAATTGAGAGAAAAGGACATGTAAATAAGGAACACGTTCAAGAGATTGCAATTTTAGGCATTGTAGTGAAATATGAATCCACAGACAAAAAGAAATAAGTCAGAGCTCAGAAAGAAGATAAATCTACCAATGAAGATGATGATAAATACACATCAGAGTGGGAACTGTTATGAGCCATCTGACTTAGAGACTCCCAGGTAATATGAATATTAGACAAGGGGAGTCTATGCGATAGTTGTGACAGACCAAAGAACCATCCTTCGAATAGCTTGCAGATTCTGAGAAGACAGATCCAGAGCAGTTAGTTATAAGAAGTACAGTTTGATAGATTAATCAATACTTCATGATAGTGTAGTGATAAATGGGTCAGCATTATGGACAATTGTGCAGTAGAGTCTTGGAAAGTATGGGAAAAGATGGATTTGTAAGAACACTTAGCAGGTTTGGACAAATATATGACAATGGACGAGATCATGGATTCACATATTGGTTCAAAGAGTGGTTTAGAGACAAAGGAACATTATCATAATGGATGATAATTACACAAGAAATGGCTTGAACAATGTTAATGGATTCCAAATTGACAGATATTTTTTGGACACATGCAGTGCATACAGTAGTTCACATTCAAAACAGAGTAATGCTTAGAAAATACAATGACAAAACTCCCTACGAGCTTTGGAAAGGAAGAGTAGAAAATGTGAAGCACTTCAGAGTATTTGGAAGCAAATGCTACATCAAAAGAGAAGATGGAAGAATGAGAAAGTTTGACTCTTGTGTGGACAAATGAGTACTTGTTGGTTACTCAAGTACAAGGAAAGCATACAAGTGTTACAATCTGAGATTGAACAAAGTTGTGGAAAGCATCAATGTAACAATTGATGAAACAAGTGGACGAGAATTAAAGGAAGAAGAAAATGAATGAATGGAATATATTTACGAAGAAGAAGCGGAAGATGAAGAAAAAGTAGAAGGGGAAGATGAATACGATCATATAGAAGTAGAAGAACAATTTCAGTAAGTGCCTCCAAAGACACCTAGAAAACGAGTACAGAAGAATCATCCTTCAGATCAGATTATCAGAAACAAAGATGTAGGAGTTGAGACTAGAAGAAGAACCCATTCGCCAAAACAAATTCACCTAGCACTCTCATATATGATTGAACCAAACAGTTTTGACGAGGCCAGCAAGGATGAATTCTAGAATAAGGCCATGGATGAGGAATTGGATCAATTAGAGAAGAATGACACTTGGGAATTGGTTCCAAGACCAAAGAATAAGAATGTGATTGGCACAAAGTGGGTATTCATAAATAAATTGACTGAATATGGACAGGTTACAATGAAGAAAGCTAGATTGGTATGCAAAGGATACACACAGGTTGAAGGAATCGACTTTGAAGAGACATTTTCCCTAGTTTCCAGAATGGAAGCAATCTGATTTCTCTTATCTTATGCATGCTCCAATAATATTAAAGTGTATCATATGGACATGAAATCAAATTTTCTAAATGGGGAACTTGAAGAATAAGTCTACATTAAACAACTAGAAGGATTTCACTTCTCAGAAAATGCAGATTATGTGTGCAAATTGAAGAAGGCCTTGTATGGTCCAAAACAGGCTCCTAGAGAGTGGTACTCTAAACTGGATAAATATCTACAGTGGGAAGGGTTCAGAAAAGGAAGTGTAGAGAACAACCTCTACATCAAGGTAACTCAAGATAGTATTTTATTAATTGAAGTTTATGTTGATGATATTATTTTTTGAATCAATGATGACAAGTTAAGCCAAAAAATTGCAAAGGATATGCAGAATGAATTTGAAATGTCACTACTCGAAGAATTATCCTTCTTTTTGGGTCTTCAGATACATCAAAGCAACTAAGAAATTTTTATTTCTCAAACTAAGTATATCAGATAAATGTTAAAGAGGTTTGGAATGGAAGATTGAAAACCAATTACCACTCCTATGAAAACCAATTGCAAGTTGAGAAAATATGATGATTCAAAGTCTACAAACCAGCAGAAATATAGGTCGATGATTGGTAGCCTACTATATGTGACAACATCTAGAATAGATGAAATGCAGGAAGTTGGACATGTGGCACAATTTCAAGAAGCACCAAAGGAATCACATGTCTTAGCAGTGAAGAGGATTTTCATATATTTCAAAGGAACATAAGAGTTTGGATTATGGTATCCAAAAAGAAAGGATATATCACTTATTGCCTACATAGATGCAGATTGGACAGGTTTCATTGATGACTGACGAAGCACCAGTGGAGCATCGTTCTACTTGGGTGAGTGTTTAGTATCTCGGTTAAGCAAGAAACAATCATCAGTATCTTTATCTATAGCTGAAATAGAGTATATTGCAGTAGCAGGATGTTGTACATAGGTTCTATGGATGAAACAAACTCTGACAGATATATAGGTTGAGTATGATGAGCCCATTCCAATATATTGTGATAATACAAGCGCCATCAATATCTCAAAGAACCCGGTGATGCACTCCAAGATGAAGCACATTCCAATCAAGTATCAATTTCTACAGGAATAGGTTGCAGAGAATAACATTAGAGTTGAAAATGTGGTCACAAAAGAACAAGTGGCAAACATATTTACAAAACTGCTTCCAAGAGAAGCCTTTAAGTATCTTAGTCAAAGACTCGGAGTAATTTCTACTCCAAAATGAATACTTTTGAAATCTTATCTTATATTTCTTATATTTACACGAGGAAGCACCATAAAGAGGATAGTTTAGGTTGGGAGATCAGTTTCAGTAAGAGTTCGGTCAAGGGGAGTATACTCAAGGACAATTCAGTTAGGGGGATTATCCCTGGATGGAAATATACCTTTTCCATTGATGACAAAGGGGGAGAGATTTATCATATGCAGGATATAATTCTTGGAGAGAGAGCACAGAGGCATGGTTCCATGGGGAGTAATGGTCATAGGGGGAGCATGAGTGATATGACTTCAGTATTTCATTAGAGTGTTGCCATCAATGTCAAAGGGAGATATTGTTGATTAATTGGGTTGGTTTCATTGATTTCAACCCTTGAATAAAGTTTGGTAGCAAATTCTGGTTGCACAAAGGTTTGGGTAATGGACCCAAGTTTGTTTGATGGATAATGGTATGTGTTTTGATATATTTTTAGGAAATACTATTCTAGATGGATAGTACATGTCATGCCATTTTCGGTGGTATGTGGAACATCACATAAATCCTCATGGTTAGAGAGTTATGGCCATGTAAAGTTGGAGAACCCTCATGAGTCATCTAGAAGCCCCAAAAGGTCAAATTAGTCAAAGTGGTTGCAAAGAAGAAATTATTTAAATAATAAAGTGAAGTTATGAGTGTAGTATAAGTCAAAGTGGATGCAAAATAAATTATTTAAATAATAAATTTAATGGATAACTTACTAATGTTGATTAATTGGGTTGGTTGTCATTGATGTAAACCCTTGAAGAAAGTCCGGTAGCACAAAGGTTTGGGTAATGGACCCAAGTTTGTTTGATGTATAATGGTATTAATTTTGATATATTTGCAGGTAAGACTATTCTATATGGATAGTACATGTCATTCCATTTCCAGTGGTATGTGGAACGTCACATAACTCCTCACAGTTTGAGAGTTATGGCCTTACAAAGTTGAAGGACCCTCATATGATTGGATTAAAACCCAAGTGCTTGCAACGAAGAAATTATTTAAATAATAAAGTGAAGTGACAAAGTCAAAGAGGATTATTTAATTAATAAATTGAAGTGAAAAAATCAAAGTGGATTATTTAAATAATAAAGTGAAGTGAAAAAGTCAAGGAGGATTATTTAAATAATAAAGTAAATAGAGAACTTTCTAATTATGGAAAGTGGTTATAAGAAGGTTAACCCTAAAATGAGGAAAATGGGTTAACTGGTCAAGCGGCTATTGAATACATAGACAAGTGGAAAATTGGGAAAAGTTGGACATAGGTGACTATGTGGACAAAGTGGCCTAGAAGATGCTTCTAAGGAAGCTACTTGGAGAGTATAAATAAGAGGCAAGGCTCTCTCATTTTAATTACACTTGAGCATATTGAATATCTATAGGTGAATGAGGTAGCCAAAGGATATCTAAGCTCAATTTCAGAGGGAAGGTGAAGTAAATAAGGCCAAAATTCAAGGGAGGATAAATTATTTTGATGATGCTTTCTAAGGTATGTTATTTACAGGTCATCTCATCATTTTCACAATAACATTTTTTTTAGAATGATTCAGACCGTGAAATTGGGAGGTCATTGAGAAAACATATCCAAGTAGTTGTGGTACGATTTCATCTTGTGAGTCATTGTATTTTTGGAATTACACTTCATGGAAAATAGAGTTTGTGTCTAGTCCAGAAACTAGTCTAAAACATGTGTTTCGGGTAAAAACGTCATAACTTCTTCATAACAGATCCAAATTCAGTAATACCAAATGTGTTGGTTAGAGTACAATATTTAGTATTCTTTGTAAAATATTCATATCCATACAACAAATATTTCATTCGGGGCACTCTCTACAAGTTCTCTCTCTAGAATAAGCCAGAATTCAACAAGGTATGCCATTTTTTCTATAACTCCTTTTCTGAGAGGTTCCAAGTAGTGACACCTGGAGGAATTTCATAAAACACACTGAAGAACATTGTGTACTATTTTCAAGTATTTATTCATTACAGGTACATAGTTATGATTATTTCAAGTTAGGGTTGTTGACTAATCCAAAACTAGTCATGTGAGACTAAGTAAAGTTTGATGAAAATGATAGTCTCTTGTTGTTAAAGTTAAGGAAGTTTTGCAGGTTGAGGTATAGGTTGGTGCATGGTTGATGCACTTGTTTATGGTACAAGTTGATTACAGTTTGTTTGGTACAGGTTGGTGCATGGTTGATGCATTTGTTTATGGTACAGGTTGATTACAGGTCGAGGTATAGGTTGATGCATGGTTGATACATGGTTCAGGTTATTGGTACAGGTTGTTTGGTGCAGCTTTATTGGTACAATTTTCAACAGTATATCTCACAATGATAGTGTGATAGTGGTTCCATCATTCTACTTATACATCAGGGCGGTTGGACAAGGCAAGGATAGGTGGTTGTAGCAAGAGAACATAGGGGTTTGTAGCCTCCTTCTGGTTGTAGCTAGAGAATTGGGGAGTTGGAGCTTCCCTCGGGTTGTATTCTCAGAAACTAGGGGGTTGGAGCCTCCTTCCAGTTGTAGTTGGAAAACAAAGGAAGTTGGTGCTTCCAATGAATGTAATTCTTCAAGACATATAAGAAAAATCATTCTGTGGTTTTCTCCCGCTTTGGGTTACCACGTAAAAACATTGTTGTACTATGTATGTGTATGATTGTTCATTTTTTCAATGTTTATTTACTCTGGAAATATTGGATGATAATGCTACATTGATATAACACTTGCATTATATGGTTAAAAAGGATTAGATTTTTCTATTATTGATTCACCCCCCCTCTCAGTAATCCAACAACTAATTGTGGAAAGTACTTAAGTTAAGTGGACAAGTGGTTAGAAGTGGGTTAGCCATAAAATAAGGAAAGTGGGTTAAGATGATTAGAAGCTTACCCCTTGAGGAAGCTACATGAAAGTATAAATAAGAGGCAAGGGTCTCTCATTCAAATACACTTGAGAATATTGAATATATACAAGTGACTAAGGTAACCAAATGATATATAAGGCGAATTTCAGAGGGAAGGTGAAGTAAAGAAGGTCGCAATTCAAGGGAGGATAAATTCTTTTGATGATGTTTTCTAAGGTATGTTATTTACAGATCATCTCGCCATTTTTGCAATAAATTTATTTCTAGAATGATTTAGACTGCAAAATATGGAGGCTGCTAAGGAAAAATATCCAAGTAGCTGTGATAAAAATTTCAGCTTGTGGGTCATTGTATTTTTGTAGTTACACTCCATGGAAAATAGGGTTTGTGGCTAGTCCTGAAACTAGTCTAAAACAGGTGTTTTGGGTAAAAACGTCATAACTTCTTGATAAAAGATACAAATTCATTAAGACCAAATGCATTGGTTAGAGTACAGTCTGTAGTATTTTTTGTACCATTTTTAGATCCATACAACAAAAATTATGTGTGGGGCATGCTCTACAAGTTCACTCTCTAGATTAAGCCAAAATTCAACAAGGTATGTCATTTTTGCTATAACTCCTTTTCTAAGAGGTTCCAAGCAGTGAAACATAGAGGAATTGAATAAAATAAACTGAAGAATGTTGTGTACTATTTTCAGATCTTTATTCATTACAGGTACATAGTTATGATTATTGCAAGTTAGGATTTTTGACTAATCCAAAATTAGTCATGTGAGACTAAAGTAAAGTTTGATGAAAATGTTAGTCTCTTGTTGTTGAATTTAATGAAGGTTTGCAGGTATGTGATCATATACACCATATCTATTACAGAGTTAAAAATCATATTTGGTTGATGAAATTGATGAGGGATTTTGGTTGAGGTACATGGTTGAGACAAGTAGTTGATGAGTTGTCACATACATGAGGTGTATAGTTGATGATGTGGGTACATCTTGATGAGTCATAGTTTATGTGTATTTGATGCATGATTGGTACATATTTGGTGCATGGTTGATGCACTCGTTGATGGTATAGGTTGAGGTATAGGTTGGTTCATGGTTGATGCACTTGTTTTTGGTACAAGTTGATTACAGGTTGTTTGGTACATGTTGTTACAGGTTGTTTGGTTCAGGTTGATTGGTATAGGTTTACAGCAGTATATCTCATAGTGATAGTTTGGCAGTGGTTCCATCATTCTACTTCTACGATAGGGCGGTTGGATGGTGCAAGGACATGTGGTTGTAGCCACCTTTCGGTTGTAGCCAATGAACATAGAGGGTTGTAGCCTCCTTCTGGTTGTATCTAGAGAATTGGGGAGTTGGAGATTCCCTCAGGTTGTAGTCTGAGAAACTAGGGGGTTGGAGCCTCCTTCCATTTGCAGCTGGAAAACAAAGGAAGTTGGTGCTTTCAATGAATTTAATTCTTAAATACATATAGTAAAAAACATTATGTGGTTTTCTTCTACTTTGGATTTCCATGTAAAAACACTAGTGTACTGTGTATGTGTATGATTGCTCATTTGTTCAGTGTTTATTTACTCTGAAACTATTGGATGATAATGCTACATTGATATAACACTTGCATTTTATGGTTAAAAAGGATTCAATTTCTCTATTACTGATTCACCCCACCTCTCAGTAATCTAACAATAAGGGCCCACTGAATTTAATGATAGGATATGTGTGGTGGTTATTTAATGTAATATGGACAAGGCCTATTGTGATAGTTATTACTACATAAGGAATTGCATGTGGTTAGCATTCAATAATATAATATGGCTTAGTTATTAATGTAAGGACCACTAGTGTTTACAATTAGAGTTTGGTAGGTAACTATAAACAAGGATGGAGTCCTCCTTATATGACATGTCAATCAATTATCATCATACTGGAGCATTTATAATTTGGAGGTTGCCATCTCGAAGCGACACATGAATAAGAGTTTGTCCTTCCATAAAAGGATTATTGTATGGTGTTACCCTACTTTAGGAGTTTTGGATTTAATGAAGGGGCATTTCTATCATATTATTAGATATATTGTTTGTTATTCATCTTCAACACTAATTAACACAAGATGTGGTATCATAGTACTTTCTTGGGCCACGGAGAAGGAATTTATTTTCCTTTTCTTGAAAAAACATTTCGGGGTGGGTTTTTTCTCAACCTATCAACCAAATTGCAATAGCACTAGTGCCATCTGAAGTAGAGCGGTCATTCCATTTTTTAATTGGGGTTGTATTAGCGATTATAAAAACATATTGTAGGAGTTATAATTATTTTTAGTTGCAACCTAACAACCATAATTTTCTTACTATCCACAAACTAGAATGTTGTTGCACCATTTCCATCAAAAAAAGAGTGGTCATGACGTTTCTTGATTGGGGTCATAGTAGAAATTCTAAGAAGTATTCTGAAAGTTACACCCATGTCAAGTTGCAACCTCGAAATCCATATGGAAAATTTTTATGGTGCACTTTTCTCTCTATATACAAACCAAATATGTGTATGATCAATGCCATTAGAAGTAAAGTGGCCATGTCATTTTTGAATTGGGGTCATAATAATATTTTTAAGAAGTATTTCATAAGTTAGTACCATTTCAAGTTGCAGCCTTGTTGGGATCTAGTTTTGATGCATTTTTCACTGTTAGTGATCCCCTTTTTGACCTTTTACTCCTCCATTTCACCTCCATATTATCTCATTTTTCTATATTACTCATGATTTTCAAGGAATACATTGAAACGACCTTTATAAGGTACTAAGTTTTCTATTTTTCATAATTTTCCCTATTTTTTATGAATAAATATAGTTGGAATGTGTCTTACTAATGATAGTTACAATAATTCTGGATCCAGTAACCACAAGTGCATATCTGATCCGGTAACCAGAAGTGTAGATCTTGTAACCATAAGTGCAGTTCCGATATGGTAAACACAAGTGAATATCTGGTGACCATTCATTGGTTGGCATACCTGGGCCTCCTCATATCAAAATCCACCACAATAGTTTTGTTCATAGGCCCCACTACATGGTTCAATACCTATTGAACCATCTCCAGACTCGACAAGGAAGGAACTATCTCTTGATCAAACTCAAAGTCAACCATTTTCTTAAAGATATGGTAACCAAAATTCCAGATCCTATCCAATAACCAAAAGTGCATATTCGATAACCATTCATTAGTTGGAATACATGTGCCTCCTCAAATCGAAATCCGCCACATGGGTTTTGTTCACAGGCCCCATGACATGGTTTAGTATTTATTGAACCTTCTCTAGAATTTACAAGGAAGGCATTATCTCTTGGTCAAACACATAATCAATTGTTTTCTTAAAAGAAGTGTTCAAACATGGTCGAGCCCGAATCCAGGATGAAAGGGATAATTTCATGCATTCCATGTCATGAAATTATTAACTCAAAATGACTAACATCCTATTATTCTCCTATTAAAGACAAATTTAGGATGAGGTGTTTGTCCTCTTCTCTCAAATTTAGTATCAATTTGTTGTATTAGTTTTGCAAATCCACGAAATAAGGGATTGAGTGGATCTCATGGAACACCCTTCCTTTTATTTGTATATCATATATATATTAAGAATAGTTTAGTCGAGATATGATATGAGTGAGAGGATAGTGAACTTATGAACATAAACATTGTATACATTTGAAATTGGTTTTGGTAATACAAAAGAAACTAATTTTATGAATGGTGTGATCATTTCTTAGTTCTGTAGCTTCCTTCTGTAGTGTATGCAAGTTAGGCAGGGACACCTACACTAGTGTACATTGCATTTCATTATTTAGTTAGTTTTATTTTCCTGTTTAGATTTATTTTCTTTTACGTGTCATTTAATTTCTCATTTCATTTTTTATTATGAAATATTTTGATTCAGTGTGATGTGTGATTGTAAGCTACAAATAAATATCCAATTAAAACTATTATTGAACAAATTGCTTAGACAAGTATTGCAGGAACATTATGTAGAGTGAAAGACTTTGATCAATGGTTTTTATAATTGCAATTACAATACTTGGACATATTTATGTATCAAAATTCAATTCATATTAAGTATTTACATTTATGCAAGAGTAGTGTGTTTCCTAATTCACCAAAAATGGAAAGATGATCTCTGGAAATTTGGACAGAATGAGATTAGCAAAGAGATAACTTGGTGACAACAAGATCCCAATTGTAAGATCAGTGCCCAAGTACATGATCATCACCAAGAGTGGTTGAATTAGCTTTTAATTTCATGAAAGTGTGTTTTTATTCAAAATGGATCATTATATTATTTTTCATCTATCTCAGTACTTTCTCGGTGGAAAAATTGGAGGAATCAGGTTGAAAGGCCATTTTGGTGGCTAGATCAAATTTGGAAATTTGGGTCCAAAAAACCATTTGAAATATTTCAGATCCATTTTGAGGCATCAAACAACACTTTTTTATGGGAAAAACCTTACTGCGGAGATAGATTCTATATTATACACACAGATACTTTTCCAACCATGTGAGAATCACCTCAATCAAAGTTCGTATGTGAAAGTTATGCATCCCACAGGTTTACCTATCATATTGATCACCATGGTGTGAGTGGATGCCACTTTAGCGTCCATTACTTAGACATGTGGGAATATCCACATAATGGATTTTATAAGAACATTCTATAAGGTCCAAACCTTATCACAATTGAGGGTTGAGGAAGTCAAAACCCTACCCCTAGATGGATATCAAGCTATGTTAAATATTAGGCCACTAGGAGGAGAAGGGGTTCCATTCTATGTTATTGTATTTTATTCCATAGCATAGAAGAACAACTGGGAGTGGGAAATTAGAGAGAATAAAAGAGGGTGTAATGTTCTATAGTAGCCTAATGGGCCAAAAGTCTCTGGTAATTCTTCTTTCTACTTGCATTATTTCCATACCAAAGAAAAGAGAGAAGAGCAGCCTCACCTTCTAGTTCAGTTTTCTCACATAAGGGTTTCCGAGAGAAAATATTTTTGTTATTTTTTGGATGGTGTGTGATTATATTTTAATGTTATCTATTTTTCGCATTTTATCTATTTCATGCATAAAAATTCTAGAATCTAAAGGAATTTAACCTTCAGTGTAGATTTCAATTTTATCTATGAGATATATTGTGAAGAATTATTCCAATGTGTTGTGGCTCACCTCCCACAACGACCCATTTTTTTTCATTTTTTTTTGGGTCCCTCTTTTTTGTTCCTAAAGTTTTCCTACAAGACATACATTCTCGCTTCACTAAGGAAATACGAGCTTAAGTCATGATCTATTCGGAACAAGCCTTACACCATATTTTATTCAGATAGAAACCTTTTTGATATTCTCATCAGAAAGGGGTCTATCATAATTATCTTCATCGGAGTATTTCACTCCACACACCACCCAGAACTCTAACCATCGCACTTTGACAGTTCTGATGCATCAACTACACTCCTTACATGGCGTTCCATGGATAGACCGATTCAAACACAAAAAATCTTGGACTGCCCTCCCCGATTCAGTATGACCTATCTGATCCCTACCTTCCCAAGTGGTGTCTTAAGATTGGATCCTTTCTTCCTTATTTATCAATTTTCAATAAATTGCCTTTTATTTATTTCGAGACTCATCACTACCCCAAGGTATCAAAGGAATATCCTTCAATACCATCCTCTTTGAATTCAAATTCGTTCCTCATCCTCTCGAACCCCTAAAATTTAACTCCGACAACCTTTTCGAGCCCTCCCACTTGCACATCTGGCACATTCTCCTAGGATTAAGGTATATTCTTTCGATACCACTTCCGTTGAAGTTCAAACATTTCCTCATCCTTTGGAACTCCGACGGTTTTTCTTTAGAAACCTTGCAAAGAGTACGTTGGGCACACCTTTTTAGAAAATGGAATATTCATGCGATGTATTTTCTTCGAGGTTTAGTTTGAACCTCACCTTGACGAACTATGACGCCAATACTCCGATAGGTCCCACCTTCCCCGCAATGATGCATTTGTGTCAAGTCGACACACTCTTCTAAAGAAAAGAGAATATGCTTTTCACATCCCTCCCATCGGAGATCAAGTTAATATGTGATCCTTCCCTCTCTGATTGCATAACCCTGATAATGGTCCTTTAAAAAAAAAAAAACCTTTTACCACCTCTGATACACAAATCCGGGAAATCACCACCCTTAATGAGAATTAATGACAAGGATTAAGAGAGCTACGTGATGTATCTCTTTGTCTTCCACCAAAAACCCTAGTAGCGGCGGCGGCAGAGAAGGCGAGGGTTTTCGGGCTTCGGCCTGGTCTTCCAGCGCTCCACAGGCCCGCTGGCCTCCTCTCGAACTACTCCAGACGCCTCAAGACAGATCCGGCCATTCGTAGATGTCTTCCCGGGTGGCTGCACCTGCGGCTGATGCGCCCCCTCTCGTGGCTGCGTCCTCCATGGCGGCCGGCGCCCCCACTGCTCCTGCTCGTGCCTCTCCAGCCAATCCCGATGGGGGATGCTCCGCCCGCCCTCTACCAGTTCTGGGTCCCTCTTTGGGACGTACGGGACGGGCCTCTTTCAAGGATGTGGCCTCCCTCCGAGGGGGTCCCTCTGCTCCGAAAACTGCGTTTATTGAAGCC
>ML786073.1:151052-178960 GCA_009831015.1 Picea engelmannii | reverse complement strand
CCGTTTTCGTTAAAAAAAAAAAAAAAAATGACAAGGATTAAGGCCAGATTTAGAAATGATCCTTGTACACACCCGAGTTATGGCACATTTACGATTATTTAATGTGTGTTATGAGCTATAACCCCCCTCTTCAAACATATATTATGCCATAAGTTGGAGAAGCATTTCTTATTTCTTGATATTTTACTGTGTTACTGCACAGTTACTGTAGCCGCTTAATCACAGGTAGCACATTCTTCTCTTTTAACATATTTTTTTGTTACAATTAACATGTTAATTTTATTAGGTTGATACTCATTTCAGCGTGGTAATATAAGATCAACTGATAAACAATCATGACAAGCTATAATCCCAAAAGACCGAAGAGCCCGGTTTAATTCCAGACAGCTGCATGTCTTGGATCATCATCTCGACCAGTGGAAGTGTTGGTGATTGATACTAATCACCACACCATTTAAGACCACTTCCCTAGTTATGATCCTCACAAGCTTGCAATCAACCATTTCAGGTTTGTTGGTCTCACCTATTCCAACATCCATGTGGTCGATTTCGAAGAGGACAAGTTTAAGGGAACACTCTCTTATGATGAAGTCCTACATCAGTTACCCCATGATGTCACCAAGCGGGAACTTGAAAATGAACAAGAATAAATAAAGAGGGAAACTCTAAATCAGTTTCATAGATTTCTTCAGCAAGAGAAGGACACTAACATCACCAAAGAACATGAGAAAAAGAGGAAGGAGGAAAAGTTAGAACAAAAAAGACTCCAATATTAGCAGGATTATCAGAGAAGGGAAGCTGAGGCGGCAAAGATCATAAAAGAACATGAGCACATGGTGCAACAGGATACACTCTAAAAGAATAAAGAAGAAGAACCCAAAGCTAAGAAATTGGCTAATGAGATATAATCCAAAAGGTTAGCTAATGAGGCAGTAGCCAAGAGGTTGGTTGATGAAGCAACAACCAAGAAATTGGTTGATGAAGCAACATCTAAGAAATTGGTTGATGAAGCAGCAACCAAGAAATTGGTTGATGAGGCAAAGGAAAAATGGGTAGCTAATGAATTTGAAGCTAAGAAGAGGGCATATGAGTTGTTGAAGCAGAATTTAATCCAGAACCCTAGCACTCCATCGACGCCCAATCTGGGCATTGTGAATGCATGACCCCCTCAATAATACACCCCCATAAGTTATGTTCTATGAGATTCCTCCTTCTCCTCTAAAGCCCTAAATTTTGAGGGTTATGTAGCATCCATTGGAGACTATTATTTTGATAATAGGACAAGAAGTATCGAGAATAGATTGACCAAGAGGAAAAGAGGATAAGACACGAGGTCAAAATCATCTGCAGGGAGAGTAGTAGAATGGTAAGCAGGACCCAATCCTGAGGAAAACGTGGTTCAAGCAACCTCTGCACTCAAAACTTTGCAGGGATAAATGTCTCATATTTCCTTGAGGTAACCAATGCCCTCAGCACTACCAAGAATAGAGTCATTGAACTAGAGACAAAGATGAAAGATGTGAAATACAAGCTTACCATATATTTCTAGAAAGTCGTAAAAGAAACCGACAGTCTCAACATAGAAAAGATGAACAGAGCTTTGCAATCTCAAAGAGACCAGATGAATCCAAAATTCAAGAAAAGGATGAAAATCCAACAGGACACCCATAACAACGAGTTAGAGGTAGAAAAACAGAAACTCAAGACAGCCATAGAAGAGACCATAGCATCAACATGTATTGTAGAATCTATCAAGGCACACACATTAGTATTGAGTGAATAACTCGCAGCAAGAAAGAATGAACTCCACAATATACTAAATAACATATGGTTTGAGTGAGAGGAACAACTCACACTACAAAGCACATTGGTAGAGAATCAAGAAAGGTATCAGGAGGCAAGCGAAGCCTTGGAGGAGATGCTCAGTTGGCAGGATATGTACAAATATCCACCCACCACGTTGTCGATATATTCCAAGAGGGAAAAAATTAGATTTCAGATCTTATTTGACACTTGTAGACCTCTCTTCAAGAGTGCACATGTCACCCAAAAGGCAACATCTGACATTAGCATGAAACTATGGAGTAGTTCAAACGATATCGCGGAATAAGAAAGGGTACAACCAATGCAGTCCATCGACAAAACAACGTCTACCAACACAAGAATGATTGAGGTTGAGGGAAAAAATAAAACTAGTCAGACGAACATTCAGAATCTGTGTCATTTTGAGAGAGAATCAATTGAAGAACACATGCTAAGACCCACCCATTTCACCCACATGTTAAGACCCATTTCACCAAAATTTGTAATGGACAATCAGTATTGGAAAGATTAAAATAAAGTAAAATCGAAAGCATATTGATAGATCATTCCCTCCAGAAACAATATCAAGATTATCTACAAGAACAGGGAAACTCATGATTACAAATTTCACAATTTTTTCCAGATGTTACCTTCTTCAGTTATTGTAATCCTATTTTTTGAATTTGGAATATGAAGAGTCTAATTTTTGTAAAATGGCCCTAATTTCATGATTGCAAAGATAACGATTGTAGACAGTCACTCCTCATTATAAAATGGAAGGTTGTCCATTTGAAAGGGATTTTTTGTTTTGGAATGTAGCTAGACAATATTTATACCACAAGTTAATTTGAATTGGAAGACATGTGTGTTGGAGATTATGGTGTCAATATGTATGAATGTGATTATTCTATTTATGTGTGTCTATTATTGTAGTATGTGAATATTAGTTTGTGAATTATTTCTGAATTAATGTTTTCATTATTCACAGTTACAATGATTTTCAAAGTGAGTACATCGACAATATGATGTAGTTAACTAACCAATTACTTGATTCTAACTAGTCATGTTGTTGAACTTTCATGTTACCTGTACCATGAATTTTTTCTTTGCAAGTAATATAAATATTTCACTCTACTCATCCTTGTTATTTTTCTCCTGATAGGATATGTTAGCTTAGAATTAAATAGAAATTTCATCTTAGAATTATAATCACTCATCTAATTGGTTAGTTATGATTTTTATTTTTAATTCATCTGAGAACCTTTGGTTCTAAGATTCATATTTAGTTAGTATATTAGTTAGATCGGTAACCAAGAAAAAAATTAGTTGGAAATGCTATTCCAAATGAGAGTGGGTCTAATTGGAACCTTCCATCGAGCGTTTTCCCTCATCTAATTGAACGGGTCATTCTGTCTCGTCAACAGAATTGGCGCTAGAAGGAGGGGGGCACATAATTGAATGGTTACAAATATAATCTCAAGCCCTGCTCATTTTGTCCCACAAGAAAACATTTCCTCGTCAACTGATTCCCACCGAACTAGATCTTAACACACTTTCCCTCCCATGTGTTCAAGAAAATATATGAAATGATCTTACTCAAGCATTTTTAGATCTTACTTGGCTAAATAAATATAGACGGGAATATCACCCTATGTCTATAGCCATCAAAGTGTGTATCCTAATTCACAAGTAAGGATTACAAGTGCTTAGGCTAACTTATGTCCCCGATGAAAACCATACAAAAGGACTTCTGAAAGAAATTAAAAAACCTAAACTTTAAAAGATGGATCAGCTTGCCACAGATTAATGATCACTCGACTCTGCACAATAGCCTTTGTCAGTCATGAAATTTAATTCACAAATAGACAAGTCTACACAGACTATCAAATATAGTTCGACACCTCTGAAAAACAAGTGTCTGAATGATGTAATTCATCCCTGAATCTTGTTGTCTACAATAGGACCCTGCTATCATAAAAGAGAATCAGGCTTTCAATGAATTAAAGAATGAATAAAAATTGAATTATCTCAACAAAACTCAAAGAGCAGATCTTAGTATGCTTCCTCTTTTATTATCCTAGTGTTCCTCCTTTTCCTTTTGCCTTTAAGAAATTAGAATTAGTTGAAGTAGTTGAACTACTTCTTTAGTTAAGTTAACTAAAACTCAACCAACTTTTTAGTTAAGGGGGAAAAGTAATAAAATCATAATAAGGGTTTTTAATAAATAATAACTAGTAGGTGGGACCCCTTGTGACTCCCTTTAGTTCTTTAACAAACATAACACAACTAGTTAATCAATCAAAACATCCATCCTTGTGACTCCCATCATCACTCTCATATTTTGACAATTCATATCAATGATAATTGAAATTATTTCTAAAAATATATTATCCATATATCCAAAAAAATAGTGTGTTGTCCAAAATTTCAGAAGTCAACTGTTCTCAACAATCAATAAATAAAAACACTTAAAACCCATATTTGCCACTCTGGGAGGCAATCTTTCCCTTGTTTTTGTTGTCACCCTTTGATCTCTCTTAATTTTCCTTAGGATGTGTGGAGAATTTAGGTCTAATCTCATTTATCACATGAGAGCAATAATCTCTCAAATGCATGCGGGAGGACACATATTTAGCAGAGTCATTTTAGGGTGAGGAGGGGCAGCAACGACTTTTCCTTTGTCAAGGGCATGGTGGGCCTCGGTTTTTAACCTTTTGCTCACATGGGAAGATTGTACTAGTGAGTGGAAAAGGGCATCTTGGAAAATTTTAATAGCAGGGGGAGGAGCAGGTAGAGACAAGTTAGGCTAGCCACGATATTGGGAGACTGTCGGGTGGAAAATCTCTTTCCATCCATCATTTTCAGGGATTTTAGGTTGTAGTGAAACATGAGGGGGCACTGGGATACCAGGGACCTATGGGGATTGGAAGGGAGGCCTTTCTGGCCTAGGTTGAACCACTCCTTGCCCAATCAAGTTAAAAAATCCAATTTGAAATAGCTGGCCCAACTCTTGAGAGTCTGCATCAAAGTGTATAGAGAACCTTGGCCTTATAGGGCCCCTGTTCCAATTTCCTCTTCCTATGTTACCCTAGCCATGGCTACCTCTACTAAAAATGATCATTCCTGTATGCATTATTGATTATCAAATAGTTTCTTCAACAACCATACATGACAACTATTTTAAATATGAAACAAAGTTTGGCTCAACAACATATCAGACTCATGCAATCCAAACCATACAAATAGTTTAATACTTGTCAATGAGAAGGGGGTGAATAAGCGTTATGGGATATGTGAGGGATTGTATTGAGTGAAAAGTGTTGAAATGAGGGGGAATAGATCATGATTACTGCTCATAAAACATCAAACAATCAATTGTATCATAAATCAAAAGAATATATCACCGTAATTCATCCATGTGCAATCCTTTAACTGTCATCATACATAATTTATCTTAACTATAATTAAATTTTAAGAACAGGGAGTGGATAGTGAATATGGGAAGGTGAGGGGAGTTGTAATGTGTGAAAAGTGAAATAATGGTAGGGAAAAGAATGAATATTGTTCGTAAAACCAATTAAGTAATCCATAAAAACATCTATGTATTCAATACAAACGATTCCAACACTAATTAAACAATTATTGTGTGTCAAAACTTGTTCACTGTCCCATATTCAAAACTTCAAAATTTTTCCATTAACACGGTCTATAATCATACTCAAAACCACTATGCCTTCCAACAGTCTTGTCAAGAGAATACTTGTTTCCTTTCATTTATTTTCTTTTCGTTTAAACAAAATAAAAAAGGAACAAGCAGTCACATTGCTTCAACTCTGTTCAACATATACTTCTATAAAATATCAACCACTGCCCATAATTCGCAATTTCCCAAATAAAACATAGACACGGGTCTTTTCCCAAATTGAATGGAGCTTTTAAAACTTGCCTGATTTTACTCTTTTGATTCATTTCTGATGGTGCAATTAAATAAAACAATGCACGATGTCTCCATAATCCATACACAATAAACAATGAAGTCACGGTCATCATTTTCCTTAACTTTCAATGATCCCGATAGGGACTAATCAAACACACATCAGCCACCAACTACAATTGACACCACGTTGTAGGAACACAACGACCAACGCATAACAAAAAGAGGTAACCCTCTGACTGTAGATTACCATTTACTCCCAATCAACCAATTTAATCAAAAAATGAGCTAGGTTATCGATGCAACTATCACAACAAAAGGAGGTAGCCCCTCGACTGAACACCAATTCTCATCCCCAATTACAACTTTTCAACAACCCGATCAAACAACGATGAGACAATACTCAAAGCAATTGTCATAAGTATTGTCATCACCACTCAACCAACTTATGACAATCAACAAGATACCCGACAAGAGTGTGACTGGTTGGGGTTATCAAAATCGAGCTTTGTAACCATGAACACAAGAAATAATCAAGAGTTTGCTCGGTCACCAAAACATAGAGAGACTGGAGGTCGAACATATCAACAGTAGGTAGAAAACCTTTGAAATGATCACGGTGGAACCACGGGCTTTTATAACTCTCAGCTTGTGTAATAGTGTGACAATTCAACACCGGGTAGGGTAGGCAACGATGTAGAGGAGCAATGATTGCTCACTAGATAGTAACAAATACCAAGAACGCACAGAGGCATAACCCTCACGCTTTTCTTGAGAGTCGAACCAATCTACCACAATGCCAATGGAAATGCAAACCCAAGGTATTATCAACAACCATAAAGCATACTTCTTGGCATAATGGCCACCCCATAACCAACTGTGTTGATGACAATACCAAAAACAAAAGCCCTCAACCATGTGAATAACCCACGACCATGGATATGGAAGATACATAGTGACCAAAAGGTAGTTCGAAAACATATACAACAACCCCATAGCAACCAAATACAACTGGACATGGTTACCATAATTGTGATAAGGCAACCAACAAGGCTAAATGGAGCAAATCCCTCCAACAAGATACCCATAACTAATTAAAACAACATAGAGTCATCACCATTTTAACCACACAAAACATCCAACGAAATCATAACTTCAAAAATCATTTTTTCCATTTGTGAACGAATAACCACACAATGATTCCAAGGATAATACCCACACATTTACACGGTTTCCAATCTCAGTAAAACACAAACCAACACATTATTGATCCATTGTTTGTTTCATACACAGAGATAAATTCATGAATGGGAGAAAAGAACCATACCTGTAACCAATGGCTTTAAAAGAGGTGAGTTGGTCAAGCAGTTCAATCCAGGCTTGAATCCCAGAGCTTAACCACAAAAAAACCAAATGAAACAATAACCATGCTAGGGTGACGACCCCGTGGGAGAAGTATGGAGTGACGTGCATTTACTGCACGCTGCTTCCATCTTCCTCACATTCAATTTCATATTACACGAAAACCATCCAAAAACCATACCGTTAACCATGCCATTAATTCCATACATTGAAACTTGTGACATATTGCTTGCCAATTGCGCCACCCCAATCCATATTAACCATTGCCAAAAACCATACCATACCATATATCAAATGTGCCCAATATAACTCAAATATAATTTGTATAGCCACTAACCATTGCTAGTTAGGACTAACACTAATTCCTTTTCATTTCATTTGCACATAAACTCTTAACATAGTATAGTATAGTTCTTTTCCTTGAATTTTTTTCCGTAAGTCTCTTTCCATTGCTTTTGTTTCATGTTGTTACTAACATGTGTCTTGTGCAGGTGTAATAGGTAATGAATCTTGGTGACAATATCAAATGTAACAATAGTAAATATATTCCACTCATAACATAGGATTAGAGCTTAGAACAACGGAAAATCACATAAAATGCTTCATCCACTTGTTGTTATGTTAAAAACAAAACCAATACTGCGACATCAACCATATAAGACCTTGTAAGCGGCATTGAAACAAAAGCATAAAATGTGTGATAAGACTATCTCGGAGCCTCCAGTCTACAAGGGGGTCCCACCTACTAGTATTATATATCATAGCATAGTTTAAATAATAGGCTTTAGCAATACTTTGCGGGCGAAATTCCTCGTTGTGATTTTTATCGTCAACAAACTAGTGACTAAGAACTCAGAATGTATGGTTTCACAGACCAAAAGGAACAGTAGACCAAGAAAATATAACCAGAATGATTATGCAACAAGGGGAAGTGAGCGGATTTAATGGAAAAATGACCGGGAATTTGGGAATAACTCATGAAAAATGTTAAGTATGAAGGGGTTTATCCCTGTATGCATGATCATTCAACCAGAATTTTCTCTTGACTTCAAGGAGAAAAAATTTATGGAATTTCTCTTTTAACTCTCAAATGGATGAAGAAACGGAAAGCACAAACGGGAGGTAACCAATTTATTTATAAGACAACAGTGAAAGCATATAACAGATTCAATTATGCTTTCAGAGGGAACATCGTAACAGTTGTGTAAGCTTGATTGTTATTGACTAACGATACCTTGCAGGAGTGTCACTATGGAAAATATGATCCAACATTGTTTCTTGACCAAAATTAAACTAAAAGATGAAAATCAATAAAATTCATGACAAAATTGAAACTGCGAAAATTTAAAACAACAGAAATAAATGATAGAATTGCAAAAGCAGAAGGGAAGTTATTAAAAAAAAAAGAATTTAAACTACTGTAAAAGAAGAATTGAAAAGAAATGGTGAAAATGAAAACATAACTAGACTACTAATATACAGAAAATCCAAACAGTGTTACAACTTTTCAATTTGGTTCCACGTAATGTTTTAAGTGAGAACTGTTACTGTTGTAGGAAAACAATCGCTCTTGTAAATCCTTTAAAATGTAAGATTTTGTTCCCAAGACAAAAGAGATCTTGAAAGGACCCAACCATAATTTTTGAAATTTTGAGTGTCTTCCCCTATTAGCATGAGGTGAATCCCACATCAGTACCTTTTCGTTGACTTTAAATTTGACAGTTTTGACGCTCTTGTTGAAATACTTCTTAACATTTTGTTGTCTCTTTTTTATATTATCCAAGGAAAACATCCTTTTCTCCTCTAAATCTAGGAGTGCATTTATCCTTTGTGAAACATCAGAAGAATTTAATTCTTCGATCTATAGAATTAACCTTAAGGAAGAAAGTTCCAACTCAGTAGGAAGGATGGCTTCTTGACCATAAAAAATATGGAAAGGAGTGCAACCAGTGCTTACCTTGGTGGTAGTTCGATCTGCCCAAAGGGCATAAGTGAGGAGAGTGTGCCATTGAAGAGGCTTATCTTTGATGAGCCTTTTAATGATTCTGACTAGATTCTTTTTGGTAGACTCAGGCTGCGCATTCCCTTGGGGATAATAAGAGGATGAGGTGAAATGTTTAACCCCCAACTTAGCTAAAATTTGGGTCAGCTTAGCAGAAATGGAAGTGGGACCATTGTCTGTAATAATTTCCAATGGAAGACCAAATCTGGAAAAGATGTTATTTTCAAGGAAAGAAATTACCTGATCATTCGTCGAGTGCTTAAGTGGGACAACTTCAGTCCACTTCGTAAAATAGTCTATGGTTTTCAAAATAAAAACTTGTCTTGTTGAAGATGGAGGATTAATAGGACCAATAAAATCCAATCCCCACTTTGAAAAAGGAAAGTCTGGGAGGACATGTTGTAATGGCATGGTTGAAAGGCATTCTTTCCCAACAAATTTTTGGCACTTGTCACAAGATCTCGAAAAAACATAAGAGTCACAAAATATTGAAGGCCAATAGTATCCTTTTCTAATCATCTTGAAAGCAGTGGTTTTAGCATAAAAATGACCTCCTACATGAATGAAAGAATTTGAAGAACCGTGAGTTTCTTTCAATATTTTATATGCATCCTCATTGTTTACACAGGGAAGCAACACACCATCAGTAGATCTTCGAAACAATAAGTCTCCTATAATGACGTATCTTGTGGATTCAAGACAGAGACTTCTCCTTTGATGAGTGTCTAATTTTTTTGGACATCTTTGGTTTTGTAAGTAGTAAATTAAATTCCTATACCATTGATGTTTAGACACGGGAAGGATTTGATTATCAATGTAGAATAGTGTTGATAGGGAAATATCTTGTTCATCAATTTCTTCACTATTTTCAGCATGTTGAGCTAAGTGAAGGGCTAAGTCACGTCCCTTGATAGTGGTAGAAGTCATGATATTTAAATCATGCTCCTAGATCTTGACAAGCCAATGTGAAAGCTTCCCTGAAAGATAAGTTTGTGAGAGCAGAAACTTGATAGCAAGTAAAGGGAATTTTACCAGTGTATGCTTACCTAAGATGAAGTGGTGAAAATTTTCAATAGCTTTAACAAGAGCAAAAGCATGTTTCTAAATAAAAGAATATTTAAATTCATCATCAGACAAACTTTGACTCATGTAAGCCATTGGTTTTTCATTACCTTGGTCATCACTTTGCATGAGGATAGAAGAAATGGATTCCTCAGTGGCATTAGTATATATCATGAATTCCTTCTCAAAATCCGGCTTCGCCAAAACCGGTGTGGAGATGATTACTTTATTGATCCCTACAAAATCACTTTCGACAACATATGTCCAAGAAAAAGAACGATCTTTCTTAACAAGATTATGAATTGGTTTGACCATCACAGCAAAATCAGGAACAAACATACGGACGAAGTTAATAACACCCATAAAAGCTTGAACCTCCTTCTTTGAAGTGGGAGCAAGCAAATTAAGGATAGCAACAATCCTTTCATGATCAATGCTTATTCCTAAATCAAAGACAATGTGTCCAAGGAGCTTTCCCTTGGTAATGTCGAAAATGGACTTAGAAGGATTTAGAGATATGCCAATTTTCCTACATCGCATGAGAAATCTTTTCAGATGACCAAAATGATCTGATCGATCTTTAGAATACACATTTAAGTCATCAAGGTAAATTTGAATGATGTTACTGATCAAATCGTCGAAATTTATTTGCATATCTATTTGAAAAGTGGCACCTGCATTAGACAAGACAAAAGGCATATGTTCATAAGAAAAGGTACCCCAACGAGTAATAAAGGTGGTTTTATATTTATCTTCCCTTTTTACCTTGATTTGATTGTAACCAGAAAAACCATCAAGTAAGGACATGATTTGTGACCCTGCAACTTGCTGCAAAATCATTTCCATGTTAGGGAGAGGAAAGTGATCTTTTATACTAGCCCGATTTAATGCATGAAAATCAATGCATAATCTGATCTGACTGGTTTCTTTACGAACATGAACCAAATTAGAAACCCATTCAGAATATTTGACCAAAAAGATGATCCCATCTTTCAAGATTTTTTCCAACTCCTTTTGAATAGTTGCTTCCAGTGCAGGGTTGATAGGTCTTTGTTTTTGCCTAATTGGTTTTGTGCCTTCCTTGATAGGAATGGCATGTTGTATAAGAGTGGGATCAAAACCATGAATATCCTCATAAGACCAAGAAAAAACATCTTGAAATTCGCCAAGCAGCTTGGCAAACTTCATTTTCTCTTCATCAGAACATTGGGCACCTATTTTAAATTTTTTTGGAGACTCGAGCATCCCAATGTTCAAGGAGATGGTTTCACCTACCTTCCTTTTCGACTCCTCTTCTTTGTGTTTCTCTTTATTGCCTACATCACTTGATGAAAATGAACTCTCTATAGGAGTCAAGCTCTTAGGAATATTGATATCTTCAATCTATATAATTTCCTTGGGCTTATAAGGTTAATTTTGAATGAAAGAACAGATGCTCTCATCGCTAGGGAAGACCTACCATGATTCTATATTGTCAGGGATATGTGGACGATATAGAGATTTAAAAGTACAATCAGGTATGTGTGGAAGAATTTTTTGATTAGGAGAGGTTGCAAAAATAGCTAACCGATCATCCATTGAGTTCAATTCCCTCTTAACATGAGTAATGTTGAAAGATAATAGGTTCGAGATAAGTGCCCAAATAGTTCTGGTGTATATTTTCATCAACTTGTTTCTAGGATATTATATCTTACGTACAAGGTTCACAACAAGCTCAGAATCTCCAAAAATTGTAAGGTGACCACAACCTAGACTATAGGCGTTTTCAATGCCTAATAATAAAGATTTGAATTCAGTGACATTGTTTGTGCAAGAAAACTCCAACCTGTAAGAAAGTTATGAATTTTCCCTACAGGAGAGTAAAAGATAATGCCAGCTCCATTACCTTTATTAGAGCATGAACCATCAAATTGCATGTGCCACATACCATCATCTAAATCAATTTGTTTCAAGGGAATGTTATCCTCCTCGGAAAATATGGAATACACCCCTAGGTCCTCTTCGATATAGTTCACATTAGGTTGTGGGACACTCTCTATGTAAGGTGAAATCCTTCCCTCTCTAAGGACTATGATGTTTTTACCATTCTGAGGAATGGATAAGTGTGTCCTGTCGAGTGAGAGGTATCCACCCATCAAATATTTCCAATCTCTTCCTAAGATGATTGAGTAATTGCTTACTAGCATATCAATTACCTAAATACTAAGGGTTGTCCTTATTTCAGGATGTGCGCACAAAACTAAGGTCACATATTTAATCTCACCTATGGTCGTTTGTTGTAGACTATTATAAGAGAGCATGCTTCTGGTGTTTTCATTTGTACAAGGCAATCCTAGCTCTTCCATAATAATATTCGACATTACACTTGGGCTCGAACTGCCGTCAATGAGGCAACAATGGGTGATCTTATCCATAATTTTTACAGAAATATAAAAAGGGGGATTTTTTACAGGGTATCTAAAGTTATGTACACCTACTTTATTTACAAACGAATCCTCTTCATTTACCTCTTTACAGAGGTTGGCTACAATGAAATATTTTCCTTCCATGAATTGTTTTAGATGCCTCTGTTGTTCAGGGACAACAACCATGTCCAGAAGGGTTGCATCTGCTTTGATGTTGGCCAAATGATTCAAAATATTGTATTTGGAAGAGGGGAGAGGGGAGGTAGTTCCTTGACTATCAGGAACCTTAGGAACCTAAACAATAGCAGTTGGTGAGGATGAGATCGAGCTAGAAGAATTGCGGGGAGGATCATATTTTCCTTTGGGAGCGTAGGATTTGTTCCTAGTATTGATGATCATGACATCTTTTGTCTCTGCAAAATCTAGGTCAGCGATGGTAGTTTCCTGTCTTTTACCAAAGATCTTATCTCTGGAACTCTTCTTTACCAAACATGTGGTTTCCTTGTGATGTTCCTCGCAAAATTTACACCAACTTCGAGGCATGATAGACTTAGGCTAAAAATTATTTTCAATTAGATTTCTAAAGGGGGGTGTAGAAGAAGATGAAGTTCCAGGGGTGAGAGGGGAGACATTTCCTTTTAAATCATACGCTATCATATGATTATTCATGTATTTTACTAGCTGTAAGAGGGCAGACATGTCCATCTGTTTAATAGATTCTCCCTGAGGAAGACCTGTTCTTTCAAGTTTTTCTTCATACTCCAAACACATATGCAGAGAGGAACCAAGGTTGTCAATGGATTTTTCCTCAACTCTATGACGGTAGGGAGAAGGTAATGCATGAAATAAACTTGGTTTTGAGGTTGAATGAGTTCATGGATTTGATTGTATAACATAGTGAAATGCAAGTTGAAGGACTTGATGGTCTCACCATCCTTATAGGCGATGTTATTGTATTCCCGTAATTGATCAATTGGGATTTCAGATTGCCCATAGGTGGATTTGAACCAATAGATAGCTCCTCCTAAGTAGACAAAATCTTAGGAGGAAGGTCAAAGAAATCGTCCGCAACCTTTCCTTTCAAGGAATTGACAAATAAGTGCATGCAAGTATCGTTGTCATTGGCTCCTATGTTGTGACAAGCATTAGAAAATTTCACCAGGTGTTCATTTGTAGTGACAGTGTTATTCCCCAAAAACCTAGGAAGATGTTATTTGAATTTAGGAAGTGGACGAGTAGCAGGTGCTAGGTTAAGAGGAGAGGAAACATGCCACGGTGTGGTTGTAGCGTCTTCTTCAAATTGAAAAATCCTATACTTTTTAATGACTTTGGTGGGGTTTGTGGTATATTGAACAGGGCCATGGTGGCTATATAAGCTACCAATTACTGACGAAGTTGAAGACTTAGAGGAGGAAGCACTTCTAGTGCCACCAGACCCACCACTAGATGCTATATTTTGGATGATAGGTAAGGGAGAGAAAGATGAACTAGATGAATCAGACAAGGTTCTCCTTAGAGTACTTTGTTGGGTTTATAACACGGCGTTCCTTCTTCCTATTTCAACAATAGGATTAATTTCAGGTGATAAGTGTCTTCTTCTCCTAGAAACACGAGGGTCTAAGGACATAAAAAGAAGGTCAAAGCTGAAGGAAAAAAAAGGTTATTGTTGATTTCTAGGTTTCCTACGGCTAGCTTCCCAGTGTTCTTGGGAACTAATGTCTTGTTCAATTGTTGCCCATGAACGATTAATCTCAGCCCGAGTATTAGCAGTGTCTAAAATGGTGTTAAACAAATTCAAAGCAATGTTGGTTTGATCTTGAATACCGGGCTCAATATTGGGTTTCCTTGCAACAGGTACATTCATTAAGAAATAAAACAGTCAAAGAATCAATATAAGAAAAATAGATGTATTCGATGATAATCCAACATAAAAAACAACCAGAGAGATACTGAAGATCTCCTCAATATGGTTGCCAAAATAAATGTTGAAGAAAAGATATGAAATGATCTTACTCAAGCATTTTCAAATATTACTTGGCTAAAGCAATATAGAAGGGAATATCACCCAATGTTTATAGCCATCAAAATTTGTATCCTAATTCACAAGTATTGATTACAAGTGCTTAGGCTAATTTTTTATAAATGAAAGCTTGCTGGAAAATTCATTATTTATGTAATTTTCTGAATATAAAATATGTTGAAATAAATATAGAGACAGAAGTAAAAACACCAATTCAATAATCAAAATAGATGAGACATAAAGAAATCATTTATTTCATTCCAATTTATCAAAAGAATCGTTCTCTTTACAAAATTCCCTGAGGAAGTTTTGGACCAAAGTCAAACTTAGATGTCCTCGATGAAAACCATACAAAAGGAATTCTGATAGAAAGTAAAAAAAATGAACTTTAAAAGTTATACCTGCTTGCCACAGACTATTTCCCACTCGAATATACACAATAGCCTTTGTCAGTCATGAAATTTAATTCACAAATAGACAAATCTACATAGACTATCAAAGATAGATCAACACCTCTGAAAACAAAGTGTCTAAATGATGTAATTCATCCCTGAATCTTGTTGTCTACAATAGGACCCTTCTATCATAAAAGAGAATTATTCTTTCAATGAATTAAAGAATGAATGAAACTGCATTATCTCAAAAAAACTCAAAGAGAAGACCTTAGTATGCTTCCTCTTCTATTCTCCTCTTGTTCCTCCTTTTCCTTTTGTCTTTAAGCAATTAGAATTAGTTGAAGTAGTTCTTCTCAATTACGGGTAGCTTCAAAATAATTCTTAACAAACCAAAAAAGGAGAGCTTCTTGCAACAACCATCGACCTCTAACTAATCGATCGATGCTCTTATTTATAACATAAAAATAATGGCTAAAGTGCAGTTAAGCAAAATAGAATTCGCCATGTGGCGTTCTCTCCTAACAGTTTTCCAACAGTCATCTCAAGATATCACTTTGAAAGGGTGACCTTTCTCATACTTTGACCAACTGATGAATAGCTCCTCTCAGGTGTGGGAGTATGGAAATTTGTGTTGTTCCATCATAGTCGTGCAAATCTCTCTGATATTTACAGCATGTGCCCGATATTTCAACAGACTGACGCTTAACTATTGTAGTAAAGCTCGAGCTCTTATCGAGTGTTCCATAAATTGTTGCACCTGTCCTGGCATTGTGTTGGTCACCTTCTCTAGCTCTTCAGCCCATAACGAATCTTGCTTGGTGTGTGATTCGACTATGTCTCTCAAGTCAGTAAAGTTGTCAGGTGTGTCCAACTTGGGCAGTCTGATATCTTTCATAGCCTTGTTGATATTACCCCAACGTTTCTTGCATTTGGCCAATTTCTCTTGAATTTATTGGTGTGGTTCCTGAGACATTCTTGCCCAATATTCGGTCGACTTCTTTATGCGGTCCAGACTAATTTCATTCAACACCTTAATGTCATGTTCTTGTTTCTCTTAGCCCTGTTGGACTGCACCAATGTAGTCGATTCGCTCTACATCTTGTTGCACCTTTTCGTACCACCGGCCCATATCCTTGCACGTGAGTGCCATGAGAGTATCTGCCTAAAGCTCAGATATCTTCATAGTGAAAAGGTGTCGCTCGTTCGTGAACTTGCTATAGGCCTCCTTGAACTCTATCCTTAGGTACATCGTGGCCTGAGTGGTGTCCTGATAGTACTTAGCCAGATGACGCAAATTTTCTAGTTCTTTCAGAGAGGTGGCCAGCTATTTTTCATCCCGTTTAGCTCTGTCTAGTGTGGCATCTCATATCGCCATCGCCACGCTGATAAGCTCAGATGTTATGTCATCTTCTATGTTTATCAAATTTTCCTCTGTAGTGATGAGGATGGAGTGATCTAACATGATCCTCCTCTTCTTTGTGGTTCTTTGGATGATGGCCTTCCTTTTTCGATCATAGGAGATCGCATGTATATCGGCTACCTCGTCCACAGGTTTGGGAATCTGTTGATCCCCCCATGTGAGTGTATTTTTGAAACTTCTGATGATATATATTCATTCAAGATCGGGACCCCGAACTTCCTCATTATGCTCCGAAGCCCCGGCTTCTATCTGGCACTCTTCAGGGATCTGAGTATCGACTGAAATAGAGGTGTCCAGGATATACTCGATACTTACTTGTTCATCGGTCGTTGAAACGTCGATTTCCTTTTGCGGGGCTCCTTCCTCTGGCTCGTCTGGTCCTGACTTTTCCATCGTACTGTCTACTCAGATCTCTGGTGCATCAGGCATCTTTCTGTTGAGGCCACTTTTGGCTTCTTTTTCTTTCTGTGGTACCTCCTGACTTTGGACATCAGGAACAAAAGAAGATGTCTTCTCAGGTCCATTTTCTTCTTCGATATGCACCAGGGTCCCAAGAGATACTTCTCGGCTTTCATCATCATCATATATCTTTATAAACTCACTCAAGGGGTTAGATGCACTTGCCTCCACTGATGCCTAGATTGTTTCTAGCTAATTCACCACACCTATTGGAGATCCAGCCGGTGGAATTATGAATTCAAGGTCATCCAACCCAGAAATTTCATCGACATCTATAAATTTTGGGCTGCTTATACCCACATGTCTTCTCCCTGGGTTATCGACAGGTGATCCTGCCATTTCTGATAGGTCTGGGTCATCTTGTAGCTGATCAAGCACCCGTTGTGCCCATTATAACATGACCAATCCCCTTTCCCACACAGCCTATGTCAAATGGATATCTATTCCTGACATTGGGGCTATCAAGGGGGATTCCATTGCTTCAGATGCTATCCCTTCTTCTCTGACCCTGAGGACCTCTTGAGCCGATTGTTCCAAGACTATAGCTTTCTCATCCAAAATCATGGCCTTGAACCTGGTTTCCTTAGGGTAAGCAATCCTCTCCATCACCTCATCCTAGTATTGAGAATTTTCAGTGAATATTTCATCTTCAAACCTGTCATAGGCGTATGGCCAACAGGATGTTACTTGCAATGCATGCTTCGGGACCAAACCCTTTGGGTCGTGCTTGTGGAAATGACCAATCTAGAATCAGAACTCTAATTGGCGTAACCCTAACTGCTTAGCTTGAGCAATGTCTTTTACCATGTAGAAACCTATGTGAAATCCATAAGGTATGAATGCCCACTTCTTATATTTTACCAGAGTAGCATTGTAACCTTGTAGGATGGTCTGATAACAGATTTCCCCTATTACTAGTCGATCGGGAACATACACAGGTACAGGTGTGGTGCTCCAGTGACTCCAAAAACATTGATATAGGTATCACTCTCATCTAAATACCAGTGACCAACCTTTGATATAATCCTTTTAGCTGCATCCGACAGTCTTGGGCACTCTTTCTTGAATAGAAAAAAATGAATACGTGCGACAAATTGATCACAGGTGAGAGAGTAGGATTTCTTGTACCTGTTCTCCAACAAGATTCTAAAATATACATAGACCTGTAGATCTAAGGCATGCCAACTCAAGTTCATTCCGACAAAGTCATTTATGGCATAGATGACGTCTAATAATTAAGAAGCCATATAGAAGGATGGGTTTTCTCCCTCTTTTAGCGTCTGGGTCTGCTGAAGGCAAATTCTCAGATGCTTTGAAATGATGGCACCTCAATTAAAACCCCTCCCTGAAATGGCTACAGTGTAAGCTAGAGGCATCCATGCCTCTGAAAACCTAGAACAATCCTTCTCCCCATACAAATGACAAATAAGGGCCATCAGGTATATATATTGCTCTCTTAAGTTGGTCATTGAGTACCAACCGTAGGTCCGATTGGTGAACTTTTTATCCTCTCTCCACCATGAAGCCGTCACCTTGCTGGTATCATGTTTCTCGTAGAATCTCACAACAAAATCGGTGTTCAGTCACTCATTTGGGTCTCTGATATTGTAGTAATTATGCACCTCCATCGGAAGGAAAACCCCGACACACTCGCTATTGTCGTCATTAATCAGACATCTTTGTGTGTTTTTGTGGTTGATACGCCATTTCAGGAGTTCCATGCAGGGAAAAATCGAAATTATGCTTGCTACCATGTGCAGGTACGATCTTCGGATATTGAGAAAATATTCATCGTCGAGCCTTCTCATATCGAGGTCGTTGTGCGGAGTATGCTCAGGAAATTCTTCCCGCTTGATCTTCTGGAAAAGTTCTCCCCAGTGCGGGAATACTGCCTTGTTCCCTATGCTCACCTTCATGTCTCCAAAGGTCGGAGGCTGAATGAAAACCTTCTTGGTGGATGTCTTGATGACGAGTACCAATTTTGGAGTAAATTCCAGTTGTTTTGCGGCCGTTGGGGAAAAACTTTCTCCCACATCTAGTTCCTTTAGCTTTGATGCTCTTGGATATTTCCTGGTGGTTGGTTTTCTTGGAGGAACTATTCCTGCAAACAAACCACTCCTTTAGGGCCAGCATACAGAGAAATATTGGATCAAAAATGTATATGTGAAGTGAAAACACAGAAAATCCAGACTGGTGCATACCTGTAATGTTTAATAAACTCTGTTGTTTAATACTCGCGGGATCTTGGAATCTTTTTTTGAATTTATCGTCTCGCTCCTCTGAATGATCTGAATTTATTTGTGCGCAAAATAATCTTGTTTATAATGGCTCAAAATAACTTAACGGGAAATATCTTACTAGTCGTATCAACCAATTAATCTGGGTGACGAGTGAAATTAAAACAAATATACCGTCGAATCTCTGCAATTTAATTCATCATGGGTTGACGATGGAGGCACAGAAGGTGATGTGTTGTATAGGTGGGTTCAAACGGTCCTTTTGATTCGTGCACGAATTAGCAACTAATGCACATTTTGGAATTAATTAGCTCTTTAAATGTGTTGAATATTAAACGTATCTGGCGTTAAAACGTCCCATCGTGTTGCTTTCCAAGAGGGCAGGTCGGGGATCGGTGATGCATGGTGAATGTTTTGTTGGCATCCTCCTGTTTATAACTTTCGACATCGATTTATTTTTTCATACGGTGTTGACG
Source organism: Picea engelmannii (assembly GCA_009831015.1). Lineage (NCBI taxonomy): Eukaryota > Viridiplantae > Streptophyta > Pinopsida > Pinales > Pinaceae > Picea > Picea engelmannii. Next base: position 159,385 of record ML786073.1, on the reverse strand, counting down.
TGGAAATCCTGACTCGAAGTGCGACTCGGGCCTCGGACACTACTAAGAACTAAAGGTAAAACTCAATCGTATGTTTAACCACTCTGGCAATGACACGTGATAGGTGGGAGCAGGTGGTTTGATCATGTATCTCAATCGGAGTCGGGGTTTTCAACAAGATGTGTGTGTCAAAATAAACCTGGGACTGCAGATGCTGAAAAGTATCGGGGTCGGCAGTCGGAGGGAATAAACCTGTCATGCCCTTTTTTAACGGACCTACCTTCTAAAAAACTCATCGATGCCGAGAGTTTCGGGGATTGGCTATCAGCGAATTTTTTCTTCTTTTGTAAGCACTTACTCCTTTAGCATTTTTCCAATGCCGAGGGGATTGGTCATTGGCGATATCCATTGTGATACTTGTCGAGAAAGAAATCTTCCATTTTTCAATGTCGATGAAGATTGGCGCTCGGCAAATGTGGTTTTCCTGAGTGCTTCTCTTTCATTTTTAAATTCTTCCCAATGCCGAATCTTTGAGCGTGTCGGGGAAAAGTTTTGACTGTCGATTCTTTATTTAAATGTTAATATTTTAAGTTATGGGTTTTGACATGTTCGAGAAAACTTCGAGAGACTTAAATGAGAAACAAAATGATAATAAAAGGCAACATTATTCATACTGAAGTCCAATCAGACAATGCAAAAGATCAAGTGGTACCCAAAAACTAAAATTTGACATAAACTATTTTAGGGTGTGTTGAGTGCTCAACAAATGGTGATTTACTGGGCGAAAGCATCATCTTTGTTCCTCCTTCAGGCTCGACTGATACGAAAGTTGGTGGAGAAATTAACTAGTTTTAAATTAGAGCCTTTTTTACCCTTGCATTTGAAATTCTCCAGTTGATGCTTCTGGGTCTGCCTGTGGGATTTTCCACCTTTATTCCTCCTATGTTTCCTATAACCCTGACTCATGCCCTTTTTTGAAAAAATCTAGTAAAACATTCACTGGCATGAAGCCTTTAGTTTCCTTTAATCATTTTCTACGGTGTTGCTCTACTTCCAACGAGTGTCCATAGCCTCGACAGAATCACCCTGACATCAGAGACCTTGCTCCACTGCCAACAAGCTTCCATAGCCTCGACAGAGTCACCTAGACATCACAGACCTTGTTCCGCTATCAGTGAGAATCCATAGCCCCATTGTAGATATATGCATACCCTCTCCCACTATTCACTCATTTAATAAAGTCAATTTTATTTTGACGGAATGCCCTGAGCAAGTGAGAGAGGATGACGTTTGTTTAATTTGAAAAGTGAGATGGTTAAGGTGAGTCATTTTCTATCTTTATCTTCGGGGTTTATGTAGTCCTTTTCATCTTTCCAACTTTCCCATAAGTTTTCACCAAACCACCGGGTAGACCTTTATTCATTTCTCCAAAGTTGTTCACCTGCGCGGGTTAGATAGAGGACTCTTCAAAGTAACTGCAAGTTCCTCGACACTTCTTGCATGGACTGTGAGTGATGAATTAGGAACGGATTTTGCTATGTCGCATGATTTGAGGTCAACCATTGTCTTGCTAAACACAACCTTCAAAAGTGAAGAAATCAAAACAGCAAAAGAAAACAAAGTCGAAATTGCAATCGAGTTAGCTAAAACAAACTTATTAAACACGCACATGAAACATAAAAATGAAACTCAACAAAAATAAATATTTTATAAAAAAAAATTATTATTTTTTATTTTTTTGTTAATGGAAATATTGTTTTAGGGCTTGGCCATTTACTAGGAGGGTGTCAGGTTCCCCCCTCAGATTTTGTAACCGATAAGTGCCCGCCCCAATATTCGCATCCACCTGCAAAGGTCTGAGCCATAGATTCTGAAACTTAGAATGTTTGCCTTTAGGCTCGTTTGCTCTGTCCCATTTCAAGACTAAGTCTCCTACTTCAAAATTATTCTCTTTAGCTTTAGGCTTATCAAACCATCTTTTCATTGTCTTTTGGTGGGCTATAAATTTTGACTTAGATTTTTTCCTTTCTTCTTCTAGCATGAGTAGAGTATCAATTATTTGTTGTATGACTGATGAAGGTTGTCCTCGGGAATCTTAGGCTAGTTGAAGAGATGGAAGATAAATCATGTTCGGGAGAATGACTTCTTTTTTGTACACTAGAAAGTATGGGGAATTTCCTACATCTTCATTGGGTGTGACTCTATCTACCCATAAGGCGTTGTGGAGTAAATTATGCCAATTCCTTTGGTTATCTGCAACCATTTTCTTCATTATCCTTACTAGTTTCTTATTAGTTGATTCTGCCACTCCATTTCCATGTGGGTAATAATTTGCAGAGAATCTAATTATGATTCCTTTGTCCAGAGAAAACTCTGTCAATAAGGTGGAAGAAAAATAAGTTGCATTCTCAAAAACCAGGACAGAAAGTACACCAAACCTTGTGATTAATTTATGTTCTACGAATTGGATTACTACCTTCTCATTTACATGGGTTAGAGGAATAGCTTCTTCCCATTTCATGAAGTAATCGGTGGAAGTAAGTATGTACGTGTGTTGTTTTTAAGAGCTAGGTGTAATTTCTCCTATGATATATAACCCCTATTGCTCAAAAGACCTAGAAACAGTCACAGGTTGGAGTGGAACTGCCGCTCTCTTCTCTCTCCCAATGCTTATTTGACAAGTCTTACAGTTTCTAGCATAAGTGTGAGCATCCTTACACAAAGTGGCCAATAATAACCAACTCTCAGTATCTTATGGGTGGTGGTGTTTCCTGCAAAATGTCCACCGGCAGGGCCATCATGGAGATCCTTAAGAACTTTGCATGCATCTTCACATTCGAGACATCTTAAAAGTACCCCATCATATTTAATCTGAAAGAGTACCAAATTTATGAGGTGATATTGCACAGATTTCAACCTAAGAGATCTCCTTTCCCTAAGGTTGAGGTTTTCTGGGCAAGTCCCATGGTGCAGGAGATAAGTCAAATTCTCATACCAAGACTCTGGCCTTGAGGAAATGTATGAAGCTTCACCACACCATAATTCCATTTCATTCTCCCATCCGGAATCTTCATTTACTTGGTCCTGGGCTTCAGCTGCAAGTTTGCACAACCCTTGCCCTTTAACTAGTTTGGCAAGTTTTATATCTAGATCAAATTCTTGGACCATTGCCATCCAGTTCCCTCTTCTTTTCCCCATCTCTTGTTGAGTGAACAAGGATCGGACCGCAGGGTGGGGCACAATTAATTTGGTGTGGTTCTTGAGGATGTAAGACTTGAAGTGTTTTACTGCCTTATATACCACATAGGCATGTTTATCAATAGTAGGAGATTAGTTCTCATGAACAACATCGAAGCCTCATTGTTGTCATCATCCTTCTGATTCAACACTGCAACTAACGACTGGTCGGAGGCGAAAGTATAGAGGAAGAAATCTCTATTAAAATTGGGACTTCGTAACGCGGGGGCTTGAGATATAGAAGTTTTAATATTGTTGAAAGAATCCTTACGTTCATCATCCCACTTAAATTCATCATCTTTGTAGATCATCTTTTGTACCGGTCTAACAGTCTCGGTGAAATCAAGTGTGAATTTTCTTACAAAATTGATTTTCCCGAAGAAGGATTGCATTGTCTTTTTGTTGTGAGGTAAAGGAATTTGATTTATAGATTTGACTCACTCAGGGTCTATGCGAATGCCATCTTGGGATATAATATGACCTAATAGATTTCCTTCCTCCACACCAAAGATAGTTTTCTTAGGGTTTAAAGATATACCATATTTTCTACACCTTTCGAAAATATGGGTTAAGTGTTGGATATGTTCCTCTATGTTCTTTGAATACACAGTTACGTCATCCAGATACACTACCACACACCTGTTGATCAGTCCTCGAAATGCTACGTCCATGGCCCTTTGGAAGGTCGTCCCCGCACTAATTAACCCAAAGGGCATGCGTTTGTAAGCGAAATTTCCCCACTTGGTTCGGAAGGTAGTTTTCAAACGGTATTCCTCTGAAACTAGAACTTGGTTGTAACCCAAGAAACCGTCCAATAGAGAGAAAATCTCAGAACTGGACATGGTCTGCAAGAGTTGCTCCATTGGTGGGACTGGGTAGTTGTCTTTTTTTGAAGCTCTGTTGAGGTTCTTAAAATCTATGCATAAGTGAATCTCTCCAGACTTTTTTCTCACAGGGACTAGATTTTCTACCCACGCAGAATGCCTAACCTGGAAGATAATTTTGGCATCTAAAAGTTTCTTCAACTCCTGACACATGAGAGGTTCCAGGGATGGGTGATACTTCCAGAGCTTCCATTGGAAGGGTTTCATTTCAGGCTTTAGCGGTATAGTGTGTTGGATGATACGGGTGTCATAAGTTTTCAGATATCGGTATGACCATGCAAAGACATCTTGATATTGTATGAACAGTTTGAGATAAGACTTTCTTTCCTCTTTAGATATAGTCTTGCCGAGATTTACATTATTTGGGTTTTCCAGGGTTCCAAGATTTATATTTTCACGTATGGGACAGGAACTACTGTCCTTCACATTTTTGGGCCCCTTAAACTATTATTTCAGGTCAAAAATATTTTCTAAGTTAGCTATCCCCTTCGAGATTGTGTGAGACTTCGATTTGTCAGTTGGTTGACCTGTCCAAGGATCAGTTTCCATCGATTTTTCCTAGAATACTTCATCATCAATAGATAGGTCTTTGAAATTATCTTGGTTAGTCAGAAAGTTTATGATCTTCTCATCTCCTTCAAAGACTTTCCAATTAGAAATGTTGTTAGGCACCGACGGTTTGTAGAGTAACTCCACAGTGAACCGGGAGGCTCCATAATCTTCTAAAGGTGGCAGCCTTGAAACAGTTGTGGCCAGGGAATCAGTAAGGATATTATTTTCTTTGGTGATCACTGTAATATTGAAAACTTCAAAATTATCTATTAACCTATGCACTTCCTATTGATAATTATTTAGGTGCGGGAATTGAAATGTATAGTATTCCTTACTTGTCTAACGATAATCTATGAGTCTCCGAAAACCTTCAATTCTTTGACATTTAAATCTATGGATTTCTTTAACCCTTGTACTAGAGCTTCATACTCGGCGGTGTTATTTGTGCATTTGAATTCTAGTCTACAGGGTAGGAAATGATGTTTACCTTTTGGAAAAATGAGGATGCACCCTGCCCCTGATCCTTCCTATGATTTAGATCCATCAAAGTATATGGTCCAAATTTGTGAGCGAAATTTAACCGTTTCTTCCTTCTTATTACTTTTTTGCTCTCTTATCTTTTGTTATGTTATCTCTAGCACACGTCCTTGACAGAGGAGCATTTCCTCTATCGGTATCGACGATTTCTCTTGAAAAATAATTTCAGAGTTATGAGTTAGAGGGACATCATATGGAAGAGGGGAGAGGTTCCTGAAATAGGAATCGCAGGAATAATTGCCTAGCACAGGGAAATCTGTCGATGAGGGTTCATTTAGGGTTTCTAGATCAGTGACAGTATGTTTCAGATACCTTTCCCTATCGATTCAGATCATATTCTTTTATCCCTTTAGAGGTAGCCAAAGGTGTGCTCATTCTGTACTAAATTATCCATTTAACTTTTCAGACCAGTCTCATATTAACAATAATACATAAGCTTCTGGGATATCTACTACAATAATATCAATCACTTGTACAAACTTAGGATGTGTCGCTATTATGATCATTACATCTTTAAGTTCTCCCATGACCTTCACCTGGGTTCTATCTAGTTGTATTACATGTTTATCACTTTTGAGAGGAACATGATTTAATTTCTTGCAAATAGATAGTGGCATGATGTTGGAAAATGCTCTTGAATCGACCAAACAATTTTCGAGGTTCCTATTGAAAACTTCAAACGTTAAAAGGAACGGTGGGACAAAGGGTTTTCCCTTCTTATCTTCTGAGCATGTATTCACGGTTGGTTTATTTACTAGATATGTGGAAGTTAGATTTCTTTGTTGTTCATCGCTTGTGCAGGGTTTTCTACTGATATCAAGGCCTATAATAAGAATTCCTTTTGTTGAGCGATCCTAAAAATTTCCATGACTGATACATTAGTCTTCAACTTCTTCAAATCCTCAACTACGTTGTACTCTAGTTTGGGCGATTAAGGGGTATGGATGTTGATAGGGTTCTTACAGGGAGCAAAAGATGCTTTCGGGTGATTGGGAGTCGCTCTCCCTCCCAGATTTTGGGTGGTAGTAGGATCTCTTGAGACAAGTGGATGCTTACTTCGCATTTGCGCAACCGAGACTTTTGCGGGTGGTTCTTGAAGATGTAATAAGTCGTCAAAAGGCATAATTAGGTTAGCATCCCATATCAGCATGGTTATATCTTCTGGTGGATCAATCTCTTCATGATCAACAACATTCATAATTGAACCGCTTGGTTGTTCGGTTAGGTAAACCTCATCTAAAAACTGGTTGGCCATCAAATTCATGGCATGCACCCATTGAGGGAAGTCTCTTTCAGAGTGGTTTTCTTGATGATAGGTACAGAAAGAATCATATGCCATGTTTCCTAGATCGATATTTAAGTTTGTTGGGGGAGGTTCAATTGCTTTGAACGGTGGGATCCTTTTAAAGAAAGGATTATAGGGCATTTATCCTTGGTTTCCCTCCCCGACACTTCTTTTCATGTCTATGATCTTGTTTGATAATTTCTTAACCATGCGTTGTAGATCTTCTATGTCTCCATTACCCTTTTCGGGAGTCTGTTATGATTGTTTCCCTGGTGGTCTAGTCAAAAGGAGTCCTCTCCTAGGAGGAGGTTGAACTTATTTCTTAACTAAAGAGACTTGGCCTTATTTACACCCTTTCATCTGGAATTCTATCATTTTGGCTTCTTCAAAATTCTCAGCTAAGTTTCGTTTGGCATCCCTCTTCACAAACATGGAAATAGAAGCTGGGAGCCCATTAGCATATACTTCGATTTGCAACTCCTAAGTTGGTTTAGCTTTAGGATGGAATTTGTTCAAAATAGTTGTGAATCTTTGATTGAAATATGTAACCTTCTCTTTTGAACTCATGGTGGTTGCGAACAATTCAGCCATCAAAGCTCCTGTAGTGGTTTCTTCAGAAAATTTATCTAAAATATCCTTTTGAAACTTTGTCCAATTGGTTATGGATCCTACAGGTAAGTTGAAATACCATGTGGAGGTGGAGTTCTCAAAAGTGAAGGGGAAAAGCATGCATACTACGTCTTCATGTTCGACATTCATAAGTCTAATTACTAGTATGAATTTCTTGATGTGATCTTCAGGTAATCCTAAGGTTTCGGGGTCAAACTTAGGAAGTAACTTCTCTGGATGTCAGGGAAGGTTATGGACTGGTCCCGGGAGAGACAAACGGTCTCTAGACAACTAGGGTTGATTATTTTGTGGTGGGTTTCCCCTTTATTCATTATAGTTGTTGTTGTCTTCCATATCTTCATATTCTGAGCTAAACTCCTCCTCTTCCGAAAAATCGTCTGGTTCAGGGACGTTGCCAGCTAGCGTTTCAGGGATCAGATTAAGAGGATGTTTGATTTCAGTGATTGCGAAATCTATTAGGTATTCTACTGTGTGCATGAAAATCTCGTCAGGAGTATTGACCACTAGTCTACTTATTTTTTGTCTTCGAGGAAGTATCGAAGATAAAGACAACGCACTGATCTGTTGGGCGTATGCTCTTGTGATTATTCTAAATTGTTTTAACTCCTCATGACAGAGAGCGTAAGGTATATCAGGGAACAATTTTTCTTCCTTGGTCTGGGGTGAGTTACTCATTTAAGGAGCACTCAATGTGTGTGGGTTGTCTTGGGAATGACTAGCCATGCATGTGGGTTGTTTTGAATCTAACAGTTGTCTAGAATATTATATGAAATATGTATTTAGCCATTCATTCTTCAGGCCCTCCTTCTAGCGCCAATTCTTTTGCTGGTCTTAAATCCCTTTAGTCCAACCGCAGGAACCAAACCCACCACCGAGGCCCAATTAGAATCTGCAGTGTTTAATACTGGAATGGTTCTCCAGATCTTGTGATCCGGCCTATTTAATCGATGGGATTTACGTTTTCTTACGAAGGCATCTCCTTCAGTTTGGACTTTCTCTTTTTGTATTTTCTCTTAGGTGGGACTGATATAAGATGTAAGCCGGTATAAACCAACTTGGAAACAAATAGGATTAAGTTTAACTACTGGAGAAGAGGTTGACCTTGGGATAACCCGCTACTCAAGCATGCAGACGACAATTTTATACCACAAGCCTAGTACTAATATGTTAACCATGTGAGCATCCAATTACTTTCTGAGATACTAATTATCAGAAAGAAAACACATATG
>ML786073.1:137167-148512 GCA_009831015.1 Picea engelmannii | reverse complement strand
GTTAAAATTTTACCATGTTTCTTCATGTCCTCTTGAGTCTTGGCTTCCCACCAAATGAGTGCTTCACTATCCAATCTTAAAGAAGCAAGTTGAATCTTAGTTTCATCATCTTGAATTTTTTGTATCCTACAATACACCTCAATTTGATGAATCCATTTATCTAATTTCTCAACATTTACCTCTCCATTGCACATTGGCAATTCAAATTTAATATCAAGCTTTAACAAAGGAATTTGTGGAGGAATTTTACCATGTCCCCTTGGAGAATTTGGAAGAGGTTGTGAACTGGTAGAAGAAGAGGAAGATGGAGGTGAGGGAGGTGGAGAAGCACCATTACCTCCATTTCCATTTGGAGTTTTATCACCACTGTCTCCCTTGTTCTTTGAAGGGTTGGAGCCTTCACCTTGCAACCTTGTATTTCTTTCTTCCATCAAGACTTTCATCATTTCTCTCATTTCCATAAAAGCCTTTCTGAGATCTTCATCTTCTGTAGGAATATTTTCATGACTCTCTTCATGAGCCATACTTGGTGAATGCCTCCTTGAAGCTTGAGGTGATGATATAATCTTTCTTCTTGAAGGATGACAACTTGGCTCTACAAGTTGACCTTCTCCTCTTGTGAGTTTCACCATCGTGAGCATCAGAATAAAAAACACTTGCAAATAATCAAGCCTTCAAAAACCTATGCTCTGATACCAACTTGATCTGAAAATGATAAAGGCTTGTATTCTTGAAAATATTTGCAAGTTTTAATTCAAGTGTTCTTATGAAAAAGGATCAATTTGCAAACACAATTTTTATAGAAATTACACATTCAAAATGCAGATAATAAGCAGAAAATAATAGTGAACAGTAAACACATAACACAGCAAATGATAAAGGAGTTCACCCCTCTCTTGGGCTACATCTCTTGGTCCAGCTTCCAATGGATCTTTTATATTATTTTATTAAAGTGCTAAAATATGTGCTTTTAAATGCTCAAAATTCCAAATAGATGGCTCCAATGGATTCAGAACGTCCAAAAACCCCTAGTTGGGCTTTTTCGGCACCTGATTTGGCCAAAAATTAAAGAAGATAGGCTTCCTGGAAGTTCCCCTTCAAACTTGTTGTCTCTGGATCGCCAAAATGCACCTCTGTGTGTCCAACCTAGCACCCGTGCTAATTTCCGTGATGAAACCTAGCACTAGGCGCATAACCACAAAACCACTCAAACTGTAGGACGGTTAGGGAACCTAGACCCTAACCGCCAAACCGTTGAGTGTATGGCCACGTGACCGCACATAGAAAAGGGCTAAGTTTAAAAATTCAAGTCATATGGTTAAACCCATGTGTCCAGGCGTGCTGGATTTTAATTTTTTTGAAACATGCGCATGCGTGGTCGAGGTCGTATGGAACTCCATGTGACTGGGGGTCGGGGCTTAGCCCCGACCCGGACTGCGCCCAACCATAACACATTGCAAATTCAAATAGTTTTAAAACCATATATATGTTAAGAAACAATGGTGGGCACGCCGGTTGGGTGGCCCTTCCCAAAGGTATACCCCTGCCCGGAGGTCTCGGGGTCGAGTCCTGCCGACTACACAAATTTTAACCATTGCCTAGGTGACACATGGCAGCCCTTGCTTGGGCCACGTGTCGCCAATCCATTTGCCACAAATATGCCACGTGTCAAGAAATGATTCAACCGTCCAACTACCAACTATTCGCCAACTCAGCCCTACCACATCAGCATACAACCCTGCCATGTCATCGTATGGCCCTGCCACATCAGCAACCATATGGACTGTACAGTCAGCAAATTTGTTTTTGCCTGTTTGACAATTTGAACAGAACGTGATATCTCACTCATCCGACGTCCATTTGAACCTGTTCGAGTTGTGTTGGGTTCGTGACGACGAGTTCTACGCACCCGTTCAATTTGAAGCAATTCCAAGCAATTTGAATTTTGAGCAAAATTTGATCCCCTGGATCACCTACTCTAATCATCCATCACATAATAACACAACGATTCACCTTCATCATTAAAGAAAATAACTTTAAAGCATTACATCATATAACTTAACAATAGATTTAATAGCTCTTACTTGTTACATCATCCATTCATGAGACAAGATACGAAATAGTTCTTCTCTATGCCCAATCACACATGCATTTGATGAAAATATAACTTGTCTTTGGTCCAGAAGGACTTCTCAATTATGGGTAGCTTCAAAATAATTCTTAACAAACCAAAAAAGGAGAGTTTCTTGCAACAACCATCGACCTCTAACTAATCGATCGATGCTCTTATTTATAACATAAAATTAACTAAAAATAATGGCTAGAGTGCAGTTAAGCAAAACAGAATTTGCCACATAGCGTTCTCTCCTAACAATTTTCCAACAGTCATCTCAAGATATCACTTTGAAAGGGTGACTTTTCTCATACTCTGACCAACTAATTAACATCTCCTCGCAGGTGTGGGTGTATGGAAATATGTGTTGTTCCATCGGAGCCGCGGAAATCTCTCTGATCTTTACTGCATGGGCCCGATATTTCAACATATTGACACTTAACTACTACAGCAAAACCCGAGCTCTTATCAGGTGTTCTATAAATTTTTGCACCTATCCTGGCGTTGTGTCGGTCACCTTCACTAGCTCTTCAACCCATAACAAATCTTGCTTGGTGTTCGATTCGACTATGTCGCGCAAGTCGGTAAAGTCATCGGGTGTGCTGAACTCGAGCAGTCCAATATCTTTCATAGCCTTGTTGATCTTACCCCAATGTTTCTTGCATTTGGTCCACTTCCCTTGAATTTATCGGTGCAGTTCCTGAGACATTCTTGCCCAATATTCAACTGACTTCTTTATGCAATCCAGACTGATTTCATTCAACACCCAAATGTCGTGTTCTTCTTTCTCTCGACTTTGTTGGACTGCACCAATGTAGTCGATTCGCTCTACAGCTTACTGTGTCTTTTCGTACCACCACTCCATAACCTTGCATGTCACAAATTCCATGAGAGTATCTTCTTGGAGCTTGGCCATCTTCGCAGTGAAAAGGTGTCGCTCGTTCGTGAACTTGATATAGGCCTCCTTGAACTCGCTCCTCAGGTACACCGCGGCTTGAGTGGTGTCTTGATAGTACTTAGCCAAATGACACAAATGTTCTAGTTCTTTCAGGGAGACGACCAGCTCTTTTTCATCTTGCTTAGCTATGTCCAGGTTGGCATCTAAGATCGCCATCCCCACGTTGATAAGCTCAGATGTTCTGGCATCTTTTGTGTTTATCAAATTTTCCTCTGTAGTGATGAGGATGGAGAGATCTAATGTGATCCTCCTCTTCTTTGTGGTTCTTTGGACGATGGCCTTCCTTTTTAAATCATAAGTGATTGCATGTATATCAACTACCTCGTCCATAGGTTTAGGAATCTGTTGATCCCCCCATGTGAGTGTATTTCTGAAACTTTCGACGGTATATACTCATTCAAGATCAGAACCTTGAAATTCCTTGTTATGATCCGTAGGCTCATCTTCTGTCTGGCACTCATCGGGGATAGACTCGATACTTACTTGTTCATCGATCATTGAAACGTCGATTTCCTTTTGCGGGGCTCCTTCCTATGGCTCATCTGATCCTGACTTGTTCTTCAGACTGTCTGCCTGGGTCACCAGCGCATCGGGCATCTTTGTGTCAAGGCCACTTTTGGCTTCTTTTTCTTTCTGTGGGACCTCCTGACTTTATACATCGGGAACAAAATAAGATGTCTTATTAGGTCCCTTTTCTTCTTCGATATGCACCGGGGTCCCAAGAGATACTTCTGGGTTTTCATCATCATCATATATATTTATAAACTCACTCAAGGGGTTTGATGCACTTGCCTCCACTGATGCCCAAACTATTTCTGGATGAGTCACCACACCTGCTGGAGATCCCGCCAGTGGCATTGTGAATTCAAGGTCATCCAACCCGACAATTTCATCAACATCTATAAATTTGGGGCCGCTTATACCCACCTGGCTTCTCCCTAGGTTATCGACAGGTGAGCCTGCTGTTTCTGATAGGTCTGGGTCATGTTGTAGCTGATAAAGCACCCATTTTTCTCGTTCTAACATGACCAGTCCCCTTTCCCGCACATCTTGTACCAAATGGATATATTTGCCTTGCGTTGGGGCTATCAAGGGGGCTTCCGCTACTTCAGCTGCTTTGGATGCTATCCTTTCTTCTCTGGCCCTGAGGACCTCTTGAGCCAATTGTTCCAATATTGTAGCTTGCTCGTCCCAACTCATGGCCTTGAACCTGGTTGCCTTAGGGTCATCCATCGTCTCCATCCCCTCATCCTAGTATTGACAATTTTTGGTGAGGATTTCGTCTTCAAATCTGTCATGGGCATATGGCCAACAAGATAATACTTGCGATGCATGCTTCACAACCAAACCCTTTGGGTCATGCTTGAATAAATGGCTAGTCTGGAAAAGGAAATCCAATTGGCTTAACCCTTCCTTCTTGGCTTGACAGGCATATTTTATGATGTAGAAACCTATGTGAAATCCATAATGTATGAATGTCTTCTTATTATCTTTTACCAGAGTAGCATTGTAACCTTGCAGGGTGGTTTGATAACAGATTTCCCCTATTACTAGTCAATTGAGGACATACATAGGTAATAGGTGTGGTGCTTTGGTGGCTCTGAAAAACCTGATATAGGTATCGTGCTCATCCAGATACCAGTGGCCAACCTTTGATATCATCCTTTTGGCCGCATCTGACAGTCTTGGGCACTCTTTCTTGAACAAAAAAAAATGAATATGTGCGACAAATTGATCGCAGATGAGAGAGTAGTATTTCTTGTACCTGTTCTCCCACAAGATGTCGAAATATACATGGACCGTGAGTTCTGGGGCGTGCTAGCTCAAGGTCATTCTGACAAAGGCATTTCTGGCATAGATGACGTCTAATAAATAAGAAGCCATATAGAAGGATGGGGTTTCTCCCTCTTTCGGTGTTTGGGCCTATTGAATGCAAATGGTCAACTGATTTGAAATGATTATGCCTCATTTAAAACCCCTCCCCGAAATGGATATAGTGTAAGCTAGAGGCACCCATGCCCCTAAAAATCTGGAACAATCATTCTCCCCATACAAACAAAAAATGAGGGCCATCAGGTATATATATGGTTCTCTTAAGTTGGTCGTTGGGTGCCAGACGGAGGTCTAATTGGTGAAATTTTTATCCTCTCTCCACCATGAATCCATCACCTTATTGGTGTCGTGTTTATCATATAATCTCACAAAAAAATTGATGTTCAGTCACTTATTCGGGTCTCTGAGCTTGTAGTAATTATGCACCTCCACCAGAAGGAAAACCCCAACACACTCCATTGTCGTCATTAATCAGACATATTTGTGTGTCTGTGTGGTTGATGAGCCATTTCAAGAGTTCCATGCAGGGAAAACTTGGAGTTCTCCTCACTACCATGTGCAGGTACGACCTTTTGATATTAAGAAAAAAATTGAGCCTTCTCATATCGGGGTCGTTGTGTGGAGTATACTTGGGAAATTCTTCCCGCTTGATATTCTAGAAAATTTCTCCCTAGTGCAGGAATATTGACTTGGTCCCTATGCTCGCCTCTGTGTCTCCAAAGGACGGAGTCTGAATAAAACCTTCTTGGTGGATGTCTTGATGACGGGTACCGGTTTTGGAGTAAACTCCAATTGTTTTGCGGCCGTTGGGGAAGAACTTTCTCCCACATTTGGTTCCTTTGGCTTCGGTGCTCTTGGACATTTCCTAGTGGCTGGTTTTCTTGGAGGCATTGTTCCTGCAAATGAAACACTCCTTTAGGGCCACCATACAGAGCAATATTGGATAAAAAATGTATATGTGAAGTGAAAACACAAAACATCTAGACTGATGCATACTTGTAACGTTTGTTAAACTATGTTGTTTAATACTCATGGGATCTTAGAATATTTTTCCGAATTGCTTGTCTCGCTCCTCTAAATGATCTGAATTTATTTGCGTGCAAAATAATCTTGTTTACAATGGCTCAAAAGAATTTAACAGGAAATATCCTACCAGTCGTATCAACCAATTAATCTGGGTGATGAGTGAAATTCAAAAAAATCTACCACTGAATACCTGCAATTTAATTCATCGTGGGTAGATGGAGGAGGCGCGGAGGGTGATGTGTTGTATCGGTGGGTTCAAATGGTCATTTTGATTCACGCACAAATTAACAACTAATGCGAGTTTTGGAATTAATTATCTCTTTAAATGAGTCGAATCTTAAACGTATCTGGTGTTAAAAGGTCCCATCATGTTGCTTTCCAAGTGGGCAGGTCAGGGATCGGCGATGCGTGGTGAATTTTTTGTTGGTATTCTCCTATTTAGAGCTTCTGACCCCTATTGATTTCATCGTACGGTGTTGACGTGGAAAAACTGACTCGAGGTGCGACTCAAGGGAAAACTCGATCGTATGTTTAACCGCTCTGGAAATGACATGTCATAGGTGGGGGCAGGTGGTTTGATCATGTATCTCAATCGGATTCGAGGTTTTTAAAAATATGTGTGTGTCAAAATAAACCTGGAACTGTCGATGCTGAAAAGTATCGGGGTCGGCGTTCTGGGGGAATAAACCTGTCACACCCTTTTTTAAGGACCTACCTTCTCAAAAACTCGTTGATGTTGAGAATTTCAAGGATCGACTATCAGCAATTATTTTCTTCCTTCGTAAGCACTTACTCCTTTAGCATTTTGTCGACGCCGAGGGGATCGGTCATCGGTGATATCCTTTGTGATACTTGTCGTGAAAGAAATATTATGTTTTTCGACGTTGATGAAGATCGGCACTCAGTGATTGTGGTTTTCTCGAGTGCTTCTCTTTCATTTTTAAATCCTTCTTGATGCCAAACCTTTGAGCGTGTGGAGGGAAATTTTTTACTGTCGATTCTTTATTTAAATGTTAGTCTTTTAAGTTATGGGTTTTCACATGTTCAAGAAAACTTTGATAGACTTAAATGAGAAACAAAATGATAAGCAAAGGAAACATTGTCCATAATGAAGTCCAATCAGATAGTGCAAAAGATGAAGTGGTGACCAAAAAGTAAAATTTGACATAGACTTTTTTAGGGTGTGTTGAGTTCTCAACAGGCCCCTGTTCCAATTTCCTCTTCCTTTGTTACCCTGGTCATGACTACCTCTGTTGAAAAATCTCATTATTGTATGCATTATTGATTAGCAAATAGTTTCTTCAACAACCATACATGACAACTCTTTTAAATATGAAACAAAGTTTGGAGGAGCAACATATCATACTCATGCAATCCAATCCATACAAATCGTTTAATATTTGTCAATGAGCAGGGGGTGAATAAGGGTTTTGGTATATTTGAGGGATTTTATTGAGCGAAAAGTGTTAAAATGAGGGGGAATAGATCATGATTACTGCTCATAAAACATCAAACAATCAACTGTATCGTAAATCAAAAGAATATATCATTGTAATTCATCCCTGTGCGATCCTTTAACTGTCATAATACAAAATTTATCTTAACTATAATTAAATTTTAAAAACAGGGAGTGGATAGTGAATATGGGAAGGCGAGGGGAGTTGTAATGTGCGAAAAGTGAAATAATGGTAGGGAAAAGAACGAATATTGTTCTTAAAACCAATTAAGTAATCCATAAAAATAGCTATGTATTCAATACAAACCATTCCAACACCAATTAAACAATTATTGTGTGTCAAAACTTGTTCATTGTCCCACATTCAAATATTCAAACATTTTCCATTAACACAGTCTATAATCATACTTAGAATCACTATGCCTTCCAACAGTCTTGTCAAGAGAATACTTGTTTCCTTTCATTTCTTTTCTTTTCATTTAAACAATATCAAAAAGGAACACACGGTCACATTGCTTCAACTCTGTTCAACATATACTTCTATAAAATATCAACCATTGCCCATAATTCGCAATTTCTCAAATCAAACATAGACATAGGTTTTTTCCCAAATTGAACAGACCTTTTAAAACTTGCCCGATTTCACTCTTTTGATAATATTAACTAATAAAACTTGCAATTAAACCAAAATACAAAACCCGAGCTTCATTTCTGATGGTGCAATTAAATAAAACAATGCATGATGTCTCCATAATCCATACAAAGTAAACAACGAAGTCACAGTCATCATTTTTCTTAACTTGCAATGATCCCAATCAGGACTAATCAAACACACAGTAGCCACCAACTACAATTGACACCATGTTGTAGGAACACAACAACCAACGCATAACGAAAAGAGGAAACCCTCTAACTATAGATTACCATTTAATCCTAATCAACCCATTTAATCAAAAAACAAGCTAGGTTATCGATGCAATTGTCACAACAAAAGGAAGCATCCCCTCGACTAAACACCAATTCTCATCCCCAATTGCAGCTTTCGAACAACCCGATCAAATAGAGGCGAGACAATACTCAAAGAAACTTTCATCACCACTCAACCAACTTATGAAAGTCAACAAGATACCCAACAAGAGTGTGATTGGTTGGGGTTATCAAAATCGGGCTTTGTAACCATGAACACAAGAAATAATCAAGATTTCACTCGGTCACCAAAACATAGAGAGCCTGGAGGTCGAACATGTCAACAGTAGGTAGAAAAAATTCGAAACGAGCACGGTGGAACCACAGGCTTTTATAACTCTCAGCTTGTGTAATAGTGTGACATTTCAACACCAGGCAGGGTAGGCAACGATGCAAAGGAGCAATGATTGCTCACTGGACAGTAAAAAATACTAAGAACGCACAGAGGCATAACCCTCACGCTTTTCTCAAGAGTCAAATCAATCTACAACAATGCCAATCGAAATGCAAACCCAGGGTATTATCAACAACCATAAAGAATACTTCTTGGCATAATGGCCACCCCATAACCAAATTTTTTGATGCCAATGCCACAAAAATAATCCCTCGACTAGGTGAATAACCCACGACAACCAGCCAAAAACCATACCATTAACCATGCCATTAATTCCATACATTGAAACTTGCAACATATTGCTTGTCAATTGCGCCACCCCAATCCATATTAACCATTGCCAAAAACCATACCATACCATATATCAAATGTGATCAATATAACACAAATATAATTCGTATAGCCACTAACCATTTCAAGTTAGGACTTACACTAATTCCTTTTCATTTCATTTGCAAATAACCTCTTAACATAGTATAGTTTAGTTCCTTTCCTTGAATTTTTTTCCATAAGTCTCTTTCCATTTCTTTTGTTTCATGTTATTACTAACATGTGTCTTATGCAGGTGTAATAGGTAATGAATCATGGCGACAAAATCAAATGTAACAACAGTAAATATATGTCACTCATAACATAGGATTAGAGCTTAGAACAATGGAAAATCACATAAAATGCATCATCCACATGTTGTTATGTTAAAAAAAAAAAAACAATACTACAAAATCAACCATATAAGACCCTATAAGAAGCATCGAAACAGCAGCATAAAATGTGTGATAAGACTATCTCCGAGCCTCCATTCTACAAGGGGGTCCCACTTACTAGTATTATATATCATAGCATAGTTTAAATAATAGGCTTTAGTAATACTTTGCGGGCGAAATTCCTCGTTACGATTTTTATCGTCAAAACCCTGGAGTATGATGTGAACATGCCAGCCCAAGTTAGCACTCACCGCACTTCCACTCATCCCAAACCTTCCTTTTCTCCCTGTTGACGGGTGAAATTGACCGTCCGTCAACTGGGAGAGTGGAACCGGTCCGGGGTTGTCTAAATAACCCAAGCCATTTGGAATGGACCACCCTGACGAGTTTAACGGCTTCGTTGGCCGCTCTAAGGTATTCTATGAAAACCAGAGAGAAATGATCTGAGCTAAGAAATCTAACTAATCTAAATTAAACAAACTAAAGTATAACTGAATACAAGAAACTTAACTAAAATAAAGGAAACTAGAAACTAATAAAACAAACTAAACTAACTACACTATTCTAACTATAAACTAGTAACTACTATATATATAAGATACTAACTATGATTATAATAACTCAAATCAACTACCTAATTATCAGCTGCAATATTTCTTATTCACAAATGTACAGTTTGGACAGCCTACAGATTTGATTAAAACCTGCAAAAATCATGTGCATTTTATGCCCTAAGACAGCCAAGAATCTCTTTTTTATCTTTTGTGTTTTATGAAAAGGAAATAAAAACTACTGAAATTAAACGATCTAAAATGTTTACTGAAATTAAACAATGTAATATAAATCTAATTAAGATTGTATCTAAATTAAACTACTTAATTGAAACAATAAACAACTAACTAATTGACCTGGAAACGCTCCAAGTCTGCCCTGTGTAAGATGACTTCTTAAGCGGTTTGGAGGAAGAAATTCACACCATTTATCCCTTAAGCTTCTCGTAAACGATCAGCTATGCTACTTCTTGAAGTGTTGTTACAGGAAAAACAAGACATAAAAGAAATCATAACAATCTTATGATGATAAATCTCTGCAATAAGGGAAACCTATTATGCAGAAAACTTATATAACAATTCAATCTATGAAGAAGACAAATCTATCATTCACAAAACAAATCAACAACTGTTATGTCCTTATCTCTTTGGAAGCAACAAGATATGTATAACAGTAAGAAATTATATCACTTGTATTTGATTTAGATAACAAAGTAATACTAAACCATAAACAGAATGATATACAAAACTTGAAACAAAGTGTTGATATATTGAAAAGNAAAAGCTATGACAAAACATCAATTCTGCTCCAGTTTGAATCAGAATTACATATCCTTGTTCTCCCACAACTGAGGATGATAGATTATTACAAAACCATAGGTTTATATAGGTTTCTCACAAGGTAAAACATCCTTGTCAATAATAGCAAATTGTTTTACAAAATCTGGGAAATATCCCAAAATCTCCTAAACTAAGGAAACAAAATGCAAGTAAAATATGTAGATCATCTCCTAACTGCTCATGATATCTATTGCCAATTCGAATTTTCCTACAATAGAACACAAAGATCAAATTAGAAGGATGTTTTATTAGAAAAACAATAAAAAATTGACTTTACAGACTCAGCTACAGAATCATTTGATTCTGTAGATAGTCAAAAATAGCAAACAGGACTAGATATAATCAAATAGAATCAAATCCAAAACTAATTACTAATGATTCAACTATTCCTTAAATTAAAACCAAATCAAAAAGAATGCAATCGGGACAGGGCAATAATACTCTGTTTTTCCAATTGACATAAAATCGAATCAAATCTTAACAAGACTGTTTCATAAATGCAAT
>ML786073.1:123662-134858 GCA_009831015.1 Picea engelmannii | reverse complement strand
GTACCAAGCATCGATTTATGAAATTGAAATCCAAAAGATTTAATCAAAGCGCCTTTGTGAAACTTAAACCATTTCCATACCTCAAATCGACCTTATAAATTTACCAATGCATTCGTTGCACATTCAAATGTTTACATTTCAAACTTTTTAGAACATTGCAACCAAAAATCTCATATAATCAATGAGTGAAGAGCCCATAGCAATAAGGATGAAAGCATATAAGACCAAAATCAATCATGACCTTTATAGAATCAAATGTAGCCAATAAATCTTCATGCTCGACAGCTTGGTAATCAAATAGATCCAAATGCGCAATCAAGGTAAGAGTATGCTAAAGGACATAAGTTTGAAAAATCTTTGGCAGTCATGTGATAAACCAATGGTCAAGTGTCTTTTGGAAAAATCGATAAAAGGCGACGACAGTCCAAACGATGAAAGAGGTGTTTTCACACTTTCAATTGTGAAAATCGAATCGAAACCAAATTTCAATTGTCGCAAAAAATGAAACAAATGTCTAGTAGCATGATGCGACGATGATTTGTCATTAACTAGACAAGAGGTGTAGGCAGATTTTTTTAGAGTAATTAAAAAAATGAATTGGCTGCCAACACTCCCCTACAACTTCATATCCTAACCATCTCGAATATTGACGCCATAGTCAGACACTAAACTGAATGAACCAATCGTACCCTGACTAGACAAATTAGCAGGAAGACTAGAGAGCTACCCTTAGACTACTATTTTCCTGAAAATTAGGACCTTCAACATAAAGATCCCTACTTCACCAACCTAAACGTATAACAAGGAAACCCTTCTGTTGGAAGCCCTAAATATCATGTTCCCAAAGATACTTATGATTGTCCCAAGACATTCGACTTTGACCTTGAATATTAGTTTTTATTCGGTGGAGTAGAAGGTATACCACCCTCGCCTCTCAAGTCACCCCCTTACACTCCAAGAGATGAGTCAGAGGAAAAATATAAAGGAAGAGATGAGTCTGAAATTGAACCCGAAAACAACCCATATCATATTATCGTATATCGACCCCCAAACATGGTTGGAGAAAATGCAAACCAAAATCCACCTCCCTACCATCCCTTGTTATTAGCTGACGCAGTCGTTGAACTAGGGATCCAACATGACATCCCCAGACACCCTGAGAAGTTCCTACCAAAATTCCACCCTGACAAAAAATATTCAGTTGAAAACCATGTTGGCACAGGGGCAGACCCAGGGTTCAATGCTACAACAGCGCACCAACAAAACCCTAACTACCGACCCTTTCGGTAACACCTACGAAGCAGATGAAGTCTCACTCGAGGTAGAGACAGGGTAGGTTGCATGACTCAGGTGTATGTAACCTTAGCTGGGACACAGATATGTGATTATAATACTTAATAGATCACTTAGCTGAAATTTCCACCAACAGAAGAATCACAAGCCAAAGAAATAGCTGAAGAAGAAGATGAGAAAGAGGAATGGTTGAAGTTGATCATGCAGTAGAATGCATAGATAAAAGAAATGGAGGCATAATTGGAAAGGTTATTGAAAGAGAAGAATAAATCAACCCCATGGAAATTATTCCATTGAATGTAGTTCCCCTGGATGAAGTCAGTACAACAGCTATGCCAACGACCACCACAGTGGAAATTCCATCAGCAACTCCATTGATAGCATTGGAAAATACTATGGAGCTATCAAAGTCCATGGAGGAGATGAATCTACAAGAAATGGAGATTAATAGGTTGAAAAGGGAGGTTGAAAATCTCCAGGAACTCAAATCTTCTTTCCAAATAAGATACAATGTTGAGAGACAGGCAGCAGAGAATCTTAAGGAGGAAATATAACAGCTCCAGAAACAAATAGTGGTAGGAAAGACATTAGTTGAGGCTAAGGAAAATATTTTGATAGATATCTCGAAATCCATAAATAAAATTTGGCCCATGGTACAAATCATGTTAGAGCAACATGATCTAGTGTTGAAGAGCAGGCAGGCCATTGACAAGATAAGAAGAGAACTGGATTAAATGCCCTCGGCAGCCAATGAGATCATCAAGTTTCTGAACTCAAAAACAAAAGAAGAGATGGAAGAACTAAAAGTCGAAGACATAACAGAGATTATCCTCAAAGTAAAAAGAGTGTTGACTAAAAAGGGATTAATGTTACAGTTGGAGGAAAAGGCTCAGAACATGGACATTGGAGTTCAGAGATTTTTTAGCAAGATTGAAGCCTTACAGAAAAAGGGTCTTCCTGATCTACATGTCCTAAATGATAAATTAATGATTGCGTCCGATTACAAGCAAAATATCTCCACCATGGCCAAAGACAGTTCCAAGTTTTCAGGGATACAGGGCAGCATCACGGGCAAAGCATTCTTGGAGACTCTGCACGAAATCAAGTACATCTTCCTCATCAAGCCGAATTTTGCTAAATACATCGAGATGGACGAAGTCTATCGTCGGCTATTGAAAGTTACCATCCCAAGCACACAAATATGGGATGAGTTGTGCGAATTGATTGAGTAAAGGTAAATCCTTGTCCAACTCAGTGTCCAACACAATTAAAGTCATCTGAATGACTCACCAATGGTCTTCCCCGAAATCAGCATGAGATATTCGACACATCATCATCAGTTACTACATTTCTGCATCTTGTTAGCTAGTTAGTTAGACTCAGACTCTATCACGTCCTGATCATTAATGACAGGGTCATTTGTAACTTTTATTATAAATATTTCCAACTTAGAAGTATTGAGGGTTGTTAATCTTTACACCCAAGCAAGCTTTGATCGTTGTAATTTCTATCAAGAGGTTTTTCCAGTAATACAAAGAGAAGTTTCACAGGATTCTTGTGTGTTAATTGTTGGTGAAGTTTCCTCTGTCTGCGTAAAAAAAAATTCCTTCTCAGTTATCATATTGACTTTCTAAATCTAATCTTTAAAAGAAGTTATAGTTGCATAATTTGCCATTGTGTACTCTGTTCTTAATCTTTTATAAATTTAAATATTTTCTTCTGATGTTATAACAAATAAATTCTTAAATGCTTTTTTTTTTAACTGATATCTCACCTTTTTCAACAATACACCATTTTATTCCTAAAGAATCTTGCATTAGCATTATCTCACCCTGTAAAACGAATCTTATAAAAATTTTCTTTAACCTCTATCTTTTTAAAACAGACCCCATAGCCCAATGGAAGCGTAAGTGATATTCATCCATTTCATTTAAAATCAATGCAAACAACTTGGTTATATTCTTTCTAACTAGCCTAAAATCTTGAAAATCCAAACAAATCTAAAACTCACAGAGATATCCCTCTTTGAAACTGGTAGGGCTAGCTCCCAGTTTTGAAGTGGTTGGTTAAGGTTACCTCTGATAAATTTCTTCTTACTTCCCAACAACCTCTGGGAATTTACAGAGTGATAACATAAATGGCGACCATACTGGGAAAGAACTGAACAAACTTTCCACCCCTTGTTTTCTTTCCCCTAGAACAAAGACAACTTTATTTCTGGAAGAAACGTAAACCCTAAAATTTATCTAGAAATAATGTTCAGAGGTTGTTAAAGTTTGTATATAAATAGTTAAAATATCCAAAGGAAGAATAAAATCAACAGTTCTGGCTCCCAAAAGAATTTCTCCCAGATCTTATCCTGACCCAGAACCTGCAGTAGTAATAGATAACCCCGAAAGACTACTCAAGAAGAAAAATACTGCAAAAATTTTGAGGAGTAACAACCCACTTCCAAGGTCTTTTTCCATCCAAGAAAAGTTAGTCATTCTTCATGACCTTGAGCCTAAAATACCCTTTCGAACAAGTCTTTTCAGGACAAAATCCGACAGTTTTGTCAGTAAAATGGTGTTAGACCAAACTGTTTTTCAACCCAGGACCCCCGAGATACTTTCTCCTAGAGCTGAAGTTAATCAACATTTTCACCCCGAGACTGATAAGCTCGAAGACCTAGTCGCAAATCTTGGTCAAGCCTTAGATAAACTTCATCTTCAACAGTCCGTCGAACTTCCTTCTTTAACTATTGCTACAACTTCTGCTAAAACTAAACCAAGTCACTCCATTCCTCCAAGCCCTTCGTCCTTTATATCTTCAGGCATTTCCTCTCCTGTCACACAGGTTGTTGTTCAGCCTCCTCCACCAATCATGGCGGCAAGATATGCTCCATTGGTATTGGTTTCTCCTTTACATGACATGCCCCAAGATTATCAAACTAGACTCCCACATTTTGATAGTACCGGTCCCTTAAATGCACAACAACATGTTGACAAAATGAACGATTACTTTGACCTGCAGGAAGTAGACGAAGTTGATGTGCAGATGAGATTATTTGCACAAAGCCTAACTGGAGAAGTTGAAAAGTGGTTCAAAACTTTACATGCTACTACCATTACTGATATTGTTGGCTTTCATCAAACTTTCCTTAATCGATGGGAGGTAAAGAAATATCCACGATCTGATATTACACAACGCTATGCTGGATTCAGGTGCCTCTCACAACCTAATGCCCAAAGTCGTGATCAAAAAGTTGGGACTCGAGGTCGCCAGACCCTACAAATATTTGTATTCTTTCGACTCCAGCAAGGTCAAATGTATAGGCTTGATTAAAGACTTATGCATCACCTTGGCTCAAATCCCGACGAAAATTTTGGTGATGGACATCATCGTGGCAGATTTCCCCCCCAAGTATGGCATGTTGCTATCAAGGTCTTGGAGAGCTAAATTGAGAGGAACCCTGCAGCTAGATATGTCCTACGCCACCATTCTGGTTTTCGGTCAACAGAGAAGACTTTACAGGGAAACATTGATGAAGTATATGGTCAGTAGTCAGGAAAAGCCACACAATTACCCACTATATTCCGCACACTCTGACCTAGATTTTTTTATTCTATATAACGACGGTGATCTTGAAGAACAAATCGCACAACTGGAGGATGATGCACCTGATCCAAAGGATGATAAAGCAATTGTCGAAGTAAGAAACCCCATGATTGAAGAAAATGAGGAATGCCAGCAGACTTCTAGAGCATGGACTTCGATGGTGTTGTGAGTAAAGAAGGAGTTGGAGCCAGAGTGTGGATGCATAACCATAGATCAAAGTACTCTGAGAATCATTCCTATAAATTGAACTTCCAATGTACTAATAACATAGCTGAGTACGAGGCTTTAATGCTCGGCCTGAAACTATTGAAGAAAGTTGGTGCTAAGAAGATAATGGTAAGGGGTGATTCTAAATTGATTATCAACCAAATCAAAGGCGAGTATGCAACAAAACATCCCAGACTTAGAGCCTATAGGAATGTTGTTTTAGATGCTCTTCAATGCTTTACTGAGATTAAATTGCAGGTGATGCCTAGGGGACAAAATATACTCGCAGACAGACTGGCTACGTTAGCAGCTACCTGTAAAATCCCTTTTCATCCCACTCACAAGTACATAGTGGAGGTGAAGTGCAGACCCACCGTTCCTGACAACATCAGATATTGGCAGGTATTTGGAAATGATGATCAAATTGAATATTTTCTTCAATGTAAAATTGATTTCGAATGTACAAACATAGATTTAGAAAATGGCGATGAATTTGTAAATAAATATGTTTTTAAGAATGGCAGTGTAACTACAATAGAGGTTGAAGAATTCAATGAAAATGATGTAGATTCTGATATCCTGCAGTTGAAAAATAATGTGTTACCTAGAGGTTTAGTTCCATTGGAAGACTTGTTTGATTTTAATGATGTGGCCAAAAATCTGAAAATTGAAGCTAGCGGTAAAGAGGTTGAAGATTGCAACATAGAAACAGAAGAAAACCCCAAAATGATAAAACTATCTAAATCCATGCCACCAGAGCAAAAAAGCAAATACATTGAACTTTTTAAGGAATATATAGATGTTTTTGCCTGGGGCTATGAGGACTTAAAATCCTATGACACAAGTATCATACAACATCGGATTCCCATAAAAGAAGAACACAAACCTTTTAGACAGAAACTTAGGAGAATAAATCCCAAGTTGCTTCCCCTGATAGAGAAAGAAATCAAAAAGATGTATGATGCCAAGATTATAGTCCCCTTGAGATTTTCCAAATGGGTTTCTAATCTAGTTCCGACCAAGAAGAAAATCGGCGAGATCAGACTCTGTATAGATTTCATAAATTTGAACAAAGTCTCCCTCAAAGACAATTACCCTTTACCCAAAATGGACCATATTTTACAAAAGCTGGTCGGATCCAGTAGGATCTCCTTACTGGATGGTTTCTCTAGTTACAACCAAGTTCTGGTCCATCCAGAAGATCAAGAGAGGATATATTTTACCACACCGTGGGGAACCTTCATGTATGTGAAGATGCCTTTTGGTCTGATGAATGTTGGGGCTACTTTCCAAAGAGCAATGGATATTGACTTTGTGGATGAGACTGGGAGATTTATAGTCATTTATCTGGATGATGTAACTATTTACTCAAAATCTGACAAAGAACATTTGCTCCACCTCAAATGTGTGTTTGAGAAGTGCAGGAAATTTGGGATTTCATTGAATCCTAAGAAAAGCCTTTTCAGGTTAGAGGAAGGCAAACTACTGGGACACATAATCTCAAAATACGGAATTAAAATAGATCCCAGCGAGATAGAAGCTATCCAGAAGGTGGAACATACTAGGAAGATCAAAGAACTACAATCTTTCATTGAAAAAATAAATTTCCTTAGAAGATTCATACCAAACTTGGTCAAACTTCTCAGGAATATCACCAATATGTTGAAAAAGGACACAAAAATCAAATGGAACGTCGAGTCCAAACAGTCATTTGAGCAAGTGAAACATGCTCTCACCCAAGCCCCAGTTTTGATTAGCCCAGACTATACCAAATAGTTTTATCTTTTCTTCTTCGCATCTGAGCACACTGTCCCAGCGGTATTGTTGTAGAAAAATAGTGAAGGGTACGAGAAACCCATAGCTTTTTTTAGCAAAGCTTTAAGAGACGCGGAATTGAATTATAACATTATGGAGAAACAAGCCTTTGCTCTGGTAAAGGCTATAAAATATTTTAGGTTCTATATTCTCCACTCTCACACAATTGCATACATCCCAAACACAGTGGTTAAGGATATCCTGACCCAGGATAATCCAAATGGAAAAAGAGGAAAATGGATTGTGGTTATTTTGGAATACGACATTGAAATAAAACCTACTAAATTGATCAAAGGACAGGGTTTGGCCAAACTAATGGTTGAGTCAAATTTTCATGCTTTAGATATTAACTTTTTGGCTGCAGTAAACGGACCGGAAGAGTAGGTGACTCCAAACATAAAAGAGGCATTCTTAAACTCCCCTTGGTACACAGACCTCATTTTTTTACTCCATAATTTACAGGCTCCTCCAGGTTTGACTAAGACCAAAGCTAGATTTATTAAATTGAAAGCATTGAAATTTTGTATTTTGGAAGGCAATCTCTATTGGAAATATCCTGGTGGTATCCTGCTTAATTGCTTGTTAAAAGATGAAGCTGACAAATTTCTTCAAGATTTTCATGCAGGAGACTGTGGTGGGTACCTGAGCTGGAAGACCACAGCTAACAAGATTCTGAGAGTTGGATTTTACTGGCCTACTCTGTATGCTGACTTTCACCAGAATATTACTTCTTTCCACAAGTGTCATATTTTTGAAGGTAAAAGGAAGCTTCTTCCACTCCTAAAGAAACCCGTCTCTGTTGAATCTCATTTCCAACAATGGGGACTAGACTTCATTGGTGACATACATTCTCCCTCTTCGGGCCAACATAAATGAAGATAAAGGTAATAATGGAAAGTCTAATAGCTTGTGGAAGGGTCCTTACACCATTCAGGCCTTCAAAGGAAATAATGCTTTTCTACTTGCTAATAGTGATGGATCAGACCTGCCAGGGGGACCTATAAATGGTAGGATGTTGAAGCATTACTTGCCACCTCAATAGAGAGATCACCATTCCATTCCATTGTACATATCATTTCTTTTACGATTATTTTAGGTGTAGGTTTTTTTGTTAAGGTGTTTGAAGCCCGTAGAGAAGGCCCTAAGACATTGAATAATACCATCAAAATTTCAAAATAAAGCAAGTCAAATAAAAAAAGAAACTCTAGAAGAAATTTTTCAAGACAACAAGAAACAGGATTCTTGGCATCTCGCAAGGATACCATCCCCAGGTGGAGCCACTGTTATAACCCTATAATTTATAGGATCAACTGTTGATTGTAATTTTGTCCCTTTAGTGTTTTTGATTTGCAGATAGTGTTGCATTCTAAAAAAAAGAAAAAGAAATGAAAAGAAAAGAAATGAAAAGAAAAGAAAAAGAAAAAGAAAAAGAAATGAAAAGAAAAGAAAAAGAAAAAATGAGAAAAATAAAAGAGGGCAAAAGAAAATGGATAAAAGCCCCATGAAATGACAATGACTTGATCCATACAGTTTAAACATGGCCAAATATTTTAAATTTAAGTATCTAGAATTAGTGAATAAGCTTGGCTAAACTGTCTAACCTTAGCCAAGTAATCATATTAGTTAGTAAATAAATTTGACCAAACAGTCTAATATTGGTCAAATAGCCCCTAGGTAGAGAATTTTCTTAGTCCAACAGTCTAAGTTGGGCTAAAGGTGCAAATGAGTAGGTTAGGACATAGGTTAGTCAACTTCCTTTCAATAAAACATGTAAGATGATCGATGAAAATGTATGATTTTTTATGATGAAATGTTTTTCTAACCCCATGGTGTTAAAAAGAAAAATAAGCAGTGCGCAAAACCCATAAAAAGTCATTAAGCCTAAGTTATGCATCATATAATGAATTGTGCCCTGGAGATTAAAGATCGGGCTTAGATCTATGACTGAACTATTGGCGCCCAGATCTACGGATCAGAAAAGACTCTGGACCCTCTCGATCATTCGACCTTTAATGGGGGGGGTGGTCCGAAAAGGTAATTAAAAGGTGCGCTCAGATCTACGGTTCCCTCGCCAGCGCGTTGATCCAAGGGATTAAATTTTGCTCAAAATTCAAGGTGCTCGGAATCACTTCAAATCGAACGGGTACATAGACCTCGTTGTCATGAACCCAACACAACTTGTTTGGTTTCAAATAGATGTCGGATGAGTGAGATATCGCGTTCTGTTCAAATCATCAAACAGGCAAAAAAAAATGTGCTAGTTGTACAGTCCGTATAGTCCGTACGGATCCTGATGTGGCAGGGTCGTACGATGATGTGGCAGATCCGTACGAAACATGGTAGGTGTTGGTTGGCAGTCGTGTGGATGAATTTCCATCCGACACATGGCATGTTTTTGGCGAATGGATTGGTGACACATGGCCCAAGCAAGGGTCGCCACATGTCACCTGGACAATGGTTAAAAATTTGTGTAGTCAGCAGGACTCTACTCCGCGACCTCCAGGCAGGGGTAAGTCTTTGGGAAGGGCTGCCCAACCGGAGTGCCACCCATGTGGTTCTTACCACTATACCATTTTAAATTTATTTGAATTTGATTTGTTTTGATTTGGGGCGTGGTCCAGGATGGGGCTAGGCCATGACCCCTGATCACATATAAACCACCATATAACCACCAACCCACGTGCATTTTTTTCAAATGAATTCGGGTCGTGCGCTTGGACACTTGGCACGTTTTCATAAGTTTCAAACCTTGGCTCCTTTTGTGTGCGCGTGCGGTCATATGGTAAGCCACATGCCCAATAGCTTGGCGGTTAGGGGTTAAGCGCACCCTAACCGTCCTACAGTTCGCACGGTTTTGCGGTTGCGCCTGGTGCTAGGTTTTAGCACGAAAATGAGCGTGGGTGCTAGGTTGGACACACAGAGGTGCAAATTGTCGATCCAGAGACAGCAAGTTTGAAGGGGAACTTCCAAGAAGCCTATCTTCTTCAATTTTTGGCCAAATTAGGTGCCGAAAAAGCCCAGCTAGGGGTTTTTGGACGTTCTGAATCCATTGGAGCCATCTATTTGGAATTTTGAGCATTGTAAAGCACATATTTTAGCAATTTGAGAAAATAATACAAAATATCCATTGGAAGTTGGACCAGGAGATGATCATATAGTCATATAGTCATCTGTTCACTATTATTTGTTGTTGATTATATGCATATTGAATGTGTAATTTCTTTAAAATTTGTGTTTGCAAATTGATCCTTTTGCATAAGAACACTTGAATTAAAACTTACAAATATTTTCAAGAATACAAGCCTTTATCATTTTCAGATCAAGTTGGTATCAGAGCTTAGGTTTTTGAAGGCTCGATTATTTGCAAGTGTTTTGTTTTCTGATGCTCACAAGATTGAAACTCACAATAGGAGAAGGTCAACTTGTAGAGCCAAGTTCTCATCCTTCAAGAATAAAAATTATATCATCACCTCAAGCTTCAAGGAGGCATTCACCAAGTATGGCTCATGAAGAGAGACATGAAAATATTCCTACAGAAGATGAAGATCTAAGAAAGGCTTTCATGAAAATGAGAGAAATGATGAAAGTCTTGATGGAAGAAAGGAATACAAGGTTGCAAGGTGAAGGCTCCAACCCTTCAAAGCACAAGGGAGACAGTGGTGATAAGACTCCAAATGGAAATGGAGGGAATGGTGCTTCTCCACCACCCTCACCTCCATCTTCCTCTTCTTCTACTAGTTCAAGACCTCTTCCAAATTCTCCAAAGGGACATGGTAAAACTCCTCCACAAATTCCTTTGTTAAATCTTGATATTAAATTCGAATTGCTAATGTACAATGGAGAGGTAAATGCTGAGAAATTAAATAACTGGATTTGTCAGATTGAGGTGTATTGTAGGATACAAAAAATTCAAGATGATGAAACTAAGATTCAGCTTGCTTCTTTAAGATTGGATAGTGCAGCACTCATTTGGTGGGAAGTCAAGACTCAGGAGGACATGAAGAAACATGGTAAAATTTTAACCTCTTGGAATGATTTTATTGTTGCAATTAAAAAACAATTTTACCCATTGGCATATATGCAAAAAGCTACTATGGATTGGCAAAATTTTACACAAGCTACAGGGAAAAATGTGCAAAGCTTTACTCAATAATTTAGGAGAAGAGATTTGGTTTTGGGAGTAGATTTGTCTTCTCAAGAAACTTTACTCAAATACATTGGAGCTTTACATAGTTATTTGAGACATACAATACTCATGTTTAACCCTTCAAATCTAGATGAAGT
>ML786073.1:66458-111690 GCA_009831015.1 Picea engelmannii | reverse complement strand
AAAGGTGAGGGAACTATACCCTCATCTTCAGATAGACTGAAAATAGTCTTTTGGAGGTCCAAAAGCTTTCCAATGGGGAGGTGTGATCCAGGGGATCAAATTTTGCTCAAAATTCAAAGTGCTCGGAATCACTTCAAATCAAATGGGTACATAGGTCTCGTCGTCACGAACCCAACGCAACTTCTTTGGGTTCAAATGGACGTCGGATGAGTGAGATATCGCGTTCTGTTCAAATCATCAAACAGGGGGAAAAAAATGCGTTGACTGTATAGTCCATATGAATGTAGACGTGGCAGGGTCGTACGATGACGTGGCAGAGCCGTACGACATGTGGCAGGTGTGGGTTGGAAGTCATGTGGATGAATTGGCATCTGACATGTGGCATGTTTCTAGTGAATGGATTGGTGACATGTGGCCCAAGCAAGGGCCGCCACATGTCACCTGGACAATGGTTTAAAATTTGTGTAGTCAACAGGACTCGACCCCGCGACCTCCGCGCAGGGGTAAAGCTTTGGGAAGGGCCACCCAACCGACGCACCACCCATGTGGTTCTTACCACTATACCATTTTAAATTTATTTGAATTTGATTTGTTTTGATTTGGGGCGCGGTCCGAGCCGGAGCTAGGCCCCGGCCCCTGGTCACATATAAACCACCATATAACCACCTACCCGCACGCGTTTTTTTCAAATGAATTTGGGTCGCGCGCTTGGACACTTGGCGTGTTTTCATAAGTTTCAAACCTTGGCCCCTTGTGTGTGTGTGTGTGGTCGTATGGTAAGCCACATGCCCAATGGCTTGGCGGTTAGGGGCTAGGTGCGCCCTAACCATCCTACAGTTCGCATGGTTTTGTGGTTGCACCTGGTGCTAGGTTTTAGCACAGAAATGAGCATGGGTGCTAGGTTGGACACACAGAGGTGCAAATTGTCGATCTAGAGACAACAAGTTTGAAGGGGAACTTCTAGGAAGCCTATCTTCTTCAATTTTTGGCCAAATCAGGTGCCGAAAAAGCCCAGCTAGGGGTTTTTGGACATTCTGAAGCCATTGGAGCCATCTATTTGGATTTTTGAGCATTGTAAAGCACATATTTTATCACTTTGATCAAATAATACAAAAGATCCATTGGAAGCTGGACCAGGAGATGTAGCCCAAGAGATGGGTGAACTCATTTATCATTTGTTGTGTTATGTGTTTTTTGTTCATTGTTATTTGTTGCTGATTATATGCATCTTGAATGTGTAATTTCTATAAAAAGTTGTGTTTGCAAATTGATCCTTTTGCATAAGAACACTTGAATTAAAACTTGCAAATATTTTCAAGAATACAAGCCTTTATCATTTTTAGATCACACGCAAATGGATGGCTCTTAAAAGATTTCGGACCCCCCTCTTTGCACGTCAATCATTTTCACATGTCATATGTCCTTCACCTTACCCTCTCACGCTCTAAACAACCCGTTGGCCATTTATGACTGGCCACATACCCATTGTTGATCTGACCTGTCCTTTTTTCGCCCAACGGATACCCGTTCACTCAAATTCAACCCCATTTCAGTTAGTTCCCATTCCATTCACACTCCCTGCATATCAGAGACTCATTTTCCTTCACCTCTGCAACACCTCATCCAACTATAGTTTTTTCCTACTAACGTGTGTTCAGTGTGCAGGTACCGGAGGAAATCAATGGCGCCCAAAAGTAAAAAATCAAATGTAGAGGAAAATTCTTTTCTCCCACCTCATGTCGATCTCGACTAGATCCCATTAGCAGACAAAGACTATCTAATCTCAGAAACCAGGTCTGAATTCGACTTTGCTGAGCTACAGTCATGGTTCAGAGACACCTTCATCGATTAGAGTGATGAAATCGGGCTTTGGCAGTCAAATCTCCCTCTTTATCTTTTTCCCCAAGTCTATCACTTTCTTGAATTTTCCCTCAAGTGCCAAGCACACTACCTCCCTGATCAGAGAGCTATAGTATATTCATCTGGAGAAACCCTTTTCCTTATTTCACCCAACGCCATCGATCAAATGATGCAAGTACCCAGAGCCGAACCCCGTTCTCCCCTCACAATTGAAATTCTGACAGAATTGTATCAGAACCTGACTTTGCCCCAAAGAGCACAAATCTTCGAGTTGTTCCTTCCACAAGATGCCCAATTCCCTAAGAAGAATCCTCCCTATCACTCGTCCATATTTTCCGAAAAGGGAAATCAAATTATCTCAACACTGTGTTTTTTTATTGGTTACTTCTCAGATGAATGGGTGGATGAACCTATCTTAGGCTTCCTATCCATTTTCTCTATTGAAGAGAAAGTGACCACCCAGTTTGATTACAGTGGTTTATTGGCCGAGAACCTGCACGAGCAAATGGCAATTTTCCCTATAGAAGGCATGTTCTGGTATTCTTCAATACTAGTCTACATGTTTATGTTCTATTAAGCAGACAAATTTTCCTTTCTCATGCAGAAGATGGATAAAGACGGACAACCGCAAGCAGTAACCCTATGGACGTCGCTACTCAGGAGGAACTCCACTGAGTTCAGTTTCAAACAATTCATCAATCTATTCTATCAATCAGTTGTAGGCATGCTTAGTGGAAGACCTAAGTCGAGGATAAACGAGGAGATCCAAAGAGTTCTGCACCTTTCGGATCTTGCAAAGACCGAGGACTGGTTCCTATACCAAAATCACACAGAAATCAGAGTGTATGGATGTGAACTAGCTCCATAAAAGTTTCCCAAGTATGTGCCTGTTCGAATATTCACACTAGAGTATATTCGTCAGATGATAAAATCAGATGACATCCATTTTGTGTCTCTGAAGAAAAAACAATAGATGAGGATCAAAGGGCAAATAGGACCGTTTATCTGTAATAGTCAGGCTGTTGGGGAAGAGGCAGATAAATTATTGAAGGAAATGAAATTCAACACCAGTTTTATTTGGCGATATGACCCCAGTGGGATCATTGCAAATATGAGATCCAAGAACAAAATTTCACCTTATGCTCACACCCTCAAACTAGAAATTGAAAAGTATGTGAACCAAATAGAGTGGGAAGAAAACACTCTGGTAGATACAGAGCCACATGAATCTCCTTCAGTATCTTTTTCACTGACTACCACTCCATAGGTACCCAAGGAAAAAATGCCAAGAAAGGATGATTCACCTTCAATCACTGAGGTATAAGCAGAATATTTTCAGGTATACAACAAGAAGCCAAAACCACTCATGCCACTCACATGTCTAGTGAGGAAGAGCCCTACTTTTCCATAGTGATTGAAAGAAGACAGCAGGTGGTGTCAAATTCTTCTTCAAAGAAGCAGACAGAGATATATGTGACCACTCAAAGTCCACAAGGATCTGTACCTCTAAGCATTTTTGAAAAATATGAAATGATTAAAAAGAAGAACCAGACGCTGACCGACAGCACCTACTCTCAGTTTTGGAAGAAAACTTCCAGATCACAACATCGATTGTTGTCATCCTTTGACACTGAGAAAGGAAGAATGCATCTGGCATTTCTGCAAGCATAGGTGTCTCAACCCAAAGATATCACTGATTACAAGAGGTCAACTATCGTTTTTGACACCAAACAAGTCCATTCAGCTGACTAGATGGACTTGCACAGATAGACTGGAGAAATGGTTTTCTCCACATTGACACATGCTTCCTCTACAATAGAAAAGTTACAGGTGTCTTTAAGCAATGTTCAGACCCAATTGAAGTTGGAAAATATATCCTCTTTTGCAAAGGATAACAGAATAAAATCCTTAGAGGAGTTGGTGCTCAATAGTGGGTATGATCCCTTGAATGTAAAAGAAATAGAGGAAATGTTGAAGAAAAAGAATGTTGACATTGCATCTTTGAGAAAATAGCTGAAATTTCCACCAACAGAAAATTTACAAGCCAAAGAAATAGTTGAAGCAGAAGATGAGAAAGAGGAATGGTTGAAGATGATCATGCAGCAGAATGCACAGATAAAGGAAATTGAGGTAGAATTGGAAAGGTTATTGAAAGAGAAGGAGAAATCAACCCCAATGGAAGGTATTCCATTGAATGCAGTTCACTTGGCTGGATTTAGTACAACATCTATGCCAATGACGACCACAGTGGAAATTCCATCAGCAACTCCATTGACAGCATTGGAAAAGACTACGAAGCTATCAAAGTCCATGGAGGAGATGAATCTGCAAAAAATAGAGATTAATAGGTTGACAAGGGAGGTTGAAAATCTCCAAGAACTCAAATCTTCTTTCCAAATAAGATACAATGTTGAGAGATAGGCAGCAGATAATCTTAAGGAGGAAATACAACAGCTCCAGAAACAAACAGTGGCAGGAAAGACATTAGTTGAGGCTAAGGAAAATATCTGGACAGATATCTCGAAATCCATAAATGAAATTTGGCCCATGGTGCAAATCATGTTCGAGCAACATGATCTAGTGTTGAAGAGTAGGCAGGCCATTGACAAGATAAGAAGAGAACTAGATGAAATGTCGTCGGCAGCCAACGAGATCATCAAGTTTTTGAACTCAAAAACCAAAGAAGAGTTGAAAGAACTGAAATTCAAAGACAGAATAGAGACTATCCTCAAAGTAAAAAGAGTGTTGACTAAAAAGGGATTAATGTTGCAGTTGGAGGAAAAGGCTCAGAACATGGACATTGGAGTTCAGAGATTTTTTAGCAAGATTGAAGCCTTACAGAAAAAGGGTCTTCCTGATCTACGTGTCCTAAATGATAAATTAATGAATTTGTTCGATTACAAGCAAAAGATCGCCACCATGGCCAAAGACAGTTCCAAGTTTTCAGGGATACAGGGAAACATCATGGGCAAAGCGTTCTTGGAGACTCTGCAGCATGACCTCAGTATACAGCATGAAATCAAGTACATATTCCTCATCAAGCCAACTTTTGCTAAATACACTGAGATGGACGAAGTCTACCGCTGGCTATTGAAAGTTACCATCCCAAGCACACAAAGATGGGATGAGTTGTGCTAATTGATTGAGTAAAGGTAAAGGCTCATCCAGCTCAGTGTCTAGCACATTTAAAGTCATCTGAATGACTCACCAACGGTCTTCCCCAAAATCAGCATGAGAGATTCGACACATCATCAGCAGTTACTACATTTATGCATCTTGGTATCTAGTTAGTTAGACTCAGACTCTATCACATCCTGATCATTAATGACAGGGTCGTTTGTAACTTTTATTATAAATATTTCCAACTTAGAAGTATTGAAGTTTGTTGATCTTTATGCCCAAGAAAGCTCTAATCATTGTAATTCCTATCAAGAGGTTTTTCCAGTAATACAAAGATAAGTTTCACAGGATTCCTGCGTGTTAATTGTTGGTGAAGTTTCCTCTGTCTGCGTAAAAGTTTTTTCCTTCTCAATTATCATATTGTCTTTCTAAATCTAATCTTTAAAAGAAGTTATAGTTGCAGAATTTTCCATTGTGTACTATGTTCTTAATCTTTTATAGATTTAAATGTTTTCTTCTGATGTTATAACAAAGAAATTCTTAAATGCTTTTTTTTTTTAACTGATATCTCACCTTTTCAGCAATACACCATTTTATTCCTAAAGAATCCAGCATTAGCATTATCTCGCCCTGTAAAACGAATCTTATAAAAGTTGTCTTTAACCTCTATCTTTTTAAAATAGACCCCATAGCCCAATGGAAGCGTAAGTGATATTCAGCCATTTCATTTAAAAACAATGCAAGCAACTCAATTATATTATTTCTAACTAACCTAAAATATTGAAAATCCAAACAAATATAAAACTCACAGAGATATCCCTCTCTGAAAATGGTAGGGCTAGCTCCTAGTTTCAAAGCGGCTGGTTAAGGTTACCTATGATAAATTTCTTCTTACCTCACAACAACCTCTGGGAATTTATAGAGTGATAACAGGTCATACATCTCCTCTTACTTTGCTTCTTGTTTCTCTGTTATTTCCAGTGAATCATCTTACAGGGCTACTATGAGGAAATTGAAGTCGATGGAGGTGAGAACAGTCTGCATCTTGGTCATGGTGGCCTTCACTTTCTTCCAGAAGGAAGGTTTCGGAGGTGAACCTTTCCTCTTCTTCAGGGTATCAACCTCATCTCCCTGCTTCTGTTCAACTTCTTTTTCATTCAACTCTTCACAATCACCTCCTCGCTCTGGTGATATGGAAGGAGTCTTCACAGATGCACTGTCTAATTCTTTGACCTCTTCTGTCTTCTTGGTTCTTCTTGGTCAAGGTGTATCCTGCACTGTTTATGGATTGTCAATGTCAGATATCTCCGCAGGGTCTGCTGGAATAAGGAGGTTCATCGACCAGTCCTTTTTTATCTCCTCCAAGTCCTCCTCCGTCAGCTTGTAGTAGGACTGAAATTGTTGCTTGTGTTCGTCAACACGCACTGTGATGTAAATAAAATGTCGGTCCACACTGAACTTCATCAAAGTTCTGAACCGGTGTAGAGTGTTTAGAGTCATGTGAGGCTCGGACTTTATGTCTATCTTCAGTTGATTGTAGTAGGTATGAAAAATAGCATTTGTCTACCACTTTTTATTCATGTCACTTGAGTACCACAGTGTACTGAACTTCGCAGCCAGTGGTTCAAAAGGATCAATGTCCGGGAAGGTCGTACCTTCCGACATCTCCCAGAAAATAAAATCTATAAGGATCAAGAGCCAGCTAAAATGAAATTTGTATCCTTGATTATGTGCTTCTCTACAGTCAAGTTCCAACTGGTTCACCAGGTACTTCGTCCAGTTCATCTGAAGGCCTTCCGCGCACTTCCCTGTGAGGTCAACTACAAAACCAGTGACTTGGGTGGGTCGGTTCTTTCGCACTAACTTCCCTGCAATCAACTGATAGGAAAGGCGCACTATGCCACTCTGGATAGAAACTACCTTGTAGCCTTGCATGCCCTTCTCGACATTGCCATAAGTGTCCTTGATCTTCTTTGCTAGAGTGTGATCCATGGATTTTCCTGGGTAAAAATCCTATGGATCAGGTCCTTGCATACTCAAGCCCATAAGGGTTTAGGGTAAAAAAATTATTGTTGGCTATTAGGTTATAGAGAATTCGACACGAAGACGTCTTCTACCGTTTGTTCCCCCTTACATTTGAAGAGAAATATTTGACCTGGTATTTCTCTGTAGAAGGAGCCTCCATTACAAATTGAAGAACCTTTGAAACCTCTTTCCTCAAGAAGTTTGGGGGGAAAAAAACACCGGCCACCCAGGTTTTTAAACTCTCGAGAGAAATATGGATTCTAAATAATTGGTTATTGATTACAATTGACATTTCTGTACTCTGTTAAAATGAATCACACGTGCCTCAAAACCCATTGAATATGTAACTATTGAATTCTACACCTCTGGTTTTCATGTGTCCATGTCCATGTATGCGAAAACCTTTGAGGCACTCTAGAAGAATCTTTCCAAGATGCCTTAAGTTTGAGAAGAATATGATGATTTTAAAAGGAAGTTCTAGCTTAGCGCCCTCTAAAGACAAAGGTAAAGGTAAATCTTCAGCGTCTAAACCGAGTCAAGATAAGAATCCTTATGATTCAATAGATACAAAATCTCTTCAGAGGATCATTAATAAGTTAACCATATGATATGATAGACTTGAAAAAGGTGGTGGAGAAGGATCCTCTAANAAAAAAAAAAAAAAAGGTTCCCCCCCAAGAAAGATAAAAACATGCCACCAACCAACAAAACCACCCCTTCTCAGACGTAAGGCATTAACATGGAGGATATTATCCAGGACCTCCAAACATTGGCAATAGAGAATATGATTGAAGCCAATGAAGAAGGAGAAGAAAGTTAGGAACAACAAGAACGACATCAGGAATCTCATGAACCTATAGACACTTAAAATCTTTTTCGGATATTTCTTATGGTGAGGATGAAGAAGAACTGAAGAGGTACAAATGTCACAAAACGTTGTTACCACCAGAATTTCTAGTAAGAATATTTCTGAATATTCCCTCGGTACCACTAATCCTACTTCTCCCACCATGCCCACTTCCAAAAAACCATCTTCTCCGACCATTACTACTCCCAATTCCTCCAAAACCACATCTTCCAACCCTAAAATGATTGATCAAACACCAAAACCCAATATTTATTCCACACCCCTAGTCAGGTCGGAATATGATTTCCTAGAATATCTGAAGAAGACAAAAGATAACATTTCCTTGTTTGAGCTTATGAAGATTCCACATATTCAAGAAAATTTTATCAAAACTCTATAAGGGAAAACTTCCCCTGGCACAAAGGAAGTTAACGTTGGAACAAAGAAGGGAGAAACCAAGGTAAGTTCTTCTAATACTAACACTTCGTCTAAAAGTCAAGTAACGACTAATGCATTCCTAACTGGTCAAAGATCCAGATCTACCACCCCCACTTTCCTCATTACATTTGAAATCTTCAATAGGAATTTCCATAACTACACGGTATACTTAAGAGCCTCATCTAATGTCATGCCCCTAAAGGTTTGTGAGAAGATTAATGTCAAACCAGAACCATCTGACATTCATATTATTCAAATAGATAGAACCAGAGTTAAAGTTATTGGAGAATTGAAAAAAGTCTTGATCGGGATGTCTGTTAATCCAAAAGTTCATCAAACTATAGATATAATAGTAGTAGACATACATGAAAACTATGTCATGCTTTTAAGTCAAGATTGGTCAGTTATGTTAAATGGTTACTTTGTTACTAATTGGTCTTATTTATGTCTCCCTTATAATGGTAAAACAATCAAATCAGGGTTGACAGGGAAAGTTATATGAAACATCTTGTTACTGACATGAATGACCCAAATGAACCAGTAATGTTTAACAATTCAATTTTGGGTAAGTATTGATATGAATTTTTTTGGGGGAATTTCATAGCTGAAACGTCATCTCTTGTGGAATCTATACACAATCTGAAATCCTTCATTGCACCCAGACTGTTGATCCCAAATGTAATATAATATATTATATTAATAGTTCCTCTGATGTAAACCCTAACATAGTTTATAGGAATAGATTAGAAATGTTGGTTAACTCTACCAACCCCACCAAAAAAAACAAAAAATGAAAACTTAAAATCAAATTTTGCAACAAAGAAACGGGATCCTAACATGTGGAGACTATTTTTGGATGGATCAAAATCTTTATAAGGTGTAGGTGTTGGTTTCATATTGAAAGATCTGACAGGAAGAAAAATGTTAATCACATGAAGACTAGAATTCTCATGCACCAATAATACTATTGAATATGAAGCCTTGTTGCATGGGTTAAGAAAGGCAATAAATTTGAAAGTTGAGAAAAAGAAGGTGTTTGGTGATTCCAAAATTATCATAAAATAGGTAAGGAACACCATTCATTTTCTTTCAAGTCATTTGAAACACTATTAACTTAAGTTTTGGGCACTAATCAAATATTTTGTAGCATTTAATATTAGTTTGGTACCTCGTCGACTAAACTATGGCGTTGATTTTCTAGCCAATGTGGCATCTAGGTTAATACCCTCAGATGAATTGATGTCTAACACTTTTTCCGATGTGTTATCACTCCAAGAAACCCCTTAGGGTTATAGACTAAGGATGCTTGGTAACTTAAGAAATTATGAATAATAAAAGTGTTTGGAACAATGATATAACTGAGAAGGCTTTATAAAAGGACAACTTATTATGCATCTAAATAAACTAGTGCTTTTAGAGACCAAATATCAGTTACAATAATGAAATAAGGTGTGAAGAATACTATTCAAGATAACCAGGTACACAGACATGTAGGGTCATACAAGATAGCAGAGAATCATTTAATTCACATTCATGAGCTACACAAGAAGATGACAGTTCTCAATAGCTAAGTTGAACTGAATCAAATTATAGAGTGGTGAACATATGAACAATATTGACATTGGTAACAAAAGAGGACTGTGATTCATATAACATAAAAGAGTCAAATTACATAGACAAAAGTATCCAGGATTGAACCATGTGTCTGTCTTAAGTCTGTAGCTTTATAGCTTTACATCACAATTCTCAGATCCTAAAACAATGGATCTGATATTCTAAAAACAAAAAGTAAACTATATTTACAAAAAACTAGGAAGAGATCCTCAAAATGAGGTCATTTGATATCTGATGATCTTTAAGAATAGTAAAGTGTTGATGAAGTGCAGTCTAGCCTCCCAAGGCTGTTTGATTTAGTCTTCTAAGGATAAAATTCGAGTTTACTGAAGTGTGCAAACAACCCTGATTTTCTGCCATTGAAAAAGGTACCAAAACTGATTGAAACCCTTCTTCCTTCCCTTATCTATCAAAAATAGTCATTAGATCTGACTTGATAATTCAAACACTATCCATTTGAAAAGGTTTCAAATCATTCGGACTCAAAAAACTCTGATCTGGGCAAAAATTCAGTCATTCTGGCAGTTACAGGATTTCGGTGGTTAACTCAGGTAAAAATTAGGCTCTTTAACCACCGAAAGATCTGCTTTCGGTGGTTAATGAGCACTTTTCAAGCTCGCCTAAACCACCGAAATTCAGACTTTGTTGAAACTTAAAAAATGCAAAATTTTGATTACCTTTTTTATTTGTTGCTTGATGTTCAAGGTTTTTTGGACGATGCAACCCTTGTTCGTGCAGATCTGCGAACTTCAACTGGCTGTGTGGAAGGCTCTGGTGTGTCTACCATGGTTGTAGCTAAGTTATCTAGAGTCTCCAAACCAGTTTTCTCCTGTGCTGGTGATTGAGACTATTTTAATTTCAACCTCAGAATTCTAAGTTGTCTGTACAGCTTCACGTTCTCCCTGATCAATACCCTGTTCCTGTCTTTGATCTTTTCATGCTTCTCTTTGAGGGTTTGGTTTATTTTGAAAAGATCTGCATTTCTTTCAGTCAAGTCTGTATTATATTTTTTAATAACCCTTATTAAAACTTCCATTTCGTAGGTTTGTTGCAGCAGTTTCCTCACTTTCTGAGTCCTGGAAGCTTTGGGTTTTCTCGAAGAAGCTCTTGCTGATGATTGATTTTGTTCCTCTGGAGGAGTAGGAGTAGGTAGGTTTGGGTATTCATCAGCAGTTGTATCAGTTTTTTGTTCTCCTTGCGCCTCATTATGCTCTGGTTCATGTTCAGAATCTGAATATGGGAGGTTTAAAGGATTATCCTCCATGGCCAAACCTTCAGCCTTCTCTCCTTCCTCAAACTGTAATTTTCTCTTTGTTTTCTTCTTCTTGGGTGAGGAAGATTCTGCTTGTTATTTCAAGGGTGAAATAGCCCTTCGTTTCCTTTGACTACTCTTGGGAGTAATAGCCTTCCTTGTGGCAGTCTTCTTGCCCTTGTCCTCTGGTGGTTTGTCAGTCTGGAATTCATTCCAGAAGAGAAAGTAATTCCATGCAACCTGCTTCTTCTTCAGAGACTCCTTGATAAGAAGAGTAATGAGTCCTTGATGGGATAGTCTGCTTGCCACTTTAGTGGGCTTAACTTTTACCTGCCTAGCCATTTTGGTGAGAGTCTTATGGAAGTAAAAAGGTAGATTAATTGGATCTCTGCCTGTAAAATGGTTTAAAAGCTTAAAGTGATATAACATCACTCTATTGTATTGCCCTTCGCATGTAATGTAGACAAATATTGATTTCAACAATGATTGCCACTTTGGTTCTAAGAAAGACATTGGAATGTCCTTTTTCCAGATAAGATCTTTGTGAATAGGCAACAGATATGACATAAACTCAATATTTGAAGGAACAGTTGATTTAAACCAACAATCCCCTGACCTGGGTAGACCTGTATACTCAGCAATGGTAGCTTCATCAATGATAAACTCCTCCTTTCCTATTTTAGCAAACCTCCCATCATAAGAAATGGCAAAAGACTCGGCCACTTGTTGATGAAAATTGGTTAATTTTTCACAATATGAAAATACCCCAACCTGTTTGAAGAATTCTGCCACCTCCGGGTGAGCTTCTAGGTACCAAACCCCATCAAGTTCATCCCTTAGGGCTGGTCCATATTTTGACATTATGACAAGGCTGACGTGTCCCTCAATTTAAAAAATGGGCATGTAAATAGGGACAGAACTCAAAACTTTACGAACAGGTCAAGGTATGGTATGGCTCGATGAACAGAAGGTGTGACTCATCAAACATAGAGTATATTTCGACAACAAAATCGATGACAGAGGATTTAACTCAGAGCTAAATCAGGAACCAGGTGTATAATTCAGAGTAATAATAATGACCATAGGTATGACTCAGCATCATGATTTAACCAAAACTTGATTCAAACAACCAGTAAAATAAATTTAAGCCGAGACTTATTTCCAGGTAGGAGACAATATAGAATAGCATATGACCGAATTTAAGCTACCTGATGACTGGGTTGAATGATTCGG
Organism: Picea engelmannii; assembly: GCA_009831015.1. Lineage (NCBI taxonomy): Eukaryota > Viridiplantae > Streptophyta > Pinopsida > Pinales > Pinaceae > Picea > Picea engelmannii. The sequence continues at coordinate 99,301 of ML786073.1, read as the reverse complement.
TTTGACACCTGGACGATTGATCGATCACTGAACTCGAGACTTTAATCACCGGCTTGCCATAGTGAACGGGATTTTGAACTCTGTTAATGTGCCTGGTTGAGAGAATCACGGGTTTGTGATATAGATGACAGCTCTCGAACTCAAAATGAAATGAAATGGAATTTAAACAGATCTAAAAATAAATCATCATGATCTTGTAATCGCATGGCTGGCAGTATTGAAAATCCATGTGATGTATCCTTTCTATTATGCGAAATCTCATATGAGTTTTTGTGCCTCGCCGAAACCTAATGGTGATCTGACAGATGAACGCTTGGAGGACGTTTCGGCATCTATTCATCTACAATTCTGCAATAATGACATGAAAACTTGCCATTTGACATGACTTTCGGCGGCTAGGAATCATAATCACGCTCGCTTAACATCTGGCTCGTGTGAAAGCACGAGGTTTTTTATTTGGGCATGAAAACACTTTCGGTGGTTAAGGACTCCTTTTATTTCGCCTCTTAACCATTGAAAATCTTGACTTTTGGTGGTTAACGAGTCATTTCATAGACCCTCTTAACCACCGAAACCTGAGGTTTTAGATTTTGAAAGCCAAGACCAAAAATGATGATTTTTCCAAGTTTATATTTGAAAAATAGACCCTCTAATGCATCTAAAAAATTTAGAAATAATTTTTTTGACATGTTCCTATCACCTAAAAATCGAAAACTTGACAGTGTTATTTTAGGAGATAACATCTGGCTCCTACTCGTGGATGGAATCCTCACAGTGAGGTTCCAAGAACAAGTAGTTCCAGTCACCTTATTTGTTGGGCTATGGAGTCATTTGGCATGTGCAATCGGTAGTCTGCTCTGCTTATTCATCCAAAATCTGAAAACAATATTTGCATAGCTTTGAAATTGCAGTTCTATTGGGCATGGAGTCATCTGGTTGCCTTTGGCATTGGGCATGGAGTCATCTAACCTGTGCAATTGTTCTTTAGCAAATATGTAGCCTGAAAACTTGTAACCTTCCTGTAGACTGCATGTTTATTCAACAACCAATAACTGAAAGGATCTACTTGCTCAAATGAAGAGCTTATTCTCCTATATACTCCTACTCTAACTGCTGCAAATACATGTTTCAAGTATATACAAATTTCCAGAAAAAACAATTTAAGAAGCAAATTGCTTGACCCATCGTTATGTATACAACAAGGAACATGGAAGGAGAACAAAAGATACCACAAGAGAACTACAACCGGCTCATGTTCACTGTTGCAAACCATGATGCCAAACTCTGTAATATATGACATCACTGAAAACCGTGAGTCCATCCATATAGCAACTGGATCATAAAATTTATGTATGACAATACCTTGTTGTTTAAAGTCGAAAAGCCACTTTCATGTATTAGTTCCATGATGTTCCTGATCTAATCTAGGACTATTGTCATATGCAATCTGTTCTTTATAATCTGGAATCTCAAAAGACATAACCTTTGAATCTTTCAGAAAAGTATCATATTCAACCACAGATTTTCCAACACAATCATATTGTCCATTAATTTGATGAAACAAATCATATTCATGACAGAATTCTGGAGAAAGGACATCGTCTATGAAAACTGAATGGTTGACTTCAACTTGATGTTGTTCTTCAATAGGAAAAGAAGAAGGCTCTTCAAGATCATATCCATAGCTATCATATATAGGCTGGTTGCTGCTCAAATCAACATCATTTGATATAGAAATCTGATCTCCTTCACCTGCATACTTATCAAAGATAAGTGAACAAAAAACCTTTGTATCTGGTAAAGAAAGACAAGCAATCTTCAAATCCTTCTCATCAGTCACAGGCGTAAAAATGTCATAAGAAACCTCTTCAAAAATTTGAGAACAATCCTCTTTTATAACTGATTCTTCATACAAATCAAAGGCAGCATGTGCAACAGAGATAAGATCTGATGCATCTACAGATATATAATTCTCATTATAACCATTTTTATCATGAAGATCTTTCTTAACAACATAACTTTCATCTCTGCAAACAGAAGAATCAACTGCTTCCTGCTGAACACGCTTTTCAAATTTATCACAACATTCTTTAAAGAGACTTTCAGCTGAAAATTCATCTTCTTCTTCCCCTACCCTATAATCCTTTTCATTTTTGTTTAAAGTAGTAAGTACATAAGAAGAAAAATCTCGAGAATCTTCGGTCACACAATCATAAATATTCACATCAACTCTATCTTGAGGATCTTCCTCTTGAACAACAATAATAGAAAGAATTTCATGTTCACAATTAGAAGAATAAACATTTTGAATATGTGAATGAAATTCTTCACAACAACCCTCAAGAAGAATTTCCCGAGCAAAATACCTTTCACATCGATGATGGAATACTCTATGAAAMTCTTTTAAAKAAGATATGYTAGAAGGAGGTAAAGATYGATACCATTCRCGAGCATCTCCTTCTAATGAGAAGACAAACATCTTCATGAGCACATCCTCATGATATATATCCAGCTGAATCATGCATTGATGAAATCTGATGAGATGATCTGAAGGATTATCTTCTTTCTTTTCTGCAAATCTTGGAAGGTGATCTCCCCAAATATCTATAGAAGGAACTGGATGTGGGAAACCAGGGACTGTTGAGAAGTCAAGAGGTGAAAACCTCCAAGCCAAAAGAGTTGAAAATGCTTTTGACATTTGATTATTGTGGAGTCGCCACTGAATCTTTCCTTCATGGAGTCGCCAAATAGATAATTACAACCAAATGACGTCCAAGCTTTGTCTATCATCAAAGCTGGATCTTGTCGTCTCCCAAGGAAGCTGAGCTTCGATCTCCTCTCCCCGGCAATGGCGCCAATTTGTTATCACTCCAAGAATATCCTTAGGGTTATATACTAAGGATGCTTGGTAACTTAAGAAATTATGAATAATAAAAGTGTTTGGAACAATGACATAACTGAGAAGGCTTTATAAAAGGACAACTTATTATGCATCTAAATAAACCAGTGCTTTTAGAGACCAAATATCAATTACAATAATGAAATAAGGTGTGAAGAATACTATTCAAGATAACCAGGTACACAGACATGTAGGGTCATACAAGATAGCAGAGAATCATTTAATTCACATTCATGAGCTACACAAGAAGATGACAGTTCTCAATAGCTAAGTTGAACTGAATCAAATTACAGAGTGGTGAACATATGAACAATACTGACATTGATAACAAAAGAGGACTATGATTCATATAACATAAAAGAGTCAAAGTACATAGCCAAAAGTATTCAGGATTGAACCCTGTGTATGTCTTAAGTCTGTAGCTTTATAGCTTTACATCACAGTTCTCAGATCCTAAAACAATGGATCTGATATTCTAAAAACAGAAAGTAAACTATATTTACAAAAAACTAGGAAGAGATCCTCAAAATGAGGTCAGTAGATATCTGGTGATCTTTAAGAATAGTAAAGTGTTGATGAAGTGAAGTCTAGCCTCCCAGGCTATTTGATTTAGTCTTCCAAGGATAAAATTCGAGTTTACTGAAGTGTGCAAACAACCCTAATTTTCTGCCATTGAAAAAGGTACCAAAACTGATTGAAACCCTTCTTTCTTCCCTTATCTATCAAAAATATTCATTATATCTAACTTGATAATTCAAACACTATCCATTTGAAAAGGTTTCAAATCATTTGGATTCAAAAAACTCTGATCTGGGCAAAAATTCGGTTATTCTGGCAGTTACAAGCTTTAGGTGGTTAACTCAGGTAAAAATTAGGCTCTTTAACCACCGAAAGATCTGCTTTCAGTGGTTAATGAGCACTTTTCAGGCTCACCTAAACCACTGAAAGTTAGACTTTGTTGAAACTTCAAAAATGCAAAATTTTGATTACCTTTTTTATGTGTTGCTTGATGTTCAAGGTTTTTTGGAGGATGCAGCCCTTGTTCGTGTAGATCTGCAAACTTCAACTGGCTGCGTGGAAGGCTCTAGTGTGTCTACCATGGTTGTAGCTAAGTTAGCTAGAGTCTCCAAACCGATTTTCTCCTGTGCTGGTGATTGAGACTCTTTTAATTTCAACCTCAGAATTCTAAGTTGTCTGTACAGCTTCATGTTCTCCCTGATCAATACCATGTTCCTGTCTTTGATCTTGTCATGCTTCTCTTTGAGGGTTTGGTTTATTTTGAAAAGCTCTACATTTCTTTCAGTCAAGTCTGTATTATCTTTTTTAATAACCCTTATTAAAACTTCCATTTCATAGGTTTGTTGCAGCAGTTTCCTCACTTTCTGAGTCCTGGAAGCTTTGGGTTTTCTCGAAGAAGCTACTACTGATGATTGATTTTGTTCCTCTGGAGGAGTAGGAGTAGGTAGGTTTGGGTATTCATCAGCAGTTGTATCATTTTGTTGTTCTCCTTGGGCCTCATTATGCTCTGGTTCATGTTCAGAATCTGAATATGGGAGGTTTAAAGGATTATCCTCCATGGCCAAACCTTCAGCCTTCTCTCCTTCCTCAAACTGTAATTTTCTCTTTGTTTTTTTCTTCTTGGCTGAGGAAGATTCTACTTGTTGTTTCAAGGGTGAAATAGCCCTTCGTTTCCTTTGACTACTCTTGGGAGTAATTGCCTTCCTTGTGGCAGTCTTCTTGCCCTTGTCCTCTGGTGGTTTGTCAGTCTGGAATTCATTCCAGAAGAGAAAGTAATTCCATGCAACCTGCGTCTTCTTCAGAGACTCCTTGATAAGAAGAGTAATGAGTCCTTGATGGGATAGTCTGCTTGCCACCTTAGTGGGCTTAACTTTTACCTACCTAGCCATTTTGGTGAGAGTCTTGTGGAAGTAAAAAGGTATATTAATTGGATCTCTGCCTGTAAAATGGTTTAAAAGCTTAAAGTGATAGAACATCACTCTATTGTACCACCCTTCACATGTAATGTAGACAAAGATTGCTTTCAACAGTGATTGCCACTTTGGTTCTAAGAAAGACATTGGAATGTCCTTTTTCTAGATAAGATCTTTGTGAATAGGAAACATATATGACCTAAACTCAATATTTGAAGGAACGGTTGATTTAAACCAACAATCCCCTGACCTGGGTAGACCTGTATACTCAACAATGGCAGCTTCATCAATGATAAACTCCTCCTTTCCTATTTTAGCAGACCTCCCATCATAAGAAATGGCAAAAGACTCGGCCACTTGTTGATGAAAATTGGTTAATTTTTCACAATATGAAAATACCCCAACCTGTTTGAAGAATTCTACCACCTCCAGGTGAGATTCTAGGTACCAAACCCCATCAAGTTCAGCCCTTAGGGCTGGTCCAGATTTTGACATTATGACAAGGCTGACGTGTCCCTCAATTTAAAAGATGTGCATGTAATTAGGGACAGAACTCAAAACTTTATGAACAGGTCAAGGTATGGTATGGCTCGATGAACAGAAGGTGTGACTCATCAAACATAGAGTATATTTCGACAATAGAATCGATGATAGAGGATTTAACTCAGAGCTAAATCAGGAACCAGGTGTATAATTCAGAGTAAGAATAATGACCATAGGTATGACTCAGCATCATGATTTAACCAAAACTTGATTCAAACAACCAGTAAACTAAATTTAAGCCGAGACTTATTTCCAGGTAGGAGACAATATAGAATCTCATATGACCGAATTGAAGCTACCTGATGACTGGGTTGAATGATTCGGTTTGACACCTGGACGATTGATCGATCGCTGAACTCAAGACTTTAATCACCAGCTTGTCATAGTGAACGAGATTTTGAACTCTGCTAATGTGCCTGGTTGAGAGAATCACGGGTTTGTGATATAGATGACATCTCTTGGACTCAAAATGAAATTAAATGGAATTTAAACAGAGCTAAAAATAAATCATCATGATCTTGTAATCCTGTGGCTGGCAGTATTGAAAATCTGCGTGATGTATCCTTTCTGTTATGTGAAATCTCATATGAGTTTTTGTGCCTCGCCGAAACCTAATGGCAATCTGACAGATGAACACTTGGAGGACGTTTCGGCATCTATTCATCTACAATTATGCAATAATGACATGAAAACTCGCCATTTGACATGACTTTCGGCGGCTAGGAATCATAATCACGCTCGCTTGACATCTGGCTCGTGCCAAAGCACGAGGTTTTTTATTTGGGCGTGAAAACACTTTCGGTGGTTAAGGACTCCTTTTATTTCTCCTCTTAACCACTGAAAATCTAGACTTTTGGTGGTTGACGAGTCATTTCATAGACCCTCTTAACCACCGAAACCTGAGGTTTTAGATTTTGAAAGCCAAGACCAAAAATGATGATTTTTCCAAGTTTATATTTGAAAAATAGACCCTCTAATGCATCTAAAAATTTTAGAAATAAATTTTTTGACATGTTCCTATCACCTAAAAATCGAAAACTTGACAGTGCTATTTTAGGAGATAACACGATGAACTTTTAAACATGCCTTCAATTCCCAACAATATTGCAAATTGGATTCTTTGATGACGACCAGCAGCTGATAAATTTCTTACATCTCAAATATACTTTCAAATATTTTGTCATTGATGAAGGCCAACATGATCAGTTGGTTAATTCAGATACTACCGACCCAGCTCAATCAACCTGCACATCAAGTTCAACCAACGCTATCCCAAGAAACATAGTAATATTGGAAAAACTCTATGATCACCAAGAAAAATTCAAGAAATTCACCAACTGCAAAACCAACAGTTCATCTATGCATTTTGAAGTGGTGAACTTGGGGACAAATACCACACCTCAAAACATTAATCCGGGAAAACATTGTTCTCCCAAAGAAAAACGGTTTTATGTCAAATTATTCCGGGAATAAAAAGACATATTTTCCTGGACCTATGAGGATCTCAAGATGTATGACAGCAAAATCATACAACACATAATTCCCATGAATCCTTTGACAAAACCACTTCAACAAAATTTGAGGAAGATGCACCCTAGCCTTGATCCTCAAGTCAAAGAAGAATTGAATAAGTTGATGGCTTCCAAGATTATATTCCCAGTCATACATACACATTGGATCTCCAACTTAGTGCCAGTAAGAAAAAATAATGTGGATATAAGGATTTGTATTGATTTTGAGAATCTAAATAGAATCTCAGAGAAAGACAATTACCCAGTGCCCCCGATGGAAAAAATCCTGCAGTGCGTATCCGACTATGAGATGTGCTCCCTTCTAGATGGTTTTTCGGGTTACAACCAAGTCTTAGTGGCCCATGATGATCAACTAAAAATAGCTTTTTGGACCAAGTGGGGAACATATGCTTATAGGAGGATACCATTTGGTCTCATCAATGTTGAAACCACAATCCAGAGGGCCATGGACATTTCCTTCATGGGTCTACTTGGAGAATGTGTTGTGGTGTATCTTGCTAATGTTACTATATTTTCAAGGGACAAAAAATACCATATAACTCATTTGAAGAAATTATTTAATCGATGCAGAAGGTATGACATCTCTCTCAATCCTAAGAAATATTTTTTTGTTGTCGATAAAGGAAAACTGCTAGGCTTCATTTTCTCCAAGCATGGCATGAAAATAGAACCTGAGAGAACTAAAGAAATTGTAAAGATCCATCCCCCTCACAAAAACAAATCCATGCAGTCATTCCTGGGGAGGATAAACAACTTTGTAAGACGATTTGTCCCTAGTTTTTCTGAAACAGTGAAACCCATGCAAGACATGATAAAAAATAATGTTGAATTCAAATGGGGATCTAAAGAAAAATAATATTTCGATAAGATCAAAACAAACATAGCACAGGCTCCCACATTATTAAGCCCATATTTTATTTGAGATTTCATCCTCTACACCTTTATGTCAAATATCGCATTTGTGGTTGTTTTAACGCAAAAGAACTAGGAAGGAGATGAATTCCCTATAGCTTTTATGAGTTGTGGCTTACAAGGGGAAGAACTGAACTACCCAGAAGTGGATACACAAGCCTATTATGTATTTAAAGTTGTCAAACACTTAAGGCCATTCTTGCTCAAGTCCAAAACTAAAGTTATTGTTCATTAACATGCTATCAAGAATCTACTGGTACAGAAAGATTTAGCAAAAAAGAGAGCTAATTGGATTACATCTCTACAAGAATACAACATGGAGATTAAGCCTACAAAAAATTGTCAAATCATAAGGGCTATGCATGTTGGATTACTGAGTGAGAGGGGGGGTGAATCAATAATAGAGCATTTAATCCTTTTTAACCATATAGTCCAAGTGTTATATCAATGTAGCATTATCATCCAATAACCGCAGAGTAAATAAGCAATGAAAAAATGAACAATCATACACATACACAATACACCACTATTTTACATGGAAACCCAAAGTGGGAGAAAACCACATAATGTTTTTTCTTATATGTCTTGAAGAATTACATTCATTGGAAGCACCAAATTCCTTTGTTTTCCAGCTACAACTAGAAGGAGGCGCCAACCCCCTAGTTTCTCAGGCTACAACCTGAGGGAAGATCCAACTTCCAAATTATCTAGCTACAACCAGAAGGAGGCTACAACCCCCTATGTTCTTTGGCTACAACCAGAAGGTGGCTACAACCACCTGTCCTTGCCCCATCCAACTGCCCTGACATATAAGTAGAATGATGGAACCACTGTAACACTATCACTTTGAGATATACTGTTGTAAACCTGTACCAATAAACCTGCACCAAACAACCTGTACCAATAAACCTGAACCATGCATCAACCTTTACCTCAACCTGTACCATAAACAAGTGCATCAACCATGCAACAACCTATACCAAACAACCTGTAATCAACCTGTACCATAAACAAGTGCATCAAACCATGTACCAAGTATGCACCAATCATGTATCAACTACTCATCAACAATGAATCATCAATATGTACCAACATCATCAACTATACACCTCATGTATGTGCCAACTCATCAACTACTTGTCTCAACCATGTACCCAACATGTACCTCAACCAAAAGCCCTCATCAATTTCATCATCCAAATCTGATTTGCAACTCTGTAATAGACCTGGTGTATATGATCACATACCTGCAAACCTTCCTTAACTTTAACAACAAGAGACTAGCAATTTCATCAAACTTTTCTTTAGTCTCACATGACTAGTTTTGGATTATTCAACAACCCTAAATTGAAATAATAATAACTATGTACCTATAATGAATAAAGATATAAAAATAGTACACAATGTTATTCAGTGTGTTTTATGCAATTCCTCCAGGTGTCACTACTTGGAACCTCTCAAAAAATGAGTTATAGCAAAAATGGTGTACCTTGTTGAATTATGTGTTATTCTAGAGAGCGAACTTGTCGAGCATGCCCTGCCCAAAATATTTGTTGTGTGGATCTGAAAATTTTACACATAATACTAAAGACTATACTCTAACAAACACATTTGGTATTACTTAATTTGTACTGTTATGAAGAATTTATGACGTTTTTACCCGAAACACTCGTTTTAGACTAGTTTCAGGACTAGCCACAAACCCTATTTTCCACGGAGTGTAACTCCAAAACTACAACGACCCACAAGCTGAAATTTGTACCAAAGCTACTTGAATATATTTTCTCATTGTCCTATCAATTTCATGGTCTGAATCATTCTAGAAAAAATGTTATTGTTAAAATGGTGAGATGACCTGTAAATAACATACCTTAGAAAGCATCATCAAAAGAATTTATCCTCCCTTGAATTTCGGCCTTCTTTACTTCACCTTCTCTCTGAAATTCGGCTTAGATATCCTTTGGTTACCTCAGTCACATGTATATATTCAATATTCTCAAGTGTAATTTAAAATGAGAGATCCTTGCCTCTTATTTATACTTTCATGTAGCTTCCTCAAGGGGTTACCTTTTAACCATCTTAACCCACTTTCCTTATTTTAGGGTTAACCAACTTCTAACCACTTGTCCAATTAGTAATTTATTTATTAACTTTATTATTTAAATAATTTATTTTGTATCCACTTTGACTTATAGTACACTCACCACTTCACTTTACCTCAAGGGGTTACCTTCTAACCATCTTAAACCACTTTCCTTATTTTAGGCCTAACCCACTTCTAACCACTTGTCATCTTAGTAATTTTTCCATTAACTTTATTATTTAAATAATTTCTCTTGTATTCAATTTGAATTATATTACACTCATCACTTCACTTTATTATTTACCTTCTAAAAATCTTTTAAACCACGTTGACTACTTTGACCTTTTGGGGCTTCTAGATGACTCATGAGGGTTATCCAAATTCACATGGCCATAAGTCTCTAACCATGAGGATTTATGTGACGTTCCACATACCATTATCCATCAAACAAACTTGGGTCCATTACCCAAACCTGGGTTCTCCAACTTCCTTCAAGGGTTGACATCAATGACAACCAAATTTAATCAACAATCTCCCCCTTTGGCATTAATGGAAACACTCTTATGCAATACTGAAATCATGTCACGCAATACTGAATTTATATCGCTCATGCTCCCCATGGAACCATGCCTCTGTCCTCTGCATCTAATAAATCTCTCCCCCTTTTTCATCAATGGAAAAGGTATTTTTCCATTCGGGGTTGCTCCCCCTAACTGAATTGTCCTCTTTATGGTGCTTCCTCGTGTACATCTAAGACATATAAGATAAGCATTCAAAATAATTCATTTTGGAGTAGAAATAACTCTGAGTCTCTGGAGAAGATACTCAAAGGCTTCCCGTGGAAGTGGTTTTGTAAAGATGTCTGCCACTTGTTCTTTTGTGCCCACATACTCAACTCTGATGTTATTTTTTGCAACATGTTCTCGTAGAAAGTGATACTTGACTGAAATGTGCTTTGTCTTGGAGGGCATCACTGGGTTCTTTGAGATACTGATGGCACTTGTATTATCAAAATATATTAGAATGGGCTCATCATACTCAACCTGTATATTTTTCAGACTTTGTTTCATCCAAAGAACATGTGTACAACATGTTCATGCTGCAATATACTCTGCCTTGGCCGTAGATAAAGATATTGATGATTGTTTCTTACTTATCAATGATACTAAACACTCACCCAAGTATATCACTACTCTACTGGTGCTTCTTCAGTCATCAATACAACCTGCCCAATCTGCATCTGTGTAGGCAATAAGTCATAGATCCTTTCCTTTTGGATACTATAATCTAAACTCTTTTGTTCCTTTGAGATATCTGAAAATCCTTTTTACTGTTGATACATGTGATTCCTTTGGTGCTGCTTGAAATCGTTCCACCTGTCCAACTACCTACATTACATCTGGTGTGGATGTTGTCACATATAGTAGGCTACCAATAATTGATCTGTATTGCCTCTTGTCTATAGACTTTGAATCATCATCTTTTCTCAACTTGCAACTGGTTTGCATGGGAGTGATAAATGGTTTGCAATCTTCCATTCCGAACCTCTTTAGCATTTCTCTGATATACTTGGTTTGAGAAATAAAAATTCCTTGGCTGCTTTGACGTATTTGAAGACCCGGAAAGAAGGATAGTTCTCCAAGTAATGACATTTCAAATTCATTATGCATATCCTTTGCAAATTTATGGCTTAACCTGTCATCATCACTACCAAAAATAATATCATCAACATAAACTTCAATTAATAAAATACTATCTTGACTTACCTTGATATAGAGGTTGTTGTCTGCACTTGCTTTTATGAACCCTACCTGTTGTAGATATTTATCCATTCTAGAGTACCATTCTTTAGGAGCCTGTTTTAGACCATACAAGACCTTCTTTAATTTACACACATAATCTGTGTTCTAGGACAACTGAAATCCTTCTGATTGTTCAATGTAGACTTCTTCTTCAAGTTCCCCATTCAGAAAAGATTCTTTTACATCCATCTGATACACTTTAATATTTTTGGAGCATGCATAAGATAAAAGAAATCGGACTTCTTCCATTTTGGAAACTTTGAAAAATGTCTCTTCGAAGTCAATTCCTTCAACCTGTGCATATCCTTTACATACCAATCTAAATTTGTTCCTTGTAACCTGTCCATATTCATTAAATGTATTTCTGTATACCCACTTTGTGTCGATCACATTCTTATCCTTTGGTCTTGGAACCAATTCCCAAGTGTCATTTTTCTCTATTTGATCCAATTCTTAATCCATGGCCTTATTCCAAAATTCATCCTTGCTAGCCTCTTCAAAACAGGTTGGTTCAATCATGGATGAGAGTGCTAGGTGTGTTTGTTATGGTGAATGGATTTTGCTTCTAATCTCAACTCCTACATCTTTGTTTCTGATAGATCTCAAGGATGATTCTTTTGTACTCGTCTTCTAGGTGTCTTTGGAGGCACTTGTTGAACTTGCTCTTTTGCTTCTGTTGGATCATGTTCATCTTCCCCTTCTACTTCTTTTTCATCTTCTGTTTCTTTTTCGTAAAGTTGTTCCATTGATTCATTTTCTTCTTCCTTTAATTCTTGTCTACCTATTTCATCAATTGTTACATTGATAATTTCCACAACTTTGCTCAATCTCAGGTTGTAACACTTGTATGATTTCTTTGTACTTGAGTAACCAACAAGTACTCCTTTGTCCACATGAGAGTCAAACTTTCCCATTCTTCCATCTTCTCTTTTTATGTAGCATTTGCTTCCAAAAACTCTAAAGTGCTTCACATTTGTTGGTCTTCCTTTCCATAGCTCATAGGGAGTTTTGTCAATGTTGTTTTTTAGCATTACTCTTCTTTGAATGTGAACTGATGTATGCATTTCCTGTGTCCAAAAAATATCTTTCAATTTGGAATCCATTAGCATTGTTCAAGCCATTTCCTGTATTGTTATGTTCTTTCTTTCAACAACTCCATTTTGTTGAGGTGTCCTAGCAACGGAGAATTGCCTTTTTATTCCACGATTGTTGTAGTAGTCCATAAATTCGTTTGAAGTGAACTCTCCTTCGTTATCAAATCTCAAGCATTTGATTTTTGAATCCATTTCATTTTCAACCATTTCCTTGTATATCTTGAAGTTTTCAAAAGCTTCTGACTTATTCTTGAGAAAGCAAATTGCACTCATTCTTGTATAATCATCAACTAATAACATAAATTATTTCTCACCTTTTAAACCCTTTGTTGTAGTTGGTCCAACTAGATCAGTATGCACAATTTCCAGTGGTCTTGTTGTTGAATATTCCTTTGATTTGAACTTGGTCTTTGTTTGTTTTCCTTGTTGTCATTGCTTGCATAAAGTGTTGGTTGGTTTCATGATCTGGGGCATTTCTCTGACTGCTTGTCTTTTGTTGACTTTGGCAAGGTTATCAAAATGTATGTGACCCATTCTTTTGTGCCATGGACAACTTTCATCTTCCTTTCCAAGACAACACTTTTCATTTCCAATTTCACTTAACACATATATGTTTCTTGAAGTTCTTGCAGTTGTAGCAATCAATTTTACTGAACCTTTTTTTCTTATCTCGCACTTTTGTGAATCGAAAGTAACTTTATGACCTTGGTCACACATTTGACTCACACTTAGAAGATTATGTTTCATATCTTCTACTAGTAGAACATTTTTTGCTTTTGTATTCTTGTTCCCAATTTTGATTTTGCCTTTTCCAATGATTTTAGTTGAATCATCATTTCTAAATGAGACTGATCCGTCTATTTCCTTTCTTAATGTAAGAAACATGTCTCTATCACTTGTCATGTGTTTTGAACAACCATTGTCAACATACCAACCACGTTTCCTCAACTTATCTTGTAGAGCGAGTGTGCATTCTTTATTGTTGTATTGATTTTGCTTTCTTATCCATGTCATTTTCTGAGGTTCCTGTCTGTGATTGTTGTTGTTTTGTTTTGGTACTCTAGGAGGGATTGTCATTCTAAAATCTTTGGCCATGTGTCCAAAGTTGTTACACTTGCAGCATTCCACTTCAGTGCTTATTGATTCAAACATGTTGGAACTTCTTCTATGTGTTTCACTAGGCCTTCTTGGATAGCCCTTTTGTGTATGACTTTCAAAGTTGTTTATGTTCTTGTTGTTAGCTCTGCAATTCACATCTTTATGTCCAAAATTATTACATGCATAACAAAAACCAAAAAATATAGTTTGATACCTGGGAGTTGAAGATATTCTAAAAGGAGGTGCTCTTATGAATCCTTCTTCTTCCTGAGACCTATATGTTTATCTGGGTCGTTGATTATGAAATGTGAATCTTCTCGGTGGAGGAGTGTCCCGTAATTTTCTCTGTAGACCTTCCTATCCCCTTTGATTGTTTATGAATAGCTTTTTGGATATGTTTCTTGTTTTGTTGTTTTGGAGCTTGATCCATTTTCTGTTTGATTGTATCCAAGTACGGACTTGTCATGATTAGGCCTTTGACTATTGATAATGTTATTCAAAACTTTTGAGTTGTTCTGCATATTTTTCTTTTGAAGATCCTTTCTTAATGTGACAATCTTTGTTTCCAAATTTTCAATGATCATGTCTCTTCCTTCTAGTTGTTCTTTGAGTGCTTCTTCAATTCTTTTATCTTCTTCAATTTGAACCTTCAAATTTGTGATCATTTGCTCTAATTCCTAAGTGTCTTCTTTCTTGTCTAGTTCCGCTTGTAGCTTCTTATTTTTCTTCTTTTCTCTTCTGATAACTTATATGGAACTTAACAATTCCTCTCGGTATTCAAATTCTGCCTCTTCAATTTCTTCTTCGACTTCTTCATATTCTTCTTCGGCTTCTTCATATTCTTCTTCGTAGTCTTATTTATCAGAGTATTCTACTTCCATGAATAGAACTCTTTCTGTCTCACTGTCACTGACTTCATCTTCATCTGATGATGAGATGTCTTCTTTGGTGCATAAGCTTTTCTTGAAAACTTTCTTTGTGGTTCTTTTTCCCTTATATGTTTGTTTGTTTTTTGAGCAACCTTCATCATTTCTCTTTTTCTTATGAGGACATTTGTTAGAAAAATGACCAATACCATCACAATTAAAAAAAAATAAAGGAAGCTTACCTCTATACCTGTCGTCGGTTCCCTTGTTCAGTCTTTTGATAAAGTTGGCCACTTCTTCATCATTTTCTGAGATGTCACTATTGTTGCTATGTTCTTTTTCTTGTTGCTTTCCTTTTTTCTTTGATCTTTTGGATTCTTTGAAGGTTTCTTATTTTACATCTGGATTTTCCTGTTCAACTCTCATTTCATATGTTGTGAATATTCCATGTAGTTTGTCCATTCTTATTGAGTTTATATCTACTCTTTCTTCTAGTGTTGATATCTTAGGGTCAAATCTCATAGGAAGAGATCTTAGTACCTTTTGAACAATTACTGATTCTTGAATTTATTCTCCCAATCCCATGATTGCATTTACTGTTTCATCGAATCGTAAGAAGTAAGCTGCAATATTCTCATCTTCCTTCATCTTTAGTTGTTCAAACTAACCTCTGTAAGTTTGAATCTTTGCTGCTTTGACTTTTGAATCTCCTTCATAAATATTTCAAAGTTTGTCTCAAATCTCTTTAGTGGATTTACAATGTGCAACTTTGGTGAATATCGTTTCACCAAGACCATTTAGAAGTGCATTTGTGGATTTGGAATTATTCTGAACCATTTTCACTACTTTGTCATTTGTTGGTGGAACTGCTAGTACTGTGTATCCATCTACAATTGATTTCCAAATTTCAAATCCTTGTGTCTGTATATATGGCTTCATCCTTATGTTTGAAAATGCATACTTTTGTCTATCAAACTGTGGTATTCCATGTTTATACAAGTTGTTTCTCTCCATAATCTACCTTTCAATGGTTAAACTGATTTCTGAAGGAACCTACTCTGATACCAATTGTTGGATTACTAAGAGGGGGCGTGAATCAGTAATAGAGCAATTTAATCCTTTTTAACCATATAATCCAAGTGTTATATCAATGTAGAATTATCATCCAATAACTGCAAAGTAAATAATCAATGAACAAATGAACAATCATACATGTACACAGTACACCAGTATTTTACGTGGAAACCCAAAGCGGGAGAAAACCATGGAATGTTTTTTCTTATATGTCTTGAAGAATTACATTCATTGGAAGCACCAAATTCCTTTGTTTTCCATCTGGAACTAGAAAGAGGCTCCAACCCCCTAGTTTCTCAAGATACAACCTGAGGAAAGCTCCAAATCCCCAATTCTATGGCTGCATCCATAAGGAGGTTACAACCCCCTATGTTATCCAGCTACAACCAGAAGGTGGATACAACCACCTGTCCTTGCCCCATCCAACCGCCCTGACATATAAGTAGAATGATGGAACCATTGTCACACTAACACTTTGAGATATATTGTTGTAAACATGTACCAATAAAATTGCACCAAAAAACATGTACCAATAAAATTGAACCATGCATCAACCTGTACCTCAACATGTAATCAACCTATACCATAAACAAGTGCATCAACCATGCACCAACCTGTACCAAACAACCTGTAATCAACATGTACCATAAACAAGTGCATAAAACCATGTACCAAGTATGTACCAATCATGTATCAATTACTCATCAACTATTACTAATCAAGATGTACCAACATCATCAACTATACACCTCATGTATGTGTCAACTCATCAACTACTTGTCTCAACCATGTACCCAACATGTACCTCAACCAAAAGCCCTCATCAATTTCATCATCCAAATCTGATTTGTAACTCTATAATAGACCTAGTGTATATGATCACATACCTGTAAACCTTCCTTAAATTTAACAACAAGAGACTAGCATTTTCATCAAACTTTTCTTTAGTCTCACATGACTAGTTTTGGATTAGTCAACAACCCTAACTTGAAATAATCATAACTATGTGTTTGTAATGAATAAAGATCTAAAAATAGTACACAATGTTCTTCAGTGTGTTTTATGCAATTCCTCCAGGTGTCACTACTTGGAACCTCTCAAAAAAGGAGTTATAACAAAAATGGAAAATCTTGTTGAATTTTGGCTTATTCTAGAGAGCGAAATTGTAGAGTGTGCCCCGCACGGAATATTTGTTTTATGGATCTGAAAATTTTACACAGAATAATACAGATTGTACTCTAAAAAACTCATTTTGTCTTACTTAATTTGGATCTGTTATGAATAAATTATGACGTTTTTACCCAAAATACATGTTTTAGACTAGTTTTGGGACTAGCCACAAACTCTATTTTCCACAGAGTGTAACTCCAAAACTACAACGACCCACAAGTTGAAATTCGTACCATAGCTACTTGGTTATGTTTTCTCAATGTCTTATCAATTTCATGGTCTGAATCATTCTAGAAAAAAAATTATTGCAAAAATGGTGAGATGACCTGTAAATAACATACCTTAGAAAGCATCATCAAAAGAATTTATCCTCCCTTGAATTTTGGCCTTCTTTGCTTCACATTCTATCTAAAATTTGGCTTAGATATCATTTGGTTACGTCAGTAACCTATAGATATTCAATATGCTCAAGTGTAATTTAAAATGAGAGAGCCTTGCCTCTTATTTATACTTTCATGTAGCTTCCTCAAGGGGTTACCTTTTAACCATCTTAAACCACTTTCCTTATTTTAGGGTTAACCAACTTCTAACCACTTGTCCAATTAGTAATTTATCCATTAACTTTATTATTTATATAATTTATTTTTTTCCACTTTGACTTATAGTACACTCATCACTTCACTTTACCTCAAGGGGTTACCTTCTAACCATCTTAAACCACTTTCCTTATTTTAGGGCTAACCCACTTCTAACCACTTGTCAACTTCACAATTTCTCCATTAATTTTATTATTTAAATAATTTATTTTGTATTCACTTTGAATTATAGTACACTCATCACTTCACTTTATTAATTACCTTCTAAAAATATCTTAAACCACTTTCACTACTTTGACCTTTTGGGGCTTCTAGATGACTCATGAGGGTTCTCCAACTTCACATGGCCATAACTCTCTAACCATGAGGAGTTATGTGACGTTCCACGTACCATTATCCATCAAACAAACTTGGGTCCATTACCCAAATCTGGGTTCTCCAACTTCCTTCAAGGGTTGACATCAATGACAACCAACCTTAATCAACAATACAAACTTGTTGCATAATCGATGAGCAATGGAACACATGAAGATGATTTGTATTAATATCAAGAATTGTATGCAAGAGAAATTTGTTACATCTCGGTCAACTCAGACTAATGGTTTTACTAAATGAAATATTACTTAACGCATGGGACTACCCTGGATATTATATCGAGCCCAAGAAAAAGAGGGCTCTCAGACTCAAGTCTGTTCAATATCATATCATCTAAGGGATTCTATGGAGAAAAAAATATGATGTTATTTTTCTAGTATTATTGAGAAGAGGGATGTGTAAAGGGTCTTATCCGAACTCCATGATGGACTAGCTGGTGGAAATTATGGTGAATACACCACCGCGCACAAAATCCTTAGAGTTGGATACTACTGGCCCACTGTATTCAAGGACTCTCACACATATGCAAGGAAATACCAACAATTCCAAAATGCCAGCCGGGAGAGGAAAAATATTTGCCTTCCCCCTATAGCTTGTGATCATTGAATGTCCCTTTAAACAGTGGGGGATGGACGTGATCAGGGATATCAATCCCAACTCGTCCCAACTGCACAAATACATTTTCAAAGCTATTGACTATTTCACCAGATGGACCGAAGCAATTACCTTGAACGATATCAATGAAAATCAGATGACTTTGTTCATTGAATCCCATATCATCACCAAGTTTGGAATTCCTGACATTAGTCTTTGATAATGCCAAGTATTTTTCTTCTCCTAAATTGGCCGAATTCATGTTGGAACGGAATATTAATGTTAAGTATTTAGTGAATTACTACCCAAAATCGAATGGTTTGGCAGAGTCGACTAATAATAACCTTATTAAAATCCTAAATAAAATCATCAACAACCATCAAAGAAATTGGCACCTCGCTCTTCAGAATGCCCTGTGGAATGACAAAGTGACTCCCAAGGCATCCATTGGTAACTCCCCTTTCTTCCTAGTCTATGGATAGGAAGCCACTGTGCCTACCCCTACTTTCCTACCCACCTTACAACTGGCCCAATTTTCCCAAGATGAGGCTTGCCCAATAATGCATGAGAGATTAAACATGTTTTTAAAACTTGAAGAAGAAAGGGAAAAATCTAAGATGAACCTAACACACCATCAAGAGATAATCAAAAATGGTTTAACAAATCAGTTGTGGGTAGAAAAATTTTCAGGAGGGAGACCTTATTTGCAAATGGGACAAAGCTAATGAACTTAAGGAAAACACACCAAATTCCAGAAACTGTGGTTAGGACCCTATCTGATTCACCAGAAAATAGGCCCTGGGACTTTCAGTCTTAAAAATTTACAAGGAGATGAGGAGGAGCTCCCTATCAATGGCCAAAACCTCAAAAAATACTTCTTCTAATCACCAATGGTGATGTAGCCTTGTATATAGTAGTATTTTCTCTTTTTCCTTATTTTTGTTTTTGCTAATTTTAACTCCAATCGTCCTTCCCTTCTCTCTCAGACTTCTTTTTTCCATGCCTTCGCTTGATTTTTTATTTTCTTTTGCACTTTAAATTTTAGGATAGATTACTATTCATTTCTCTAAACCATCCTTTTCTTTCGCAACAACAACCCAAGACCGGTAGACCCATGTAAGTGCCTTATTTTGTGAGTGCATTTCCATATTTAAGTGGTCGAGTTGTCCTATGATCAGTGTTTATATTCATGAATGATGATAGTACTGAAAAGAGGAACTTGTTCATCTGTGCCAAAATAAAACTTTTAATCTTTAAATTAAGTACCTTTTGATGGCTTCCATCAGTTATCCTCACTTATGTGACCACTCTCATGACATGCTTGTGTTCCTCTCAATATTTTTGAAATGTCATAAATTTAATGTCTTCTACATAACTCCAGTGACTCCTCCCTTGATATTCCTAATTCTAAAACGCATCGGTGATCATTGTTATGGACCCACAAGAATAAACTATCGACTAAGACTAGAAAATCAAATTAACTCTTGTATCACCCTGCTTCTTACTTACCTTCACCTATGTTGCAAAAGAAATATACACAAATATTATAGTTAAAAGGTGAATATAGAAAAGCATAATCATAAGGAAGTTTAAAATGCTACTGAAAGCATGGGAAGTACAAGTAAGCCCATCGGGGCTATGGACGTTTGTTGAAAGCGGGGCCATGCTTGTATGATACCAAGGCATCTTCGTTGGGGCTATGGATGTTCGTTGGCAGTGAAGCAATGCAGGGAAAGAGAGATGAGGAAAACAATTCGATCTATAACAGTTGATAATCATTCCTTTTTGGTGTTACTCTATATGTTTAACTATGGAAGTATGAAATAAAACACCCATTAACACTCACTTGAGTTATGTGGAAGATCATTGGTAACAGGCTTTCTTTGTATCTTTTCCTTATGCTACTAAATGTGGGATCCTCAATCTGTATACTGATTGAACTATTAAAAGGTAATTTTTTCTTTAATATGGTTGAAGACACCCTCTTTTGAACTCAGAGATAACTAGTTCTTCCCAGTAAGTCACCATTTGTTGTGGCTCACCTCCCACAATGACCCATTTTATTTTTTTAGAGTCCCTCTTTTTGTTCCTAAAGTTTTCCTACAAGGCACACATTCCTGCTTCACTAAGGAAATACAAGCTTAATTCATGATCAATTTGGAACAGGCCTCGCAACATATTTTATTCCGAAAGAAACCTTTATGATATTCTCATTGAAAAAGGGGTGTATCGGAATCATATTCATTGGATTATTTCACTCCACACACCACCCAGAACTCCGACACTTGCACTTCGACAGATCTGATGCATCAACTTCACTCCTTACGTGGTGTCCCATGGATAGATAGATTCAAACCCATCCTATATTGGTTTACTTCCAGTCAGCTACAGGTACTGAATCATCATCTCGACCAGTTGAAGTGTTGGTGACTGGCACTAATCACCACACTAGTGAATACCATTTCTCTGGCTATGAATAAATCTACAGGATCTTCAATCCTGCAGATTTCCCCGCGAATAACGAGAATTTGGAAGTTTACCAGAATATCCTAAGAAGCGGAATCCATCTAGTAGTCGCCCAGCCATCGCTTTTCCCATACAACGAGGCATCATAATGGTGCTTTAAAAAATTTGATATCACAACAACATCCATCATGAGAAAACAAGGGAAGCAGGTAACATCCCTAAGACCTAAAGACATCAACTCGAGATATCAACTTCCCACTCACACATGCTCTCTCAATGAACCATTCTTAAAAGTGTTTTCCCAAGCAAGCAAAGGACCATCTAAGCAAATCAAACATTAGTGGGATGATGAGGATGATTCCCTCAAGCAAGGCCATAAATTGTTTCCTACTTACAGGCTCAATATTCCCTACAAAATGTTGGTAGCCATGCTTTTTCGACTATATGGAGAAGAAAAGAGCACACATTTTCAAACTGATTGGTTGCCTTTCGGACACACCATCGTCAAGATAGGGAAAATATTCAACTGGGAAGACATCCTAGCTTTCAGCACATGTCTACACATGAAGAATCTTTGAGGTATGAAGAAACCATTTTTTTCTATGTCATCCTACATGATTGATGCCATTTGCTCCTATGTACAGTTTGTTGACCTGCGGTAGAATTGGGACCGAAACCAACCCCCCATCCATGTATATTGCTCTCAGTTATGGAGCATTAATTACATAAAACACTTTTATGACATATGCAATCTCTTCCTAACCCCTCTGCATTCTATTTTGTTTGGTTTCCCAAGGCACAAAATTTCCTTCTAAGCAAGGAATGGGATGAAAGGGGTAGCCAACTGGTTTCTCTATAAATATTATTCAGCTATTTTGTTGCTTCTACATCATTTTCTTTTGTCCTTTCTTTTTCTTTTTCGACAACCTCTTTTGCGTTGAATCTATTTACTTGTGCTCTTGTATGCACAACATTTTCTTGCAGAATATTAGACTCTTCTTCTTTAATGAAAATGTAAAAGGATGATTATCCTTCGTCCATCTATATTGATTCAAGATTTTCGTCTTGAATGTTATCAGCCTCTTGATCGTAATTCTCAAAATTTTATTTTTCAAAACTTTCTTCCATCACAACATCATTAGGGTTTGGCACTTTAGGTTCCCTTGGCATGTGCTCTTCATTTTTTTCATCTCTTTCATTTCTCATTCTTTTTTCTTGGACAAGATTTCTTCTTTGTTCCTGGATAGGAACTCTTATATTTTGATTTGTGGGTGAAAAATGTGCATCTCTTCTCAACCTTGTTAGCTTGTTTTGCATCTGTCGAATTGTTTTATTCATTTGAGTTATTTCCATTCTTTTCTTCATTTCTTGAGTTGTGGATAGATCATTTCTTACATTGGGAATAACACCCTAAAGGATTCCTCCACCAACTCCTCAATGTTCAAATTTTCTTGATGTGGATGCTCCTTGATCTGATATTGCGAGAGTGTTCATTTGCCTCTAAACTTTCCCAAGATTGATCTCACGATCAACATTTGTTTATAGCATAAATTCCTCCATCTCCGTTGCTTTTTGAATATATGCATTTAAATCATTTATTCTTGAGGATCTGATGGCATAATTTACATTTGAGGGAATTGTGTTCTTATAACATCCAAATATAACAGAGGAATTTGGTCATTGCTCCTCTGGAATATGTTTCAACGTCTTGAAAAATCATAAATTAAAGTCTTTGATTCTTTCACCCTTTTTCAAATGAATTTGAGTGAATTGTGTAAGTAATCTATGGTATTAAACTGAGGGTGCATACATAGGAAAGAACATGCTCTCCAAATCATCAAATGATGAAATCGTTTAAGCCGGAAGAGAGAGGTACCACTCAGAGGATTGTCATGTCAAAGTCTGCAAGAATATTGTAACCATGATATCATCGTGTTCTATCAAATGGATATTCCAAACCACCAAGAATTGATCGATATGTCTCTTCGGTTTTACACTTCCATATCCTAAGAAGATTGGTAGAACTTCTTGTGGAAGGGTCGGAAAAGGATGTTGTTCCCCTTACAAATTAAGAGGGGTATACCTAACCCTTATTCTTGTGACTCTTCATCTTTCTTCTTGATTCTAGGGACTTTATTTATGTCTTCTTTGTCACTCATGATTAGGGTTTTTCTTGTTTATGTCCTTGAACTTTCTCCGACTTAAGGAAATTGTTTTTCACTCTTTCTTCTTGTTATTGGTCCTTTATATGATTCCATTTTCTTCCTTAATTTCTATCCCTTCTTCTTTGTCTTCTTGCAATTTCTTTTTCTTCTTTGTGGGCGAGTGTCTCCTATGATCTTTCAAGATATTCTCATCTCTTTGTTGTTGTTAGTACCAAATCGTACGACTGATGAAAAACACTTGTTTGATTTCTTATTCCAACTTGTAACTGGGGTTGGTTAGGTTTAGGTTGAGTCATGAGAATTATGGCCCATGAAACCATCCTTTTGTTCCTCCCCAGTATGGTCGCCAAAAATGTTGATGTTAAAATTTGTTAAGATCCAAACAAAAACCTCATGAGGATAGAATATCCCCCTTAATTTTTATAGAGGTGGTACTCCTATGTATTTTCTTAAACATAATATTGATATCCTCAGACTAAAGTATCAAAATGGGAAAAAACTAAATAGAAAACCCCAATCTTTATCACTCAATAAAAAAGTAAAATATTGCAAATTGAAAAATAATATGTTCACAAAGAGAATTCTTGAGGAATGGACCAGGAATATTCAAATACTAAAATGCAATATACGTATTGTACAAAAATAAAATAATAATTATATGAAAAATGATAAAATTCTCACATTCATCACAATATCATAATTTTGATCGTGTTTGCAAGAAAGAAAGAGACAAGTCCAAAATTGAGAGAACTTTAAATGAGTATTTCATTCAAAATGAGATAGAATATGATAGGTGCACCTTAAACATCCAATTCTCAATAACTTAGAGTTTTATAGGTCATTCAAATTACACCCCAAAATAGTTCTCTTGGGAGTTCAAAAAATAATAGTCTTAATAGTTTGTTTTTCAATAAAAATAAAATAGCATCCATCTAAATGGACTAGAATGGGGCTCTCGTGGACCATAAAATGAAAGTGGAGTAGGGTTGAACCTGAAAAGAAGAAAGAAGGAAATGATCAAAAATCAGTTATGTTTTCTCAAGAGAGACAAGACACAACTAGATGAATCTTGAATTAGAATAATAAAAGAATAGAAAAATTATGAAGGACGTGATCAATTTTACTCACTGTGATGGATCTATCTCCCTCTATCTGCCTGTTGATGTATCTTTTGTATTCTCCTTTGATGGGATTCTTTGACCTTTTATAACTTCCATTTCTTGATCTATTTCCATTATGTTGATTAAAGCTTGCTTTAACCAATTTTCAATGTAATCCCTCATTGGTGCAACAATTGCCTCTTTCTTTACGCTTATGTCAAATAATGAATCTTTAATCTATCGATAGTTGATTGAAATTTGATGTAATGTGTCTTCTATGTATTCATTCTTGTTTACATAATTGACTAACCATCTTTCTACTTCAAATTTTGAATACTCTGTTAAACTATTAAATCTCTCGGTGGATGTAGATTTCAATGATTATAATTTATTTTCAAATTGCTCCTTAGACATAAATATAGAATTTAAAATTATTTTTTAATCATGAACTTCTCTGATTGTTCCAGATAGGTCCAACTCAACTAATTTGAGATATGATTCTCCCTTTTTAACACTTAAAGTGTCAATATCAACCAATATTTATTTTAAAGATTTAATTCTTGTAATTGAACGTGCCTTTAATTGTTTAATGCAAACCGGGGAGGGTAAATCTTCTTCTTTTATTTTTAACTCACTCATATTTAAAACTTTCAAGGAAATGTGGTAAAAATTCCTTTATAAAACTCCTCATCATTTTCTAAGTCATCTTGTAGATATTGTCTCAAGTTTGTCATCCTTGATCCTAAAGAAATGAAATTATTTGTCAGTTCCCAAGTTTCAAGGACTAAAGACATTATTTTCTTAATATTTTCCATAATATATTTTCATACTGCAACAAGTAAGGTTGATGACCCTATGTTGTGGGAAATCTCCCCCTGTGGACAGGTTGAGCTCTCCTTAGTTGGGTTTTCTTCAACTAAGACGGTTCTAACAAATAGACACTAACATTCCAAACTCCACCTATTTTATTTATTTACTTGCAGAGAGAGAGAGAGAGAGAGAGAGAGAGAGAGAGAGAGAATAAAAGGGGAATGGTACCTTTTCCCGTAGTCTATCCTCTTTATTTCAAATCTTGAACTCCAGATCCACACCTATAACGTGAAGATGAACCTGCAAAAATCATAGACAAACTCTCTACCACTACTACCTAATGTCAGATGATAGAAACCCTACTCTAAACACAAGTAGACACATGCAAGAAAGAATGAATAAGATAGATGTATGGAAATAGGATAATTTCTTTATTAATATGAGAAACATAAAACACTTACAATAATTATGTGTTGCAAGTATTCCTCCATGCTTCTCCTTTCTAGCCCCTTATGTGCACTGCCGGAATACTCTTGAAGTTTGAGATCAAAAGTTTGGTATCTTTCATGAACTCCTTTTCAACCTTGATAGGCCTAGTTTATATAGGATATTGGGAGGCTTAACCAACATAGGTAATCAAGGGAATGGTTGAGGATATTCATCCTTAGTTTATGATTGATATCCCAAAATGGAGGAACTCGAAGCCATGAGTCATCTCAAACCATAACAACCCAAAGAATCAAGATCCTAGGAATTGTCCCACAAAAAAGGAGGAATTGGTTAAAATCGTCCTAACGGGAAGGACACTCCCCTATAGTGTATAACATGGTATCCTAGATGATCCCTTATAGTTGATAAGGGATGGAGGATTCTCTCTAAGACTTGGTAGGGGGGCGCCCCTCTTCCAACTAGGCCAAAAATTGAGCGAAAAAAAGTGATGCTTTCGACCTTCATAATTGATTTTTCTTCTCTCTAGAGGCTAGGGATGATGACAAAGTGTTGTTCCATTGTGTTGGAGTGAAACATAAATTAGACACTTAGTAAAGTGTTGTTTTGCAATTACAACACTCGGCATTGCAACTACACATAAATGTGACACTTAACGAAATAGTGACATAAGTGCGACACTTAATACGACACTAGGTAGTGTGCAAATTTTGCGTATAACAACCTCTCAACCTTGAACTTGATTCTAGTGTTTTATCAGAGCTTCTCCAAGGCTAAATCATAAAAATTGGGCTTGTGAATATGGTAGGTAGAATTAGAGAATTCTCTAATTCTTTAACTTTCTTTTAAATTGGCATTTTCATTCTCCATCTCATCAACTGACATTTTAAGAGCTTCACCCGTGACTTCATGAATTCGCACAATTTTCAATGGTGGAAATCCATTTAGGTCAATTTTTGAACTCGATTCTCCTTGAACTTTCTTGTTTTTTGAATGTGTTTTCTCAAAAACTAACTTCTTTGAATATTTATCAAACGGAGCATTATCCAGAGTTATGGATTCTTCTTTAGAAAGAATTTCTTCCTATGTGGCAAGTTATGATACAACTTGTCTACTTTCCTGCACTCTTTTCTCTCCATCATGGAATTTATGTCTTCAATATTTGCATCAAGGTCCATGTCTTCAAGAGTGATTTCATCTTCAGTTTCGACCTCGTTCTCTTCTTTTTTATTTTTTTGTCTTTTTCTCTTAGTAACTGGAAGCTTATGAGGTCGTTCCATACTTCCCTTGGGAGGGATTTAATCACCTCTATCATCATAATTTTCCATTGAATACTTATTTTTCTCTTGTGTTTCTAACTGAGAATTTGTTTTCGGTTGGCTACTTCTCTGATATAAATTAGGAGAACGAGTACTCCTTTCATTAACAACTCTTCCCCTTTGTCTATGTTGGTCAGTTGTGCTAATGGCAGACTTGATGTCCTCTGGTTTCTTTTCAACAAACATTGCATGAGGGTCCTAGTTGTCACCTTCCTCCTCTCCGAATAGAAATGAATTAGTAAGTGAAACATTAAAACGGACAGATGTCATATGATCCATAAACAAGTGGTTGGGGTCAAACCCTTTAATTCCGTCTACTAACTTTAAATTATACTAGTCAAAATGCACTGCAAATTCATCAATATTTGAAATACTTCTCAACATAATTTCCCCAATCCTCCAAGGTAAAGGAATGAATTGCTTATTTCTTTTTTCATGCAAAAAGTGAACCCAAAATATGTTTTGGTTGGAAACCTCCACAACAAACATTTTTTTCTGATACATAATACAGGAGACACAAAGTATTTTCTTGAGAACAATAAACTATGATAACACTATAATGTTCCATGGCTTCAATGCTTCCATTATTATCTAGGAAAGTCACTTCTTCTAAATATAGTCTCGACGTTTTCGAACAAAAGATAAGTTTCTTGAAGGAAGGAAGAAATACATCATGAACTTAATAAAAATGATATGTAGCCTTTTGTCTCCATAAGGTTGGGCACCACATTTGTACTAGATCAATTTTACAATTAACTCATTTTCGCAAATTCAAACCCTTAAAAACATGATAGTAAGTGATGGCGAAGATTAGGTATGAAGACATATAAAATTTCTTGTTCTTCTTGAAATTTGATAATTGAAAATATATTTCTCTAGAAATAATCTTTTCCTAGTCAAATATTGTTTTTTCATGAACTGTAAAATGTAAAATTTACAGAACCAGTCAGGGAATGGTAGTTATAGATTCTTGACCAACTACTCTAGATAAAAGCTATGTTATTAGATATTATTTTTGGGATTAACTGCATAGTGTAAGTCATTAATCTATGACCCATATCCATGAGTATTAGTCGCAACTGACCAATAATTCTCATGATTTGAATAGTCCAATTAGCACTCATTGCATCGGGTGATTCTCACAAGCGTGAAGAAATGGAATTGAAACCAATGAAATGAATCACATAGCATCAATCATCACTTCTAGGGCTTGCACTCGGTAACCAAGACTTCCCAGGTGGTCACCCATCCCAAGACGCATTTGTCTCAAGCGCGCTTAACTATGGAGTTTTCCCCACAATCAAGCCCACTTAGCTTGCTACCCCATTTGCAAAACCTTAGCAATTATTGTGCCTTATGAACTACCCAGTTAGAGCTCCCTTCACTCTTATTTATTTAATCATAGAGGGGCTTCCGCAGTGCAAGATATTAGATATTATTTTGGGGATTAACAGCGTAGTGTAAGTCATTAATCTATGACCCATATCCATGAGTATTAGTCCCAACTAACCAATAATTCCCATGATTTGAATAGTCGACTTAGCACTCATTACATCAGGTGATGCTCACAAGGGTGAAGAAATGGGATTGAAACCAACGAAATGAATCACAAAGAATCAATCATCACTTCTAGGGCTTGCACCCGGTAACCAGGAATTCCCAGGTGGTCACCCATCCCAAGATGCCTCTGGCTCAAGCGCGCTTAACTGTGGATTTTTCCCCACAATCAAGCCCACTTAGCTTGCTACCCCATTTGAAAAACCTTAGCAAGTATTGTGCCTTATGAACTACCCAGTTAAAGCACAATACTTCATAAGGTTTTGCAAATGGGGTAGCAAGCTAAGTGGGCTTGATTGTGGGGAAAACTCCACAGTTAAGCGTGCTTGAGCCAGAGGCGTCTTGGGATGGGTGACCACCTGGGAATTCCTGGTTACCGGGTGCAAGCCCCAGAAGTGATGATTGGTTCTATGTGATTCTTTTCGTTGGTTTCAATCCCATTTCTTCACCCCTATGAGCATCACCCAATGCAATGAGTGCTAAGTGGACTATTCAAATCATGAGAATTATTGGTCAGTTGCGACTAATACTCATGGATATGGATCATAGATTAATGACTTACACTACACAGTTAATCCCAAAAATAATATCTAATATCTTACATTGCGGAAGCCCCTCTAAGCTATATTATTTCTCGATAAGGGTTTTTTAACAAACTGGCCCGAATATTACATAAGTCTTATGGCATCATTGTCGGGTCTTCGAGGTATTCTTGCAGAAGCTCCAATCCACTATTTATTTCTTTCAAGAAATTCTTGGCTTCATCTCCTTTGAATGTAATTATTGGTTCTAGGAGTTTCAACATTTTCTTGAAGACTGGTGGTGTTAGGGAAATTGGGGATTCTCCTTAAAGTTGAATCATTCTTCGATTTTTATCATATTTTTCATGCAACAAGAAACTGTTTCTTTGGAATCGAAGACTTCTGGCACTTAGCCTACTAAAGCAATCCTTGATGTCCAAATTTGGTTCACATTCCTTTCTGGCAGTGATAGTGATGAATAATACCAGTATGATATTGACCATTGGAATCTCTAATCCTCCCGACCAAACGAGTTTAGAGTGTCCCTGCATAATTGTTCTATTCTTCTTGTTGCCATGTTTGATGAAGTTTGTGGACTAATTTACAGTCACTTTACAACATTAATTTAAAAGTAATCCCTTTAACCATAATATAAATTGAATCTCTTATTTCAAAGGAAAGATTAATGTGAATTAAATTTGAATTAAAGGAGAATTGTATCAAGAAGAACGCCATTAATAACAACCTTTTAATATTTCAACCACTTATTATTTTTTGTAACATTAGCATTAAATGTGCTTTGGAGAATGTGACAAGATGATACACATATTAATGTGGAGCAAAAGAGGATTGGATGTGTGTCAATGCATGTTGGAATAAAGAAAAACCCGCATGTCTACAAACATGTGGTGAAAACTCAAGAAATGACTAAGTATGAGATTGTATCAATTGGATGTGAAGAGAAAAGATTTTTGAAGAGTTATGACCCCGTGAACCCGCGGTGAAGTTGAAAAATGACTAAATATTGAAGTATCGAGAGAAAAGTGAATCTTGAGAAAATGACTAAGTATCATAAATCGATCGAACAGACATGTCGTGGTGAAAAATAAATGAATCAGGGGACTGGCTCATACCTGCGGTGAACATTTGAAAAAAAACTAAGTATGGTGCAAGATGAGGATCACGGAACATGGTGGTGCATTTTGGAGGTGGTGGAAGTTTATGACAAGATTGAAAATGACTCTTGAACACGCGATCAAGCGAAAAATTTCTAAGTGTCGAAATATACAAGAGAAATTTTTTTGAAAGACTTAACACATATATGGGTCAACAAACAATTAGAAATATCATCTAAAATAAATCATATCGAAGAACCATAGCATTCTATTTCATCAGAAGAATCTGTAATCTACAGACAAGATAATATGTCTAGAGAAGAAGTATTATTTAGAGGTGGAAACAGGGAACTAGAAATAAGGGCCAAGAGGAGGAACATAATGCACAAGAACATCAAATTTCAAAGATGAATTTGAATTTCCCAGTTTGGATCAAAAAATAGTAGCTCAAATGAAAAATATTCCACCATCAACATTACCTAACATTCGTGGTATGGTAATTGATGATCCTGAAACTTTCATTTTTGAATTTGATGTATTATGTCATAGTTATGACTACTCTGATGATGCATAAAAACTTAAGTTGTTTCCGGCTACTCGTAAGTATGCATGTTTGTGTTGGTTCATTGGATTAGGAACTAACTCTATCAAAACTTGGGATGAAATGTGTAAAATGTTTCTTCCAAAGTATCAAACTATTGTACAAATAAATATTTGTGGGAGGAAATGTTTAAAATGGCACAAAAGGAGGATGAAATCCTTGAACATTATATGGAAAGATTCCATTATAATGCAAAAAGAGCCAAGCAACATCATTTAGATTCAGAGACTCTTAAGATTATTTTTCTTCATGGAATCAAGGATGAATGGCTAGATGTAATTAAACTTATGGGTAAAGGAGATGTACCTCTGATAAATTATCCATAAATATGTGATTTGTGAACACATATTTCTCAAGGAAAGGATAAAGTTGGTAAGAAACCTAGAAATATCATTTCTAGATTGAATAGATCAGCAACCCATGGGGTAAGTAGAGCTAAAATGAGAAATTCATTGGATAATTTCAAAACTAATATTCTTAATACTCTTGGCTCACAATTATATACATTAAAAACTAAGAAAAGGCAAGAGGAAGAGAATGCAACTTTTTTCTATTTTATGTCCTAGATGTAGAAATAAACATCCTTTAAGAGAATTCCCTTTGAATATTATTGAAGTTTTTGTTATCTGTGCAGATAAAAATGCAACGGCAAATTTCCCTTCTATACCTTAACTTAAATCAACCTCTAATGGAGACAATGAAACTACATAACAACTTTGTTTTGTTTCACCAAAGAAACCTTGGCAGTCTTGAACATCAGGTATATCTCAAGACCCTACACAAAAATGTACTTCTTATTATTCCAGCCAACAATACCCCCAATGAAATTGAATTCCTCCTATGCCTTGGAGAGTATGGTCACCACAAAAACCTCAAAACCAACCTTGGAAACAAGGATGACGAGGTCCTACCTATAGAAACATGCCATATTATCCATACTTCTCACAACAATATCCATAATATCCACCACAAACCCAATACCCCCCACAAGCTCAACAATCATGTTCTACCCAAACTCAACAACCACAAAATTCACCTCCACAACAATTACAATTACCATCAAACCAAACTCCTCCAAGACAAACCCAACTACCTAGATAACCCATTCCAAACCCCAACAATAAAGTAGCTCAAACCGCTTAGAATGCTAAGTTACAAAATTTTCCCACTTCTATGAGTACCCCTCTCAATTTAAATGATATTCATCTTAGATCAGGAAATGTAATTCATAAATATTCTCCTATTATTATTGAGGAACAAATCAAGGAGGAAACTCTTGAACAAATTAAATGATAATAACAATTCTTTTTCAATAAAGCAAACATCTTCTATAGTAAATTAACTAGAATCATGTAAATATACTCCCTTTCCAGAGAGGTTGAATTTGGATAAGCAAATAAAACAATCAGAATATGATTTATTGGATGAATTAAAGAATGTTTGTATTAAAATTCCTTTATTGCAAGCAATTAAGGATATTCCAATCTATGGTAAAACAGTTAGGGAATTATGTTTGAAGAAACTAGGAAGAAATAAAAAAGATCCAAAAATAGTACAAGTCATTGGCAATCTAGTAGATTTAATGTCGAGTAAATTCACATCAATAGCATTCCAATTGCAAACACTAAAATATATTTAGGAGCTGAAATTAATGTCATGACAAAAGGAACCATGGAAGAATTAAAATGATCTAATCTTCGTGACACACCTACATTTTGGCAATTAGTATATCGATCTACAATAAAACATGAAGGAGTGTTAGAAGATATTATATTCTCTTTAGATTCTTGGGAATACCCTGTGGATTTTAGTGTTTTACAACCTAAATCCAATTTGGGTGGTCATCCATTAATCTTAGGAAGACCATGGTTAGATACAACTGATGCATTTATTAGTTGTACATTTGAAGACATGACAATTTCACATGGTAATTCATCTAATAAATTTACTGTGTAACCACCTGCAAAATATTTAACTAAATTAGAAAATCCGCAACGGATTGATGATGCAAATAATAATGAATAAATAGTACAACCAATCCTAACAATTGACCAAGCTATGAATTTAAAAGAGGATATTGAAGAAAATCAAATCACTAATTTCATTACTAATTTCGATTTTCTTCAATATCTTGGGGGGCAGTCTTCATTTGATCATATCTTGGACAATTGTT
>ML786073.1:29611-44571 GCA_009831015.1 Picea engelmannii | reverse complement strand
TGTAAGATTAGAGGTGCGACTCTAAATAAGTTGTTGGTTTTCCCGGTTTGGTTTTCTAGGGTAAAAATCTCTATGCAATGTGTGTGTATGCCATTATATATTTTCTGTTTTATTAAGAATCTGTTTGTGGTAATAAATTGTACAAGGTTAAAATCTACACAATGTTCTTGTTGCTTTTCAATGTGTAGTTTTAGGTATCTTCACTGACTTGATCCATGATTGTGTAGAGGTTTATATGGACGAATTTGTTGTTTATTGTAATTGTTTTGAGGAAGCATTAAAAAATCTTGAAAAAATTTTAATCGGGTGTCAAGAAACTAATCTTTCATTCAACAATGAAAAATGTAATATGTTGCTTGTTACCCCCAAACTTAGGGGTAACTAAGGAGATCATGTCTTGAGGCCCACAGGTCCTAGACATGGAGTGCCGAAAGTCAGACGACTTGAGCATGGCCCTGAAGGGCCCCTTTTTTCCGCAGTAGATCCCGCACACCATCGACAACAGTGTCCATCATACTAGCCTAGTCCTGAAATGGAAATGAGTCTTACTCCGTGAGGTAATAAGTCTAGGTATCATGGTATCTATCGCTTCCATTTTTAAAACATTTAAACATGTTGCATTGAATCTTTCTAGATTTCATAACATTTGCTTGAATATATGCTCTTTTCCATGTTCAAACCTGGGAGGGTCACATGGTGCCCTAGTAAGTTGGTTTCCCTTTAGGATAGGTTGTTACCTAGTGGATCTCTGAAGAGTCATCACTTGTTCCCTCCATACTTGTCATTTTCCATCTTTATCCCCTCCATCTATCCACATTTTTGGGCATTGGAGAAGGCTCCACTTGGAAATCATTGTACCTTAACTCATGGGAAGAAGGGGCTAAAGGCCCAAGGGGCAATGTAACTAGAAAATTTCAAGAGCCAAATTTAAACCTTCGAGATGCTTCACCCATGGATCCCCGAGAAAGCACTGAAACGCTTCTCAGGAAGAAAAGGGGACTCACATATGAATAAAAAACTCAAGGCATTTGTTGGTGGATAGGAGGTATCATCATGAGTCGGCCTATCATGACCATGAACATGTAGCGATATGACACTACCACCTAACTGGTCACCAAGCCAGGGTAGTGACTCTTGGTTTCATGGCCAAGAGAAAGGGAGTCTCATCATGAGCCAGTCTTCTCATTTCCATGAAATGTTTGTGGGTGACACTACCACTCATTGGTCACCAAGCCAAGGCAGTGGCCATCAACTCTTTCCTTGCAGCATGAATAAAGAAAGCTAAAAGAAGAAATCAAAGATAAAAAGGATAAATGGAAATTAGTGGGCTTGGAAACATTTACATCCATGACAAGGTGCAACTCATCCTCAACAAAGGCACACATAAGTGAGTGTTATATTTCCCTTCTATCACATGCATCTCATTCCCAAAGGTTTTCCCCTCACCAACTCATATGCTTGCATGATTTGGATCAAGATCCATTGGGGAAACGACCTTGACATAAGGGAGACTAGCCCAATAGGACACCTAGAGACTATTCCAAACCCTAGACTTGTCAAGTTGCATAACGTTTTGAGAAAAAAAATTTGTTTAGGGGGAATTAATGCACATGTTTGGGATTTTTAATTATTAGATGTGATTTATGTATTATGATGAATGTGACTTATGGACCCCTAAAGGGAGTACTTGTTGTCTTTACAGGACCTTGTCTGTTGAACAAGTATGTGTAGAGATGACTAGCTCAGACCTTCATGAGGGCTCAAAGCCAATTTGATGGATGTTGAGACCCCACTTAGGGGGTAGGATGAAGATGAAGGGGTTCTGCCAGGAAGAATAAGGACGTTGTCTTTGGAGGCACTTTGGTGGACCTAGACCCAAGTGGTTGTTCCTTTTCCACCTGAATGATGCCCTTTGGAGGCCTTAGACGTCACCCATGTAACCCTAGGCATTTCTACATGTAGTGGTTGTCACCATGGGGGTAATCCTGAGGTTATTGGCACGTGTGGGTAGGGTTTTGGCCTTTGGAGGCCCAACCTTTCATTCCATGAGCCCAAAGTTCCATGACATAGGTCCAACGTCACCCTAGAGGGTATTTACATGCAAATTTATTTTATTTTGTCCAGAACTTACTTTTGTAAGAAACTGGCCAGGTTGGCTTGTCTTTTTTTACCTAAAATTTAATTAAGGTCAAATTTTTGTATAAATAAACAAAAAGTGACATTCATTTTGATCATACCTCACCTCTTACAAGAGGGGGGACTGAATTTTTCTCCCTAAAGGGGTTATTGGATGAAATTACCAAAGCACACTTGCTTGGAGGCTATTTTGGATCATTTCTTGGTGAAATTTTGGCAAATCTATGGTTTTTGTGCTTGATTATTCTTGGTGAAGTAAGTAAATATGCAATTTTCATTTCATGATAAATGTCTTTGGTATGTTTACTTGTTCATATGTAAGATTATGAAATTGTTTTCTTGAAACCCTTTGAGTAAGAAACATAAGGTGCTTCTTTCTTACTCTTTATTTTGCTAGTTTTTCTTAAGAAGATCTTGTCTAGACAAACTTCTAGAACATTAAAGTGCTAGCACTTTAGAATCTTTGTTTAGTTCTTATTACATTAAATATTTTTCAAGAGTCTAAGGATAGGATAAATCACTAGGGCCTAAATGTGCCTACACCCTATTTGAACCTGTAATATTCCAGATATAAAAAAGTATGCAGAATAGAAATAAATAGCTAGAAATGGTAGATGAACAACAATATAACTAGAACAACACCACAATAATACCAAAATGATACTAGAATAACACCAGAAAAAGAACTTTGATTACTGAGAAAAATGTTCATTTGCCACTTCGAGGGGGCAACCTCCTGCAGAGCAGAGCTCTATTACAATAATATCCAAGACAAAAGTTATCATACCCTCGACTCCTATTTATACTAAATATGTCTATCAAAAGAAACATCTAGAGGAAAATCCTTCTAGAAGCGGAAGCTTCTATTAGGTCCTCTTACATTGGACTTATTCTTCCTTATTTCTAGGCCTTATTAATATTGACCTCTATTACATGGAAATATATTATTCTACCTACGTGAGGGGTCAGGTCCCTAAGATGTCCCCCCCCTTAAAAACAACCTTATCCTCATGGCTTGTGATGGGGAAATTGTTGCAGAATGGTAGTTGGTTCCCAAGTGGCATCTGTTGGAGTTGTATCTTTCCACTGGACTAACACTTCCTTGATGGTTCGTTGACACAGACGACGCTTACGCTGGTCCAAAACTGCTTGTGGTTATATCCAAATGGAGCCTTCTTCATCCAACTCGGGAAGGTTGGTTTGAGTTTGGAACTTAGTTCCAATCACCTTCTTTAAGAAGTAAACATGAAAAATAGGATGGAGCTTAGAATGACTAGGCAAAGCTAACTGATAGGCCACCTGTCCCACATGCTTGAGAATGGTATAAGGACCAAAAAATTTGGGCCCCAGTTTTTGACATTGGTCAGCCTTGAGGGAATTTTTATTGTAAGGTTGCAATCGAAGAAACACCTAATCCCCTTCTGAAAATTGACGTTCAGAGCGACCTTGATCTGCTTTTTTCTTCATGCGATTTTGGGCCATGACCAAATTCTCTTTTAGGGTACGAAGAATAGCCTCTCGAATTGTAAGCGTTTGGTCAACCTCCTAGACCTTCAAGACACCTAGAAAATATGAGATAATTGAAGGTGGCTATTGTCCATATACTGCTTCAAAAGGAGTCATGCGGGTAGTTGTATGGTACGAAGTGTTGTACCACCATTCAGCTAGTTGCAACCATTGATCCCACTAATTTTTCCTTTCCAATGCAAAACACCTCAAATATGTTTCCAAACACTTGTTCACAATTTCAATTTGACCATCATTCTAGGGATGATAGGTTGTGCTAAGATGCAATTGGGTTCCTTGTAGCTTGAACAGTTCTTACCAAAAATTGCTGGTGAAATTTGGGCCGTGATCAGAAATAATAGAATGTGGCATGCCATGAAGCTTGAAGACATGATCCATGAAAAGTTGAGACATAGTGGATTTTGTAAATGGGTGTTGAAGAGCACAGAAATGAGCATAATTGGAAAGATGATCAACTACCACCATGATGACTGACTTATTGTCTGATTTAGGTAATCCTACAATAAAAGCCATAGAGATATCCTGCCAAAAAGCAGGTGGAATCAGAAGTGGTTGTAGTGTGACAGGAGATTTGATTGTTTCGCCCTTGTTGCATTGACACACATCGTAGTCAGCCACAAAATTATGAACGTCATGTTTCATACCATCTCAGAAAAAAGAACGTTTGACCCGGTCATAGGTTTTGGTAAACCCAAAGTGCCCAGTTGTGGTTGTACCATGAAGCTCATAAAGTACCATGGATTTAAGTTTTGATTGTTTACTTAAATACAAATGGCCTTTGTATTGAAGATCATCATTGATCCAAGAGTACCCTAGGGAAAATGGAGAATTGGACTACAATTGTTGTATCAGATGCGAACTTTTGGGATCATGTAGCCATACCTGGCGAACAGCATGGAGCCAATCTGGTACAATGAAGGAGAGAGAAAAAAGGGACCCTTCATCTTCATATTTTCTGTAAAGTGCATCAGCAACCACATTTTCTTTACCTTTCTTGTAAATGATCTCATAATCATATCCAAAGAGCTTAGTCACCCATTTTTGTTGCTCTGGGGAGGAAAGGCGTTGTGCCCAAAAATACTTGAGGATTTGATGATCTGTCTTAATTTTGAAGCATTACCCCAATAGATAAGGGCGCCAAAGCTCCACAACATGCAGAATAGCCAACATTTCCTTTTCATAGATTGATTTGCCCAATTTTCGCTTGGACAGTTGTTTGCTGGTAAAGGTCAAAGGTCGACCCTCTTGCATAAGGATAGCGTCAATTCTTTTCCCGGAAACATCACATTCTAGGACAAAGGTCTTTTTGAAATCATGAAGGGCCAGGACTGGAGTGGTGCACATGGCCATCTTCAAGGTTTGAAAATCCTGAGCAGTTGTTGGAGTCCAAGTGAAAGAATTTTTTTTAAGGAGTGCGGTGAGAGGTTCCGCAATCTTTCCATAATTCTTAACAAACTTGCAATAATAACCTGTTAAACCCAAAAATCCACGCAATATTTTCAGAGTCTTTGGGTGAGGCGAATATTGCATAGCTTCAATCTTTTTAGGATCCACCCCGACGTTGACCTTTCCAACAAGATGACCCAAGTACTCGACTTTTGAGGCACCAAAAGAACATTTAGATTGTTTGAGGAAAATATGTTGAGAGAGTAGATGGAGAACTCGATCCACATGAGCATGATAGGTTGTCCAAGTTTTACTATATATGAGGATATCATCAAAGAAAACTAAGACAAAATGATGGATAAAAGGACGGAAGACATGATTCATGAGGCTTTGGAAAGTGGAGGGAGCATTACACAAGCCAAAGGGCATGACCAAAAACTCATAGTGGCCCTCATGAGTTCTAAAAGAAGTCTTAGGAATGTTTGCCTCTTTCATACGGATCTGGTGGTAGCCAGAACAAAGATCAAGTTTAGTAAAGAACTGGGTGCCACTCAATTCATCCAAGTGGTCATCAATGACAAGAATGGGAAATTTTTCTTTAATGATGATTTTGTTGGGGGCACGAAAGTCAGAGCACGGGCGCCAAGAACCTTATTTCTTAAGGATTGTGACCATAGGAGAAGAGTACGGGCTCCTACTAGGGCGGATAACACCTGCATTGAGAAATTCATGAACAATTTTCTCAATTTCATCTTTTGGGGAAAAGGGGTGACTATAGGGATGAATATTGAGAGGAAGGCTTCCTGGGACAAGGGGAATGGAATGATCATGAACACCACAGGAAGGAGGGAGTCCCTGGGGAGTATAAAAAACCACTTGATGTTTAGAGAGGATGGATTGGAGGTGTTGCGACATAGAGGATGTCTTAGTTGCTTGTATGGCATGGAGTTGGGAAATAATGCCAAAATGACCTTTTTTGAGCAGCTTTTCCATGCAATGGGAATTAATGATCTCCATGGAACCGGCGGTGATTCCTCAGAACTTATATTGTTGTCCCTCTTGGTCGAATTGCATGGTCAATTCCTTAAAATCCATGAGAATGGGACCCAAATTCCTTATCCATTTTGCACCCAACACAATGTCACAACCGCCCATGTCGATAGAAAACATATAAGATTTTAGGTGGTATTCACTAATTCGGAGATGCACATTTTCACAACGCCCTCCATATTTCATGGACTCGCCATTGGCAATCATGATTTGAAAATTATTGGCTGGACGAATATAGAAATTAGTTTCTTGGGAAATGTGGCGATGAATAAACTTATGGGTGATTCCTCTATCAAAAAGAATGATGACCTTCCTATGCTTGATGTAACCAATTAGATTCAAGGTTTGAGGAGCAGAGAAGCCAATGAGAGCATTTAGGGAAATGATCGGTTCTACTTTGGGAGGGTCTGAGGGAGGGTTTATGTCAGTGGGTTCGGGTGACATGAACACAAGGGGAGCCTCAACATCCTCTTCCAAAACATCCTCCGAGATGGCCATAAAAATATTTTGCTCCTTACACTTGTGTCCCAGAAAATATTTTTCATCACAATTATAACAAAGGCCTTTGAGTTGGCATTC
The DNA here is from genome assembly GCA_009831015.1 of Picea engelmannii. NCBI lineage: Eukaryota > Viridiplantae > Streptophyta > Pinopsida > Pinales > Pinaceae > Picea > Picea engelmannii. The sequence goes on along the minus strand of ML786073.1, from coordinate 37,893 downwards.
ATCCATTTCGGCCTTGGTTAATTTATGGATCTTTAGTGGAGTAGAAGGAGGAGTGGGAGTTATTGGTTTAGTGCGAGGAATAAATGAGGGTTTTCGATTTTGAGAAGAGATAACCTGTTGTGCTTCCTTAGCTATTTTAGTAGCGTCCACCCAACTCTGAGGCCGAGCCATGAGGACATGGGCACGAATCTCATCCTTGAGGCCATTGATAAAACATTTTCGGAAAAAAACATCATACATGCCCTCTGTACAAAAAGCTAGTTTCTCAAAAGCAGTTATAAAGTCTTCCATTGTCCCAAATTGTTTCAACTTTGTCAAATGACCTAAATGGTTGGTGTCAATGTCAAAGCGTTCATAAAGCTCTGCCACAAAGTGTGTCCAAGCCGCATACCCTTGGCGGGAATTCTTTCTTCATTTCCACCATTTCCAACGTTCTTGATCTAGATGGAGAACACCATACCAGATTTTACTCATCTGTAATGCCATACAAAGAGAAATAATGTTCCATTTGAGTTAGCCAGCCAGTGGGATATGAGCCATCAAATTTGGTCACATCCACACATGGAATGCGTAGGTCACGCTGAAAGTGATGGGGCTGAAAATTTTGGGAATGAGAGGAAGTTTCAACTTCAGTATGCAAAGGTGGGTCAGATAAGGGAAGATATGCATGGATATGTAGCTTGGCGCAAATCATTGTAGTGATAGATTCAAGTTGGGTAGTAATGTCTTGTTTGAGGTCTTGTTTGAGTTCCTCAATTGAGGCGATGATGGAGGAATGCATGTTTTTATTGATGGTGGAAATATTGTCACTGATTTGTCTCACTTCTTGTTGGGTTTCTGTGAAATTAGAGTACAAGGTATTGAAGGGAGCTTCCAAGTCTTGTCTACGGGTATGGGTCATGATGACGAGGGAACACGAAAAGGGGTGGGTGGGACCACACAAAAAATGGGTTATGGGTGAAGTGTATCACAATGATCAGGGTGACGAGTTGAATCCAACAGGGTAAATACCAAATAAGGGTGTTGGAAGGGGGTCAGATCCACGAGAAAAAAAAATTGCTAAAAAATAATAGGTATGATTGTGACAAGGGAGAAGAGAGAAATCCAACAGAATAGGTCTCAAATAATGGTGCCAACAGGATCCAGACTTTTTTTTTTCTACTCTTGCAGAGTTATACTCCGATCTAAAGAATATTGCAGTGATGAAATGCCCAAATGCTTAACAGGAAGAAATGTGTAGTAATTTTGCAACTCGAATGCAAGAGACACAGTTGCGTGGCAATAGATATTTTATGTTCTGTTTTTGTTTCCATCTCAAAGGTTAGGTATTCAAGGGTTCTACAGACAAGGGTTTGCCCTGTGCTATAGCTCTCTGATATACATGCGAGGTCCAACATTAGTAATTGGCCCAATATCTCAAGGCACCAACTAAGGAGGCTAGACCATGCCCTTAGATGTACTACCCAACTACCCAGGTACTAGAGAGTATATTCCCGAGTGTTGTTCTTGGTGGAACTATATCAATCAGGAAGTCGATCGGTTTATCTATGGAGGGCCTTAGGATATCTAGGATGATCCATATACAGGTGTTGTTTGATGCGCTACCACTCGAAGGGGTACCAATAGGGGTTACAAGGGTGGCCAAAACATGTGCGCTTAAGTACCACTTGTATTTCATGTGTGTATGAATCCCCGACTACGGGTTTATGCGCGTAACGATGGATCTTTGTAGCTTAAAGACATCGGAATACGTATCTACCCTGAAAAAATTAACCCACAATTTTTTGTCAAGGAAGGTGCTCTGATACCACTTGTAATATTCCAGATATAAAAAAGTATGTGGAACATAAACAAATAGATAGAAATGGTAGATGAACAACAATATAACCATAACAACACCACAATAATACCAAAATGATACCAAAATAACACCAAAAAGAGCACTTTGATTACTGAGAGAAATGTTCACTTGCCTCTTCGAGGGGGCAACCTCCTGCAAAGCAGAGCTCTATTACAATAATATCCAAGACAAAAGTTATCATACCCTCGACTCCTATTTATACTAAATATGTCTATCAAAAGAACCATCTAGAGGAAGATCCTTCTAGAAGCGGAAGCTTCTATTGGGTCTTCTTACGTTGGACTTATTCTTCCTTATTGTTAGACCTTATTAATATTGACCTTTATTACATGGAAATATATTATTCTACCTATGTGAGTGGTTAGGTCCCTAACAAAACCTTCTCTTTTAGGCTTGGTGCTTGAGAACTTAAGGTACTACTTCTCAAGCTTCCATCTTGTTATCTTTTAGAAAGGTATAATCATTGTTGTCTCTCCAAGTTAATGTGTTGATATAATTGACTCCATAAACCCTAAAGGCACTAGTCTCTTGTCTCTCTTTTGTTGGAAGGTTGATCAAAACAACTTTCAAACTCTCTTCCTTGAAGCTCATACTAACCTGAACTAACTTGCTAACCTAGTCTAGAAATACTAATAGCTAATTTGTTGTTTTGTTAACCTCTGTTACAACCATTATTTAAAGTCAATATCAGCATGCTAATTGTCTTATAAATTGTCCATAATTTGTACTAGGCAAGTTATTATCAATAAATGCTAAAGTGTATGTTCAATTGCCTCAGCAAAGAACATTTTTGAAGCTTGTTTGTTGTTATCATCATTATTAATTTGTTGTTGTTGAAGTCACTTTTGACAGCCCATTAAACTCATTTGTTGATTGATAGATCACCCAGATCTTGTACTAGGCAAGCTATAATCAATAAGCATTGGAATAGGTGTTTAATTGCCTAACTTAAGTACTTTTCTGGATTGGTTTTGCCACTGTCATCATTATTTATTTTACTATTGTTACAAGTGTTTTGACAGCCCATTGAAGTCACTTATTGACTTGTTTTAATATTGAAATTGTAAGTGAAAAAGTAATATGAAATTACAAAGTCTTTATATCATTTTTGTCATCATAACTTGCAATTTATATATACATTGTTGCTACTATAATTTTATCTTTGTTTTATATAACTTGTTTTAGTAGCACATAATTCATCTAAGAAGTCACTAATCATAATTATTGAAATCATTGTTATTGCTAACATTTGATGTTTCAATGGTAAAGGGTAGGTACCATTCATTTCCATTTACGCCCATGAACTTTACCAGGTGACTTATTTCCTTGAGTAACCTAGAGAGAGGGCCTAGGGGTGGCTTTTACCTGGTCTTTTACCCTTCATCAAACAACTAGGTCCAGGGATGTCTCCCTCGAAGTGCGGTTTTCTCCTCCTCCTAAAGAGAAAGAGGTACCATTTTGGGTTGAAAATGATAGGGCCACCTCTGTGTTACGTCAATTTAGACCTACTTGCCTTTAGGCTTTGGGAAAGTACAAATTGTGCGATAACATTTTTGGCGTCGCTGTCGGGTAACACTGAGTCAATATTCCTCAACGACACTTTTTTGCTAAGTCTTTTACTCAAAGCCTTCACTTCACAGAGCTTACCTAGCGACTCCATTGAGGGTGATTCCCTCACTCCCTTTGATAATCCTTAAGAGATTATTTGGCAACTCCGCTGACTTACTCTATACTTCGTGATACTTTCAAGACATGAGATCATGGCACCCTAGAAAAAGTGTATCTGACTATTGATTTTGAAATTTTTCAAATATATATAAAATGGTTAAACAACTCTCCAAGATTCGAAGGCCTCCCAATTACTCACATTGAAGAATTCTTGAAGTATATAAGTGAGATAGAATTTGAAGGGGAGGATGTTCTGGTAAAATTGTTCATACTTTCCCTACTTTATTTTTTGCAAGATTGGATTAAGGGTTGTTGTGAAGATAAGGGTATATCATCTTTCATAGACCTCATTAGTAGGTTTATTGATTTTGTTAAACCACAATGCCAGACATATGAATATGCCCTCCAAAATCTCGCAATAGCCCTACAGGATGAAGGATTCGCCACTAAGATTGTGGAAGATCTCAGAGATGTGTACCATACTCAATACCAAGAACCCTCTGATATAGAAGGAGAGATTTATGAAGAAGGTTTTCAACCCCTTGAAGAGAAGCAAGATTTTTCCCATGATTCAACAGAATGTAGTAAAGACTTGACTGAAGAAGTGAGTTATGAGGATGAAGCATTAGTATCCGCTCCTTCGTCCGATGAAGCTCTCCAAGATCCTATCTCCCCTGCATAAGATGAAGAGAATGAGGTGAATCATTTTCATTTCCAAGTTTTTGATGACACTTTGTTCTACGATTAATAAGGTGAAGAAGTAAAGGAACCCTTGGAAGGGCTAGGTCCTTCATTTTCTAATGAAGGCGAAAAGATGATTAAAGAGATGTGTCTTGGGGATGATGTACTAGATTCTCTTCCATTTGATGAAGTCATCCAAGCCTTTAACGCTCCTTCATAACAAGAAGTGAACACGGTAAGTTATTTCCCTTTCCAAGATTTTGATGATGCTTTATTTTATGATTTGGAAGGTCAAGAAGTATTACATCCCTTGGATGCATTAAATCATTCATGTCATGATAAAGGTAGTGACATGGTTGATAATATTGATGAGTTCATACATGTTGGAAGATGTAAGTGGGATATGATTGGTTCTTATGAGGATCACATTTATGATATGGAAGGATATCTTTTAATGTTGCCTTTACAACAATCATATGATGTTCCTAATAATTTTGACGTTTGGCAACGAGATGATGATATAATTACAAAAGTTTTCCAAGCACCCAAGGATGACCCAGTGCAATGTTCTCCTGATGATTTTTGGTCATACCTTGAGGATTTTCATGAGTATTCCTTTGAGCACTTGGATTTATTCTATGAAGAATATTATCAACCGTCATTGTGCTCAAATTTTGATAAAGGTGAGGACGTTGCTTTCCTGAAGCAGGATACTTGTGTCAAGGTTGTCCAACTCCCTCAGATTGCTTTACCTTGTTGTGTCACTAAGGATGCAGTTGGGGAACATGTCTCTTGTTTCAAGTTTTCTTTAGGGAAAAACTTTATGTTAGAATTCAAGGGGAGGTTGAATGCCTTAAGAAGTTTATTATCTCAATCTTTCATCTTTCCCTTGAGAAGTTGTCAATTTCCCTCTAAGATTTTGTTAATCCCTTCTCAAACCCCAGGGAGTGATGACGTCCAAGGTAGTCAACCCTCAGACTCATTGATCCAACCCTTTGAGTCCTTGACCTCTCACGATCCTTTTCTGAGATGGATTGATCACTTTTATGTAAGGGTGACTTGGCATGATTATGTCCCTCCCTCCAGCATCCATGAGCTATACTTATTGTGATGTAATGCATGATCTAACTCATGTTTATTTTGTGCTTAACTTGTCATTGTTTTTGTTTATGATGAAACACGGAGGTAGGTGTTATGATACATTGCTAGCATGGTTATACTAGTTGTATTCTTATAACTAGCATTTGATAGGTAACTACAGGTGAGGTAGGGTAGGTATGCATTTGCATTCATTGTATATACCGTTGCATTGTATCTTAGCATTGATACAGGTGGATATTGGTGGCCACCCAACTATTCCAACTGGCTCCTCTTGTGAGTTTTTAGTTCAGCACATTCTTCTGTACTTATTTGCAATTGTAGGTTCTACACTTTCGTGGATATCTGAAGCCCTACATATCTTCTAGGTGGATACTTGTGGCCTCCCACCCAAACCAAATGGATTATGTTGTATGTTTTCATGTCAATGCATCTTTTTGTACTTCTAGGGTTGTTTCAGGGTCCTAAACAATGTTTTTTTGGCGTGCCACAGTCAAATTGTAGATGGATTCAAAGTTTGATGGAATAATGAGTATTTCTCAAAAATACCTTTCCAACGAGCTATCACATGCCTAAAATGGAGATCGTATGCAAAAGTTACGACCCCGGGAAATTAATGTACTAACTTACCCAAACGGGTCCCACGTGACTTTTGGTGTTTCATCACTTAGGGTTAGGTTTTTGGATGTATAGGGTTTTGGAATTCATGTTTATCATAAAAATGCCTTCAGAGCCTCATTGTAATCATCTTCTGGTGAACGAGCGTAGCCGTCACATCTCTTCTCAAAGATAAAGCTGCCACCATTCTAGCGAGTCTTACACTCTGTATTTTTATAATCTCTTTACAATTATTTCATTAATAGAAATCAAGTATTGATGTATTTCTTTGTTTCTTGAAATTTTCATGATTATTTCATTGTAATATCTCTACTTTCATTTCATTCTGCTCCTAAATCCGGATCAGTGGTATCAGAGCAGGATGCTCTTAATCATTTTTTCAGCGCATGTCCCCGACGAGGTCTGAGTATAGCCAGTTGGGTCTCGAGTTTGTCTCTCTTGAGGCAAATCACTCTCGCATGCCCAAGAAACCCTTGATGGTCGTAGAAAACAAAAATGGTGGAGCAAAAGATTCTATTAACCTGTTGCTTGAGCAATCTCTCGCGCAATAGAGGGACGAAATGATGGAGAATTTTGCACACATCCTTCAACGCCTGACGATAGCAATAGGTGCATATTCATCGAGCAACCATTTTGGAGGAACCTCTCCCTTCAAGGTACAAGTTAATTTTGATATTCCCATATTTGAAAGTCAGATAGATGCAAATGCCCTAGAAAAATGGTTAAATCTATTAGAAGGTTATTTCTCTGTTCAAAAAAAATTCGATAGGGAAAATATCACCTTCACACTCCTCAAGGCTCTCCCCCATGATAAACATTAGTGGGAAACTTACTAGGAGCAAAGTTCCACAGAGGAATCTGGAATATATGGGGTCGAGCCCACTTGGGGTTTTTTTGTGGATGCGTTCAAACAACAATATTATCCTATTGATAACTATGAAGACCAGTTCATGAGATGGACCACACTACGGCAAGAGAAGAGCCAAACAGTGTTAGAGTTCACAAATATTTTCCATACCTTGTGCACCAAGCTGGGTATCAAAGACTCTGAGTGCATCTAGTTTGAAATACAGTGGGGCTCTGCATAGGTACATCCAAACTTAAATGGATTTCCTAAACATCCCATCATTGAGAGTTGCCTATCGACATGCTATCAAAATCGAGAAGAAATTTAGGCACCAGAACAAATGGGAATTCGGGTCTGCAAATATGCAACAACCAAAGCATGGTAAAGATGGCCCTAACTAGAAGCCTCTAGACAACTGGTACAAGACATGGGACAAGAAGGGTAAAGGAAATACGAAGAATGACACTGGGAAGTGGTGTGACTTCCAAAAACTCCCCTAGCACAACATCGATGAATGTCACTCAAAACAGTCATTGGTGGTCGATGTCAAAGACACAAAGTTGAACCACGATTCAGAATTTGATCCAGAAAATATTGAAAATAGACATATCATCGACGCAGACCCCACTGCTATTGTCGTGACCACAACAATTCAACCAGAAGAATAAGTAGATCCTGAAGAGGGGGAGCGCCTCTTCCATTCATAGATGTGGGTGAAGGGGACTCCATTTCATTTCATTGTTGATAATGGCATCAAGGAGAACCGCATCTCAACTAAGTTCATCCAACATTTTGGGTTGTCGAAAAACAGCACACCCGCAGCCATACAACATCGGGTGGCTTCACCAGGGATGAGATCTTTGTGTCAACTAGCAGTGTCGTCTGTCCTATGGCATTCAGCCCTTCAAGTATGAGGTAGTGTGTGATGTTTCCCCTCTTGATGCTTGTGATGTTGTTTTGGGCCAACCATATATGTGGAAATGTCATGTTGTCTATGGGTCTAGACCCCGTAGTGTCATTATCACTCTGGGAATTCATCTCTATAGGATACCAGAGGAAGTTCTGACTACTACTCCACCAAAATAGTGTTGCAAGGTAATCTCTCATATTGCAAAATTCATCCTCCTCACAGTCTATTCAAAGGATACACAAAAGACCGCTACAACCACTGTAGCCTCAACACCTTCTATTCAACAAAAACAAATTGTCAAAGAGAAAGAAGATATTGTTTCTTCACCTACAATGGTGCCTACACAATGCCCCGTTAAATCGAGAGACAACAAGTTGGTGGAACAGATTCAACCCCGACAGTAACAGGTTTGCTATAGTGATTTGGATTTATGTAGGAGCACAATGAAATACAGAGATACACATAAACACAGAGATGCAGCGGAAATAAGACTTCATTTCATTAATAACAAATGACTGAAATATGCTTACAGACAGAATGGAAATAAACTAGCTAGGGCGTTGGTAGCTTATCTCTGAGAAGAGATGTGGCTGCTACTC
>ML786073.1:13037-24364 GCA_009831015.1 Picea engelmannii | reverse complement strand
ATCTCAAAAAACCTTCATTTAGGCCCTCAAAATGGCCCCGGAAGTTAAAACCTGCTAAAAATAGTAAATTGCCAAAATTGCCAGAAAATTGTTTTGAGCCAGTCAGAAAAGGTGGGTGGCCACCGATATCCACCTGGATCATATAGTCTTCCACAGACCAAGCAGCACAACTTATCCAACAAGGCATGCAACTCACCAAGATTCAGATTCAGAAAATGTTTTCCCCTCTTCTCTGGGCACTCAACACAATGGACACCATTACTTTCTAAGGGGGAGGATTGATCTAGGTGGAGATTAGTGGCCACCCACCTATTCCAACTGGCTCCTCTTGTCAATTTTTAGTTCAACACGTTACTTTATACTTCTTTGTAATTGTGGGTTCTACACTTTCGAGGATGTCAGAATCCATACACATCTTCCAGGTGGATACTGGTGGCCTCCCACCTAAACCAACTCGCTTATTTTGGATGTTTTCATGTCATCGCATCTTTTTGTACTTGCAGGGTCGTTTTGAGGCCCTAAATAGTGTTTTTTTGGCGTGTCACAGTCAAACTATAGAGTGAGTCAGATTTTAATGGAATAATGTGTATTTCTCGAAAATACATTTTCAACGAGCTATCACGCGCCTAAAAAGGAGATCGTATGCAAAAGTTACAACCCCTGGAAGTTAATGTACTAACTTACCCAAACGAGGCCCACATGAATTTTGGAATTTCATCTCCTAGGGTTAGATTTTGGATGTCTAGGGTTTTGGCATTCATGTTTATCATTAAAATTCATTCAGAACCTCATTGTAATCATCTTCTGGTGAATGAGTGTAGTCATCACATCTCTTCTTAGAGATAAAGCTGCCACCATTCTAGCGAGTCTTGCACTCTATATTTTTACACTCTCTTTACAATTGTTTCATTAATAAAAATCAAGTATTGTTGTATTTCTTTGTTTCTGGCAATTTTCATGAGTACTTCATTGTAATCTCTCTGCTTTCATTTTGTTCCGCTCCTAAATCCAGATCAAGCATAGTTGTAGTTTCATTTTTCATATTGTTTTCCTCACTTATATATATATATATGTATTTTCATGATTATGTTTTAGATTAGATAGTTGATTTCATTTTAAAGTTTTGCATCATGTATGAATAAGGGGTGATATCACTACCCCAGGTATTACTGACATCTTATGTTGAGTCTTAGCAGGAGCAGGTCACACCAGATATGTTGAGTTTCTCATGCGCTCTACGGTCAACACATGTCCCCGAGTTGGATCCAGATGTTACCCCCAAACATAGGGGTAACTAAGGAGATCATGTCTCGAGGCCCACGGGTCCTAGACATGGAGTTTCGAGAGCCAAACGACTTGAGCATCACCTTGAAGGGCCCCTTTTTTTCTGCAGCAGAGCAAATATACCATCGACATAAGTATCCTTCACACCGGCAAGGTCCTGAAATGGAAATGAGTCTTGCTCCATGAGGTAATAAGTCTGGGTATCATGGTATGTATCACTCTGATTTTTAAAACATTTAAACATGTTGCATTGAATCTTTTTGTATTTCATAACGTTTGCTTGACTTTATGTTGTTTGGCTTGTTCAAACCTATGAGGGTCACATGGTGCCCTAGTAAGTTGGTTTCCCTTTTGGATAGGTTGTTACCTAGTGGATATTTGAAGAGTCATTGCCCATTCCCGCCATACTTACCATTTTATATCTTTGTCCCCTCCATCTATCTATATTTTTGGGAATTGGGGAAGGCTCCACTTGGAAAGGGTTGCACTTTACCTCATATGAAGAAGGGGCTAAAGGCCCAAAGGGAAATGTAGCTGGAAAAATTCAAGAGCCGAATTTAAACCTTCAAGATGCTTCGCCCAGGGATCCTCGAGAAAGCACTGAAACACTTCTCAACAAGAAAAGGGGACCCACATATGAATAAAACAATCAAGGCATTTGTTGGTGGATAGGAGGTCTCATCATGAGCCAATCAATCATGACCATGAACATGTAGAAGTATGACACTACCATCCAACTGGTCACCAATCGAGGGTAGTGGCTCTTGGTTGCATGGCCAAGAGAAAGGGGGTCTCATCAAGAGCCAACCTTCTCATTTCCATGAAATGTTTGTAGTTGACACTGCCACTAGTTGGTCACCAAGCCAGGGTGGTGGCCATCAACTCTTTCCTTGCAACATGAAGAAAGAAAGCTAAAAGAAGAAAGCAAAGATAAAAAAGAATAAATGGCAATCAATGGGCTTGGAAACATTTGCATCCATGACAAGGTGCAACTCATACTCAACAAAGGAACCCATAGGTGAGTGTTACATTTCCCTGCTATCACATGCACCCCATGCCCAAAGGTTTTCCCCTAACCACCTCATATGCTTGCATGATTTGGATCAAGCTCCACTGGGGAAATGACCTTGACTTAAGGGAGACTGGCCCAACATGACACCCTGAGACTATTCCAAACCCTAGACTTGTCAAGTTGCATAAATTTTTGAGCATTTGTTTGGGTTTAGGGGGAATTAATGCACATGTTTGGGTTTTTTAATTATTAGATGTGATTTTTGTATTATGATGCCTGTGACTTATGGACCCCTAGAGAGCATACTTGTTGTCTTTGCGGGACCTTTCCCAGTGAACATGTACATGGAGAGATGACTAGCTCAGACCTTCATGAGGGCTCAAATCCCATTTGATGGATGTTGAGACCCCAACCAGGGGGCAGGATGAAGATGAAGGGGTTCTGCCAGGAAGAATAAGGAAGTTTACTTTGGAGGAACTTTGGTGGACCTAGACCCGGGAGGTTGTGGATTTCCCACCTGAATGATGGCCTTTGGAGGCCTTATACGTCACCCATGCAGCCTTGGATGTTTCGACATGTAGTGGTTGTCACCTTGGTGGTAATCTTGAGGTTATTGGCACGTGTGGGTAGGGTTTTAGCCTTTGGAGGCCCAACATTTCACTCCCTGAGCCCAACGTTCCATGAAAGAGATCCAACGTCACTCTAGAAGGGCCTGACGTCACCCCTAGGAGGTTCTTTACATGCAAATTTATTTTATTTTGTCCATAATTTAATTTTGAAAGAAACCGGCCAGGTCAGCCTATCTTTTTTGACCTAAAACTTAACTAAGGTTAATTTTTTGTATAAATAAACAAAAAGTGACATTGATTTTGATCATAATTCACCTCTCATAAGAGGGAGGACTGAAATTTTCTCCCTAAAGGGGTTATTGGCTGAAATTACCAAGGCACGCTTGCTTGGAGGCTATTTTGGATGCATTTTGGATCATTTCTTGCTGAAATTTTGGCAAATCTAGGGTTTTTGTGCTTGATTATTCTTGGTGAAGTACATAAATCTGCAATTTTCATTTCATGATAAATGCCTATGGTATGTTTATTTGTTCATATGTAAGATCGTGAAATTGCTTGCTTGAAATCCTAGGAGTAAGAAACATAAGGTGCTTCTTTCTTGTTCTTTATTTTGCTAGTTTTGCTTATTAAGAAGATCTTGTCTAGTCAAACTTCTAGAGCCCTAAAGTGCTAACACTTTAGAAGCTTTGTCTAGTTCTTATTGCATTAAATATTTTTCAAGAGTCTAAGGATAGGAGAAATCACTAGGGCCTAGAAGTGCCTACACCCTAGTTGAACCATCTCCTTAAGGCTTGGTGCTTAAGAACTTAAGGTACTACTTCTAAAGCTTCCACCTTGTTATCTTTTAGACAAGTAAAATCATTGTTGTCTCTCCAAGTTAATGTGTTGATATAATTGACTACATAAACCCTAAAGGCACTAGTCTCTTGTCTCTCTTTTGTTGGAAGGTTGATCAAAACAACTTTCAAACTCTGTTCCTTGAAGCTCCTACTAACCTAAACTAACTTGCTAACCTAGTCTAGAAATTCTAATAGCTAATTTGTTGGTGTTGTAATCTCTGTTAAAACCATTATTTGAAGCCAATACCAGCATGCTAATTGTCTTATAAACTGCCCAAAATTTGTACTAGGAAATCTATTATCAATAAATGCTAAAGTGTATGTTTAATTGCCTCGGCAAAGTACATTTCCGAAGCTTGTTTGTTGTTGTCATTATTACTAATTTGGTGTTGTTACTGTCACTTTTGGCAGCCTGTTAAACTCATTTGTTGATTGATAGATCACCTAGAACTTGTACTAGGCAAGCTATAATCAATAAGTGTTGAAATAGTTATTTAATTTCCTAACTTAAGTACTTTTCTGGAGTGGTTTTGTTGTTGTCATCATTATTTATTTTACTGTTGTTACAAGTGTTTTGACATCCCATTGAAGTCACTTATTGACTTGTTTTAATCTTTAAATTGTAAGTGACAAAGTACTATCAAATTGCAAAGTCTTTATATCATTTTTGTCATCATAACTTGCAATTTTTGGATACATTGTTGCTACTGTAATTTTATCTTTGTTTTATATAAATTTTTTTAGTAGCACATAATTCATCTAAGAAGTCATTGATCATAATTATTGAAATCATTGTTATTTCTAACGTTTGATGTTTCATTGGTAAAGGGAAGGTACCATTCATTTCCATTTACCCCCTTGAACATTACCAACCGACTTCTTTCGTTGAGTGACCTAGAGAGAGGGGTGGGTTTTACCTAGTGTTTTACCCTTCATCAGCCAACTAGGTCCAGGGACATCTCCCTTGGAGTGAGGTTTTCTCCTCCTCCTAAAGAGAAAGAGGTACCATGTTGGGGTGACAGTGACAAGGGCACCTCCATGTTATGCCAATCTAGGCCTACTTGCCTTTAGGCTTTGGGAAAGTACAGATTGTGTGATAACACTGCTTATTGAAGGAATTTCTTTGGGTCATTGTATATTGTTTGCAGGAATCAAGGGTGATCCAAAAAAGGTAGAAGTTATTTCTAAACTTTCAATACCAAATACTCAAAAATATGTACAAAGTTTCTTAGGACATGTAGACTATTATAGGTGTTTTATAGAAAATTTCACAAAAATAACATCACCATTGTTTAAATTGCTAACTAAAGATAGTACTTTTTTTTGGAATATTCCTTGTTAAAATTCTTTTGAAACATTGAAGGAAAATATTTCTACCACACCAGTTCGAAGAGGGCTGAATTGGTCTCCCCCTTTTCACATATCCACTAATGCTTCAAATACAACCTTGGGAGCAGTATTAGGACAAAAAAATCATATTTCTTATGCCATTTATTTTGTTAGAAAAAGTTTAGCACCTGCTGAATTGAACTACACAGTAACAAAAAAACAATTTCTTGCAGTTGTACATGCCATCAATTACTTTAAACTCTATATCATTGGTTATGAAGTTTTTATTCACACTGACCACTTTGTTATTCAATATCTCATGAACAAGCCAATTACGAATGGTAGAGTGACTAGGTGGATTTTATAACTTCAAGAATTTAATATCACCATATTAGATAAACATGGTAAAGAAAATTTGGTTGCATATTTTCTTTCTAGAATAAAAAATGAAGGTGAAATTGTTCATGTAGATGATAATTTTCGTGATGAATGTTTATTTCCAATATCTATTAAATCACTTTGGTTTGTTGACATTGCTAATTATTTGGCTACAGGAAATTTACCACAATAACTCTCATCTAAGGAGAACCGGGAAATTATCAGGCTAAGTGCCACATATTCATGGATTGGAGAATATATTTTTTGTATAGGACCATATATGATTATCCAACGATATGTATGAGAATATGAAGTATTTAACATACTAAAAGCATGCCATGATGAGCCATGTGGAGGTCACTTTGTTGATAAGAGAATTGCTTACAAAGTCATCCCTCTGGGGTATTATGTGCCCACTCTTTTTAAATATGCCTAGAGTTACGTTAGGAGTTGTGATATATGTCAGTGAATGGGCTGACCAGTGCAAGAAAATGAAAATCCCTCACAACCTCGGGTACTTATGGTGTTTATTAATTGGGTTGGTTGTCATTGATGTCAACCCTTGAAGAAAGTCTGGTAGCGAATTACGGTAGCACAAAGGTTTGGGTAATGGACCCAAGTTTGTTTGATGTATAATGGTATGAGTTTTGATATATTTGTAGGTAAGACTATTCTAGATGGATAGTACATGTCATTCCATTTCTATTGGTATGTGGAACGTCACATAACTCCTCACAGTTTGAGAGTTATGGCCTTACGAATTTGGAGGACCCTCATATCTTGGCTTGAAGCCCCAAAAGGTCAAAGAAGTCAAAGTGCTTCAAAGAAGAGATTATTTAAATAATAAAGTGAAGTGACAAAGTCAAGGAAGATTATTTAAATAATAAAGTAAATGGAGAAATTTCTAATTATGGAAACTGGTTAGAAGTGGGTAAGCCCTAAAATAAGGAAATTGGGTTAAGATGGTTAAAAGGTAACCCCTTGAGGAAGCTACATGAAAGTATAAATAAGAGGCAAGGCTCTCTCATTTTAATCACACTTTAGAATATTGAATATCTGCATGTGACTGAGGTAACCAAAGGATATCTAAGCCGAATTTCAGAGGGAAGGTGAAGAAAAGAAGACCAAAATTCAAGGGAGGATAAATTATTTTGATGATGCTTTCTAAGGTATGTTATTTACAGGTCATCTCACCATTTTCGCAATAATTTTTTTTCTAGAATGACTCAGACCATGAAATTGGGAGGCCATTCATGAAACATATCCAAGTAGCTATGGTATGAATTTCATCTTGTGGGTTTTTTTATTTTTGGATTTAAACTCCGTGGAAAATAGGGTTTGTGGCTAGTCCTGAAACTAGTCTAAAACAAGTGTTTTGGGTAAAAACATCATAACTTCTTCATAACAGATCCAAATTCAGTAAGACCAAATGTTTTGGTTGGATTACAGTCTGTAGTATTCTATATACAATTTTCATATCCATAAAACAAACATTTTGTACGGGGAACGCTCTACAAGTTCGATTTCTAGAATAAGCCATAATTCAACAAGGTATGCCATTTTTTCTATAACTCCTTTTCTGAGAGGTTCCAAGTAGTGACACCTGGAAGAATTGCATAAAAAACACTGAAGAACATTGTGTATTATTTTCAGAACTTTATTCATTACATGTACATAGTTATGCTTATTTCAAGTTAGGGTTGTTGACTAATCCAAAACTAGTCATGTCAGACTAAAGTAAAGTTTGATGAAAATGATAGTCTCTTGTTGTTAAAGTTAAGGAAGGTTTGCAGGTATGTGATCATATACACCAGTTCTATTACAGAGTTACAAATCAGATTTGGATGATGAAATTGATGAGGGATTTTGGTTGAGGTTGAGGTACAAGTTGGTGCACTTGTTTATGGTACAGGTTGATTACAGATTGAGGTACAGGTTGATGCATGGTTCAGGTCATTGGTATAGGTTTTTTGGTGCAGGTTGATTGGTACAGGTTTACAGTAGTATATCTCACAGTGATAGTGTGACAGTGGTTCCATCATTCTACTTATACATTAGGGCGGTTGGACGGGGCAAGGATGGGTGGTTGTAGCCACCTTCCGGATGTAGTCAAAGAACATAGGGGGTTGTATACTCCTTTTGGTTGTAGCAAGAGAATTAGGGCGTTGGAGATTCCCTTCTGTTGTAGCATGATAAACTAGGGGGTTGAAGCCTCCTTCCAGTTGCAGCTAGAAAACAAAGGAATTTGGAGCTTCCAATGAATGTAATTCTTCAAGACATATAAGAAAAAGCATTTTGTGTTTTTCTCCCGCTTTGGGTTTCCACATAAAAACATTGGTGTAATGTGTATGTGTATGATTGTTCATTTGTTCATTGTTTATTTACTCTGCAAATATTGGATGATAATTCTACATTGATATAACACTTGCATTATATGGTTAAAAAGGATTAGATTGCTCTATTATTGATTCACCCCCCCTCTCAGTAATCCAACATATAAAGCCTTTTGAAAAACAGGCTCTAGACTTTGTGGGACCCATCTCTCCAATGGCCAGGAAAAAGAGTTATATTCTGGTATGTACAAGTTTTGTTACTAAAATGGAAGAAGCTAAAACTCTCCTCTAAGCTACTGAGTAGGCAGTTGTAGACTTTTTACTTGAAGATATCTTCACTCATTTTGGTGTTCCTAGGGAAATTGTTACATCTCAAGGTTCATAATTTACATCAAAACTTGTTCAGACCATCATATAACAGTACACGATCAAACGTCGTAATTATTCTCCATACCATCCACAAGTCAATGGGCAGGTGGATTCCACCAACAAAGTTATATAAGCTATCTAACCAAGACAATCCAGCTTCAACACCGAGATTTGTCAAAAAGAATTCCAACGGAACTTTGGGAATATAGGACCACATGGAGAAATACAATCTGTTTCACACCTTATGGGTTGGTGTATGGCCAACAAGTCCTTCTCCCTATTGAATTCCAACTAAATATTTTCAGGACTGCAAAAAATCTAGGATTAAATCTTTCAGATGATCAACAGTAAAGGATATCACAAATCAATGAGTTGGATGAGATGCACCAGGATGCCATTTAGCACACCACCCTCATCTAGCAGTAGAGAATGAAATGGCATGACAAGTTTGTAATAAAGAATAAATTTAAACAAGGTTATTGGGATCTTCTCTTTGACTTTAAATTCCAAATTTTTAAAGGGAAGCTCACTACTCATTGGTTACAACCCTATGAAATTGAGACTATTTTTGACAATGTCTCGGTAAAAATAAAGAATATTGATGAGGAGGAAGTTTCTTTTCTAGTGAATGGACATAGATTGAGACTGTATCAAAAGCCTTTAACCAAAGAAGAATTTGTTCACAATCTATTGCAACAATCAGAAATGGGGGTTGTAAGCAAATGAAGCATTTCTCCTACTTCCACCTCAACTTGATTTTTCTTTCCTCCCTCTGTTTTTGTGTGTCTGTGTGTGTGTGTGATGATGAAACTGTGAAAACCAGGATTCTGGCACAGTTGAACATGAACTTTGCTTGAAACTAAATTCCTAGCTAGCAAAGTTCAAATACAAGTAATTTTTCCAGTATTTTTCCAATAATTACAGGATCTTCCAATTCTTGTAACCAATTTAGAATTTCAACATGTCAAATATTTATTTTTGTTTTAGCATCCAAGATTTTTGTTCATAATAATATGTTGCAGAAGTTAGTTTTTCAGATAAGATCTAGAGCTAAGTTTCCTTCCTGCAACATCCAAAATTTAATGATGGTTATTAGCTTAGATGTTTTCACTTATGAATAATAATATTTTCAGTTCTGTAATTCCAAGTTTAGTCATGAAGAGTTCCCACAAAGAATTACCAGTTATGAGATTTTTCCAGTTATGAGATTTTTCAGTCTACAGATTTTGAGTTTCAATAGATTTTTTAGTTAGAATTTTAGTTTAAGTTCGAGTAGTTCAACTTTAATAATAAAAGGTTCAAAGGTCCTGTTAACTCCCAAAATGAAACTGTCCTTTCGGCCGAGTTTTGGGTGGTTATCATAGCTTTAGGTAGTATCTTCAAGTCAATTTTTGAGTTTTTACAGCTGAGGAAATTTTTGGTTTTGGTGTGTCTCAGAAAATAATTGACCCATAAAGTCTTCTCTTTCAAAATTGTAATTTTTTTACTTTCCACAGCTAACGTGTTTGCAAAAGGTTCATTGTGCGCTGTGGAAAGTGTTCACTTCCAACAGGTTAAAAGATCGTTTCATCAATTGGCGCGCTGTTGAAAGTGTCAAATCTAAAAAGGTTTTAAAATCAGTTCTCGGGTGGCGCGCTATCAAAGGTACATGCTTTCAGCAGCTAAGGAGGGTCTTCTACAAAGTGGCACATTGTTGAAAGTACTTACTTTCAACAGCTAACAGGGGTTCCTTCGCAGAGTCGCGCACTGTTGAAAGTGTCAAGCGAGCGTTTGGCCGAGGCGTTCTCCACGGGTTGTTGTTGTTCTAAGCGGGAATCACGTGTCGATATCCACGTATGAAAAACAATGATAGTGTGATCACCCCCACGTCAGAGCAAATCCAGGGCATGCGCTAATGGGAGTGGGCAATCATGGAAACTAGATCGTGCATGTCAGATATGACTGGAATTCCAAATCGTTCCAGAAACCACGCCCAATGTTCATCACAGTCGGAATGGCAAGTTCGTGTTTGGAGGTGCAGGTACAAAAGAGGTACCGCCGACCTGACACCATCAAATCAAGCAGAGGTCCTGAATCACAAACCGTTTATAACACACTATCAAAGTTTTCATTTTGTTCAAAACAGAGCCAAAGCCCGGACTGCTTTCAACAGCGCAGAACCTCAGCTCGACCAGGCGGTTACAGGGTTTACATTTGTCAAGTGTTTGAGCTCCAGAATGGCGAAAAAACGTAGTGGCATTTTACTCAAACGAGAATTGGATAATTTATCTTTTCTGGAATCACATCCCGAGGTTCAAAGATATTTTTCAAATTCTGGTTGCATGGAGTTTGCTGAAAGGTTACAAGTTGGGTCTCACCAGGCCACTGCTGAAGCCTTCGCCAAGACATTTGATGGCAACAAATCTCGCGTTGGTTCTGTAGAAATCAAGGTGGATGAGGCTGTCATTGCCGCTGCTACAGGATTGCCCAGAACTGGTCAAAAATGGTTTAAGACAACCGCTCCTAAGGATCTAGATTACAGGATTTATTTGAAGGATGGATACAAACACAAAGCATGGACAAAAGGTATGCTCGTTTCATATCTGGATGAAGAGTGGCAGCATTTATTCAAAGGCATTCAACTATACATTACCTCAGAAGGGAGATATGACAAATTGATGATGTACCACTTTAAACTGATGGATCATTTTACAGGCAAAAACCCCATCAATTTGCCTTAATTCTTATACCACAGTTTGATTAAAGTCTGCAACAGAATTAGAGCTCAACCTTTGAGCATTAAATCAACTCTTTGTCACCTAGGCCTCATTAAATTGATTCTTCTGCAAGAATTAAAGCAACAAGGAAGGATCTGGGAGCACTTCCTGTTCTGGGAAGGCTTTGAAACCCAGAACCAAACTGCAAACGAGCAAATGGCAGGTGCAAGAAAGCAATTCTCTCCTCAGGGCAGCTCAAGAAGAAGAAGGGCCTTGTCAGAACCTTCAAAGGACAGGGCATCTAGATTGAAGTCTCACAGTTGGAAAAGGAAGTTGAATTTCGAGCAGACTACAGAGCAGTCTATACAGCAGGATTCGGGACACCCTACATAGCAAAGTACAGGGAAAAATATCTTAAATCTGCCATACTCAGATTCGAAATCTGAGCATAAAGACCAGTGCCCTGCCAACAAGGGTTCTGAGCAATCAGCAGAATGTGCTCAGAACTATGAAACAGT